>VXBI01012372.1:397954-421325 GCA_013397375.1 Toxostoma redivivum | reverse complement strand
CACACACATACACACACATACACACACACACACACACACATCCACACCCACAAACACCCACACCCACACGCACACACACACACACACACACACACACCCTCACATACCCTCCCACACTCACACACTGCCCCCAGCCGCGCCCCGCCGTTCACCTGCCGCCCCTCCGAGCCTCGCACCGCTCCTCGCTGGCTCCGGCCCCTGCGGCTCGGCCGGTCCCGCTCTGGACCCGTCGGTCGGACGGGGCCGGACGCGGAGGGAGTGAGGCTGAGGCCAGATCAGCGTTTGCTTTCCGAGGGCTTCTTTCTCTCGGCAGGTTGAGCTCGGCCTCTGCGGGAAAAGGGCTGACCGGGAATGCGGGCATCTCCCGTCCCACGCACCCGATCGGGCCCCTGACTCCCGGCCGCCACGAAGCAGAAGGATCTCTGCACTGGCAATTTATTAAAGCAGCCCTAAGCACTTCTAAGGGTTAAAAAACAAGTACAGCGTATGATTTATTACAAGGATTTTTTGCTTTTTAACCTCTTTCCCTTCCTCAAAACTTTTTACGTGCAAAGATATAACAGCATATCCCCAGAAGATTTATAGCCTCTTTTAGTCAAACACCAGGCCCGTCACCTCTGTTTTCCAAAGGGAGAGAATGAGTGTGGGGCTAGGGAGGAGAAACACATCTGCTCATATAAGAATCCGATCCTCTTTCTGCTGGAACAATAATAGCAAGTCACCAAGCAAAAACCACAAAAGGAACTGCTTATTCATTTATTCTTGAGGAAAAAAACATTTTAAATGAACTGAGCAGATTTAGACTTCTGGTTCAAGCAAAGAAACATTTCTTTAAATGATTTCTCCCCTGTGTGCTAAGAGGCACTCTTGCTTGAATGGTGAAAGTGCTTATGAAACTTATATTAAAGCTGTGCTAGACGAAAGAATATATTTTTCCTGCATCTGAAACTTCCTGACATCATTTACTGCTGGGATATGAATATGTATATCACAATCTGACCACTTGTCCAACATTTTGAATGCCCATGTCACTAATTTCCAAAGTTGGCAAGTTTAGTCAAACAAAAGGAACACAGTGTGCTGTGTACCAGCAATAAAACTGTGCACTCAGAACCATCTATCAAGACATTAGACTTCTGGCCAACTCCTAAATACAGTCCACAAGCACTATATTTGTGGTTTTTTTTCTTTTAACTAATCTATTCTATTTTTTTTCCCTCTGACCCTTTTTTTCCTGTTTCGAATTCTGTATGTATAACCAGTACCATCGAATCGGAAAGCAAATTTTAAAATTGCATAAATGAAAAATATTTTTCATGGCTATTTAACAGATAGGGCTACAGAAATAACAAAACTGGATATAAAAGAAAAACAAATAGATTTGGAAAGTGAAAATGTGATATTCTGTCCTCCTCTGCATTTTCATTTTGAAAAGATGATGAGAATTAAACTTTTACCAGCTGTCCTGACTACAAGTTTCTAGTTTTTATAAGCCAATGTTAAATATTAATACAGTTTTGCATTTACTTCACCGTGGTTTTAAAGCAAACATAACCTTCATGGAATGTTTTAAAATGTATGACTTTTAAAGGCCTAATCCAACTTCCAGGAAGGTCAAAAGGAATCTCTGTGTTGACCAGGATGAGGCTTGGAGCAGGAACTTAGTAAGGTCTTCATGGTGCATTTAGCTGTCTCAGGTGCAGAGGAGAGACAACAGAGCCGTCCTCTCAAGTTTGCAGGAAAGCCTCATTTAGTAGGAGTCAGTGAGTAAATATCTCACAGCTCATACATCGATTTTGTTAATTAATTCACCAGCTTCCCCCCCAAAAAAAAAATGGTCTCAAAAAAGCCTTCTGAGATATAGAGGCATTTCAGATCCTAAGATACCATAGGAACTGAAGTGACAGAGTTCTGGATGGGGTCACTGAGGAAGCTCCCAGCTCACAGATATTAGGAAGTCTTTGACCTGGGTTATTTGTTCTTGTTTGTTCCATCTCTAGTGCTTGGATTGTTAATAAAAATGTCCATCTTTGTGTTCCTTTAGGCAGAGACTATTCTCTGCTCCCCTCTGGTGATGACAGCTGTACAGGGTCTCCTGCAAATGGGCCCAATTAAACTTCTCTTTATTTGAATCCCAAATTTCTCCATCCTGCAAGAAAATTCTTTTAAGTGTTTCTTAAGTATGGGTTTGCAAGTGTATGTTCTTGGTTTACTTTTGTGTGGCTAAATGGCATTTCAATCACACAAGCAGATTTATCTCCCTTGTGCCAAATAAGTCAGGGGAAGATTTCAGGACTGATCCTGCAAACACTGTCAGCCTGGAAAGCTTCAAAGATACATGAGTTTTCCTATAAACTGCTGAAGTCTTAAATTACTTCTTTGGTCTTTTTCCTTTCTCTGAAATATTGACACAACTTGCAGAATGTGATGTGACTGTAGTGGAGGTGAACTGGATTGTTTTGACTTAGAAAAAACCTTTGTTCTGCTCCCTTTTCTGTGAGGGTATAGGTTGACATGGTAGCAGATTCTTTTGCATCGATTTTTGCCATTTGCTTTAAACTAAATCCACAAATAATTAAGAATACAGGAAAAAACTATCATATAAACTGTTGCTGATCATCCTACATCTGTAGTTTGAGGACATTGGATGGCTCCAAGTAGCTCGCTTTTAGACTGGCTTTTGTCGGGTGATGCTACTGCCAGTGCTGACTTTATTATTTATTCCCAGTCAAGACCTTCCAGACTCCAAGTGATGTGTCATAAACTTAATTACATCTCATTAATTTTGAAGGAGAAACATTGTTTTTAAAAGCTCATATAGTTCTGACTGTTGTTGTTTATAAAGTTCAGTATTAAAATTAATGAAGATTAGATCAGTCATATAATAGGGAGAGAAGATACTTATTTGTATTTTAAGGTGTTATTATTCATCAGATTTTTTTTTTTACTGTCTCCACAACAAACCTACAGGGAGAACACATTATAGTACTTCTCATCTGCTCCTGTGCAAGATCAAACAATTTTTCTTAAATGGCTTCTGAAATCATTGGCTCCCTGCACACAGTAATTACCTCACTACTGCCAAATAGATCAATTGTAAAAACAGATATTAAAATCTTCCTAAACGTGTTCATATTTCCTAATAGTAATTTTGCTACATACCATTTTCTGGATTTAGGCTTTTTTTCTTGGTCTTTTTTTCCCCCTGATTTCTCTATTACACTTTTGGCATTCTTTCAGACTATAAAGCAAGCCAGCGACCCATGAAGCTCTAGCAAGAGAGTAAATCCTAATACAATTTCAGGCAGGCACTACCAATGTAAGTAAAGTCTCTGAAGTTTAACTTAGCTACTAGAGTCCAAGCAGAGACAAAATCTCCCAAACATTCCTAAATAATGTCAGAGTTCTGTCTTGGCCAGGGCAATGGCCAATAGGCTCAGCTCATATCTTTCTTCATGGTCATATCTTGCAGGATAAGTCATTTCACCCCAGCTCTTCATTAAATTTTGTCTTGGATTTAGAAGAGTTAAAAAGGTCAAATTGAGGTACCAGCTTCTAAAAACAGCCTGGTGCAAACAGATTTCCCTTTAAAAATAAAACGGAAATATTTTGCCACCTAAGTTGCAAGCCCTTGAGCTACAAGATTTGCTTCATTATATGCATATAAAGACTGTGTTGAAGAAAATCCTGTGTGCTGCTCTCTAAAATTATATTCTTGGCTGGTTGTGACAATGTCCTTCCTGCAGCTGCTTTGCTGGGAGAGCCACCTGACAGGCCACAAGCATCCCTGTCACCTGCCAGGCCACACACATGTCCCAGACTGGAAGGGCTGGCAGGAGTGCTGGGAGATGCCCCAGAATCAGCCCCATGTCCCAAGGAGGCTCTGGCTGCATCTCTGTTCCTCCTCTGGCTGCAGAGCCTCATCCTATTGCCTACATCAGCAAACTAAAACAGGCCCATGAAGCCCATAAAGTGCATTTTGGTTGACTGAATCAAGGGGAAATGTGGTGCTTTTCTTCTTTCTTTTTCTTTGCTTCGTTTTCAGTATTCTTTTGTACTTTTCTGATTTGGGTTGGAGGCTGCAGCTCTGACAGCCAACCTTTTATGATTTATTCCTGAGATTTGACCAGCACTGCATGGTTTTCCACCCCAGTCAGGAATATCACCATGTTCTCTGAAGTCTCTCAGGAATATTTGAGGGGTAAGGTTATATAAGCCAGCTTTTAAAGGCAGGACCACTTACACTTGCCCACAGGTAAACATTGAGAAAGCTGGTTATAGCTTGTGGAGAAAAACATAGAAGTCAGGTTATCTCAGCCATGTCATGACTGTCAGAGTAAGTGAGATTAATCATAAGAGCCTTAGGGCTCACTCAAGAAGCAGAATGTTTGATTAGTGGTATCTTGATCCATGTGTACACATGTCACCGTAATGGTTCCTTATCTGAAGTCTGTAGCACTGCTAGGTAGAGGAATTAGGATCAGACCTCAGGAGTCATCATTCTCCTCCTAAGACACCAGGAGTAGAAGATATTTTTAAGCCAGCAATGCAACTGTGCCTATTTGAGGAACATATCCCAGCCATCCCACCTACCCTTCAGAAGATCACTCTTGCTTTACTTTTGAGGTCAGCAGAGACCATGTCCTGAAAGATGATTTGGTTTTGGTTACATTCAGTAACTCACCTGTGCTGAATCTATCTCCTCTGTACAACCATAGCAGTGCTCCCTATCTCCTCATCCAGTGGGGCACAGAGCTGCTAGAAGTAAAAAAGCAGGGACGTCTAGAATAGATAGGAATTTCTGATCTTACATGATGTGCAATTACCCTTTCTTCACTCCAGCTGTCGCTAAAAATAGCCTGTCATATGGCTACCAAGCAAGGTTTTCTGAAGAAGTGTTTAATTTACTTTTAAACCAGAAGTTCCTGTGCTTTGGAATTCAGAAACAAATTCTCCAAGCAACAATTTGTGATTCTAAAAAAAAGCTCAGTATGTAATTACATCACCCACTAATAGAGCAAGGGCTAATAAAGCCTGAAATAAAAAGTAAAAAATAAAGTATAAAAATTACTGGGTTTTGTATTTTTAACAGCTGTTTTCAAAGCACTGAACATGGGGAAATATTTTGACAGACCAAAAAAGATTGAAAAATGGCTACATTTTGACCACTATTTCACCTGAAAACTGTTAATCAATTGTGATTTGGCACAGAGCTCCTTCTCTAACTTGCTGAGAAAAAAAAGTTATTGTAAGTAAATAACTATACTTCCTAATAATCTTAACTGCTGCAGCCATTTTTAAACAGTACCAAGTTTACCAGCTAGAGGTGGAAAGCTTGGTATACTATTGCCAGGCAATTCCCTAATTCCCCAGACAGTCATATTAATGAATAGTGCAAGAGAAAGGTCAGAGAAGAGAGATAGCATCAGACCTGCTTTGCTCTGTAGCAGAGTGTGCATTTCTTTTTCCTTGAAACACAATTAATGACCAAAAAAAAGCTGAAAGGATGTGAGAGAACATGACATTTGAGCGTAGAAAAGTGTAGAAAGAAAATGTGTTTTCCAGGGAATGAAAACAACTGGGTTGGTTTTTTGTTGTTTTTTTTCACTCAAACCAGGAAAAAAATAACATTCAAAAAAGAAAAAATGAATACATACCAATGTTTTATTTTTTCTTTTTTTCCAAAATAAATAGTGCTGCATATGAGGGCACTGTTTCAATCCTTAACTCAGTGCCTCATAAACATATGCCTAAGTTTAAAAATATGCATTTTCCTTTTTTTTGTTATTATTAAATTAAAGCATGATAATAACTGACAAATAATGCACAAAGAAATCTCCAAATGGACACATTATGAAGTACCTTTAAGTAGGATACATCCTTTAAAGAACTAAGGGAGAGCTTGTTTTGTAGCATATATTAATATCTAGCACTAGTAGTTTGCTTCTTACACATGAAAGTTGTACACAAATAACTCATAGGCAATGGAGCCTCTGGATTTAAAAGAGTCATTCCATTGTAGCACAAAACCTGGTAAACTAAATTGGTCCCTTACCCTTGAATGAGCAACCAAAGAGATAATTTTATTAAATATTTTAATAGTGCAAACAGGAATTTTTAAAAATGCTTATATTACAGCTGCTGCTGCAAATGTATTGTTGTCATTAAATATCAGCTCTCCAATGCTAAAACAGAGCCAAATTCTGCATCTTTGAACATGGGAGCATATCCCTCAGTTCCTCTGGCTCAGGTCCTCAACACCATCTTCCTCAGCTACATTGCACCCAGCTGAGGACTACCCATCCAAGTTTGTGTTGATATCATTGCCTGTTTATAACAGATAGTTGTGGGGTTTTCCATTCATTGAATTTATCCTGTCTGCGGAATGGCCTCTTAACACTTCCTACAAATATACCAGATTTCCCAAAGAAACTAAGACATTTTAGGTCTGAAGAAATTAGCATTTGGTGACATAAATTAGTTCTACATTTATGATAATCTAATCCATGAATGACAGATTAGCTGAGATTAAAGACTGAGATCCATATTCTTTGTTCTGATTGCAGATGGGTAGGATTTAAGGAGGAGCTCTACCTCAACTCCCACAGCCCCGGGCAAGTCAGGGACTGGATCACCTTGGCACCATTTTGAGTAGCTGCAGAGCTGCTGTGCTCAAGTGCTTGTTGCTCCTGATATTCTGCATTTCCAGATCCTGAGCAAGATGGGTCCTGCCACTCACCTATTCCAGTCTCGTCTCCTTGGCCATCCAGAACTGCTTCAGGGGAGGTAAGAAGCCCTGCAGCAGTGCCACCTCCACCTCCCCATGCAGTGAGCAGGCTGTAAGGCACAGGCTGTCTGGCTAAGCAGGATATGCACAGAGGAAATGTATGGGGAAATATCTTTTCATCCAAACAAGAAAAAAAAAAGAGGTCTTATCTAGTAAGACCAATATATAGTCATTTTAAACTTTAGATCAGTAATAACTGAGGACTGGCTCTAACTCAAAGCCTAAAGCAGGCACACTAATACTCTTTTAAAAATATTTTGCTAGTAATTTTTTGATGGCAGCTGAACATTGAGCAGATGTCTTCACTGGGCCATCCTTTTCTCTGGAATAATACTGTGGACTGAAAGTCCTGTTAAGTGTCTAAATAGAAGTCTAAATGTGCCTCTCTAAATGGTGTAACCCTGCATTTGCAGGCACAGCATTTCATTTGCCTTTGTGTTGCCATGATGGCTTAACCCCAGCTGTAGTTCAGCCTCTTACAGCCACTCCCTCACACTGTTCTCAGCCCAAATCCGAAACACAGCCCCATACTGGCTGCTCTGAAGAAATTAACTCTACCCCAGCCAAAACAGCATGGCTAACTGCTCACCTGATTCACTCAGGTCTTGTCACAATTCTCCAAATTTGGCTTCTCTGTCTGAAGAAGAGAGGATCCCATGAGACAACACAAGTTGGTGATTTACAAACTGGCTGCTGCCATCATCACAAATCCAATGCAGTGGTGCCAGGCAGAGTCTGCATTTGTGTCCCACCACAGTGCTACATAGAATAACCTCTTCAGTCAGCAACCTCTTAATCTCCCTTGCCTTAGCTGAGAGATGACATGACAGGCTCCTTCCCATGGCATCTTCCTTCACATGAACAGCTGCCAGGTGTGAGCTTTTCCCCTGATGAAGGTGCCTGCAATTTGGGCTGCCTCCCAGTGTCCCCTGGCAAAATGTGTGTAAACAATTTTTCTGTCACTGCTGTTTAGTGAGTAGTGGCTTTCAAACACTGCTCCCTGAGAGGTCTGGACCTCTTGCACCTCCATCTTTGTGAGCAAATGCAGTAACTATGAGTGGGTGGTAACTCAGGGTCACTAACAGAAGCCTGCTGCTGCTCAGGCCTCAATTTCAGAAGGATTTGACTGGTTTGCAGTAGTTAACCAACCAGAGAAGGTTTTAACTGGAGAACTTTTAGCAGGCAGTCACTATTGGGATGTATATCCAATCCATATGTTATCCTCTCTGCTTATCTCTCTGCTGCAATGAAGAGCAAAACACTTCCACAGCAACATTGGACCTAGTGCCTTGTTAGGGGTTCCTGGGTGGGCCTGGGAGTTACTTCTGCTCCAGCCAGACAGCCCCATGCACATTTTATCCTTTCCTATCTTGTTCTCCACACCAACTTTTCTTCTTCAGAGATACAAATTTTGGGAGAAGGAACAAAGCTGTATCTTACACTCACCTACATGCTTAGTTGTAGCTATCAGGAGGCAATTCTGAAGCCCAGCTTTAAGGAACAAAATTCAGCTCAAACCCTCCTAGCTGGCATCAACTGTACTTCAGTGACATTTGGAAAAAAGTAGATATGTGATGGTAATGTGTTCTTGGCCTAAAAGGCCAAAAACATCCTGGGCTGCATCAGAAGCAGCATGGCCAGCAGGACAAGGGAGGTAATTCTGCCTCTCTGCTCTGCTTTTGTGAGTGCTGTGTCCAGCTCTGGGCCCCCCAGCATTAGAAAGACATGGATCTGTTGGAAGAAGTCCAGAGGAGAGCCACAAAGATGATCAGAGAGATAGAGCTCTATGAGGACAGACGAGAGAGCTGGGGTTTTTCAACCCGGAGAAGAGTAGGCTCCAGGGATACCATATAGCACCTTCCAGTACCTAAAGAGGGCCTCCAAGAGAGATGGGGAGGGACTTTTTAGACAAGCAAATGGTGATAAGACAAGGGGTAAAAGTTTTAACCCAAACAAGGAGAGGTTTAGATTAGCTATTTGGAAGAAATTCTTTACTGTGAGTGTGGTGAGGCACTGGAACAGGTTGCCCAGAGAAGCTGTGGATGCCTCATTCTTAGAAGGGTTCAAAGCCAGCTTGGACAGGGTTTTAAAGGAACCTGGTCTAATGAAAAGTGTCACTGCCTATAGCAGGGGATTTGGAATGAGATGACTTTTAAAGTCCTTTCCAACCTAGCCCACTTTATGATTCTATGATTTTCTGACACAAACAGCAGGGTCCACACAAGCTCATTTTACCCCTTGCAGTTTAAAGCATAGCCACCATGTGGGAATCAATGCAATTGTGAAGCCTGATTGTTACCCAAGGAAAAATTATGTAGGAAAACATGTACAGGCTATACTCTGCCACGTAGGAAACTAAAAAAGACTAAAACTTTAAAGAACTATGAGGAGATTCATAAAATGTTTTGGTGAACACATTAGTTGTTTTGGAGACCAGTAATGTTGACAAAATATTTAGCTTTTGAATTTGACCTAAAGTATTCATGTAGACTGAATGTAGTCATGTGCTTAGAGAATTATTAACTTTATTTCTAAGTATTACTTATTATTCTTATACACAAAAGCCTTAAGAAATTTTCTATTGCTTATCTACATTCAGTCTCTTTGCTTAGATTTCTTCTGGGATCTGACCTATAAAAACAACTGGATTTACGATATGCTAAAATTTACAGCAAACACTTAACAAATACTTCTATTTCAGATAGGAAATTTATAGTGTTTAAATATAGTCTTCGATGTTATCATTTTCGGTGTTTACTGAGTGAAGTAGTTTTCCAGCAAATGTCAAGAAAGCGGCTAATAGGTAAATTTACCACAGAAAGTAACTGCACACTGCCATCTACAGAGCAGGCCAGGGATATGGCAGGAGCAGTTCATCGCCAGGAGACATGAGAGAGAGTATTCATAACCAAAAAATGTCATGGTTTTTCCTCTTCTGGCAGCACTTTCTGTTAGTGCAGAGCATGTGTAGCAAAAGAGGCATTGTGATACAGACTGTGCACGACTGTTGTGTGAGGAATGAGAAATGGCACAGAGTGTAGAGAATAATTATTTCTCTGAATGATGTAGTTTATGGTATCAAGGCTGCGTTTGGAACAGTCAGGGAGGGCAGGAGGAGTGCATGTCCCATTCTCGGTGGGAGAACTCCAGCAGGGATGCCAGGTTGCAGACATCACTGCAGCCCAGTTTGTGCAGTGTGCTGCCAGAGTACCAGATCCTGGCTCTGGTGGATGTTTCATCCAGCAGTCTCTCCCTCCACACTCCTGACCTGTATCTGTCTCTCCCCAGCTGCCTCTCACCTCTCCTCCCTGCCAGCTGCTGTTACTGCCCAGTGCTTGCATTTCCCAAGAACTAGAAGGATCGGTAATGAGTGCAGGACAGTCTTGGTCCCACCCTCCAGTTCAGTTAATCCACCCAGCAAGCCTGCAAGCACCTGCTCAGGCACAGCCAGCAGTTCTCTCCACAGTCCTGGAGGAGAGAAGCAGGAGGGTGTACCACACACAGAGTTTATATTAGTAACATAACAGCAACATTTGCTCTCTCTCACCAGCTAGTTTTTGTATGTGAAAAAAAAAAAAATAAAGGGAAAATGCATCACTGAAGAGTCCTCCTTCAGCTTCCCTTCTCTATCTTCTATCCTGTGCACAACGGTCCTTTTCAAGAAGCTTTTGAAGGACACTAGGTGGATAAAAGAAACTGGGAGCCATGTGTAAGGCAAAAGCAGCCCGAGAGGAAGAACCAGGAATGTGACTTTTGCTTTTACCACCCACTTCTGTGGGCCTTGCAGACCTACAGCAGCTGCAGGTTGTGCCTTGAAAATCCCCAGTGCTCAACAGAGCGTGCTTTGCTCATAGCCAGGTTTTGAGCCCTTTGCTGCTGGGTGGCTGTGAACTAGAGCATCCCACTTGTGTTTATCACTTTATAACTGAGGTTGTTTGTACATCTCCTGTAGTAATCAACCACTGCGGTTCAGACTGAGGTCAGTGGAGCAAGTGCTGGCACTAATAAATATGTGCAAGTACACTACATAACACAACTGGTCCAACAGCTGGGTTTGATAGCTGGCATGTCTATATAAATCTTTGACAATAATAGTAATAGCCTCAGCCCTAAATTACTGTTAATCCTATTATAAAAACCCAGTCTGACTTAGCTGAGCCATTAACCTCCCTCTCATAAGAAAAGTTAACATTTACTGTACAGACTGCCTGTAGTCCCCTGTATTACCCATGTTTGGCTTCCTTCAAGGAGCTTATCTCGTCCTGAATTGATGATGAATTATTACAAACTTGCTTTGGACATCTTACTTCAGACTTTTGGCTCAGGCGCCTAGAAATTTCATCAGTGCCAGATTGTTGACTTCAGCCTCAATTAATGATCACTTTTTATCAGCTTAGTTCAAATGTTTGGTTTCTAACTTTTGGTTGCATAGTCTAAACATTTCCAAACTCAAGATAGACAGCTTTAAATTAAAATGTTGTGATTTTGATACTGACTTGATGCCTTCCTGGCTAAGTGGGAATATTTTATTCTTCCATCATTTTGATTAATAGACCTGTTACAAATCCTTTGCTTTAGAGTACCAAAGAGTGGAACAAACAAAAGCCATGTAGATTAACCTAGTTAAGACCTAATCTTACACTTCTGTGAGAAGTGTTTTTTTTAAATGTTCAGAAGCTAATACACTCTCTAGTAAAATTTTCATAATTTTGTAATTTTGAATAATTGCACTTCTCTGCAGTCACCTATTTGTCTTTTTCTTAGCCTAAACTTTTGTTCTGCTGATCATATGCTGTATGGTTAAACACTCTATTACACAAATACCTCAGAGTTGAACTTAAGTATCAGAAAATTATTCTGCAAGAGTCTCTGCTAGCAAATTGCAGATCTTTACCCCCAATAGATAAGATAGGATAAAAATCCATGTCTTCACATGAAACAATGGTAGTTCTGCTGTCAATACCCAGTCCTCTCAGCTGTGGATGCTTGACCCATCACGGATTTCTTAATGGCTTGTTCCCACACCCTCCATCAAATACCCCTTAGGAATTAAAAACACACTACAGGAAATCACAGTCTTTAGCACGAGAATAAAAATGCTCAGGTTCACTGTTACTAATAATACAGCTCATTTTGTCTACTGGTTTGTAATCAAAGATGCATCCATATTTTGTAGACTTACTTTAGTACCCTCTTATTAACTAGCCAATCAAATTTTAACAATTTTTTTTAAAAGATAATTTAGCCAACTTCTGGTAAACAGGAGATATGTTTGATTTGAATACACTTTTTATATTCTGAAGTTTATTGTACCAGCTAGGGCTTTTTATTTAGTTAGAGAATTTGAACTGAGACAGAGACACTAAAACAATTATCAGTTTTGAAAATCATAAAAAAGCACTTTTTTTTTCTTTTTTTTTTTTTTTTGTTTGGGTCATTTAAGAATCTTAAAATGCTCATTAAGTATATTAATGCATGTTCACTTATAAATATATGTGTATTCCTGGCTTGCATTTGCCAGCAATCATAAAATGGAATTAACATATTGTCCTAGTGCATACTTCAGATTTTTGCAAAGAATGCTACCAAGTATTCCCATCACATAGGAATGAAAGGTGTGCTTTCAACAAAAAATAAATATATTCTAATAAGTACACTAGCATTTATTCAATGCTAAACCCACCACAAGAGGTTAGCTACATTGTTGAAAGCATGAGAACATGTGCTTAGTTCCTTGCCTAGGTTTGTGGACACTCAGCACAAAAAAGGATTGGTAAATATGCTGAGACTTATTTGAACCCTAATTTAGTTAAATAAAATGAAAGCATCCATGAGATCAGTGGGATCACTGGTGAATTAATGGCACATGGGCAGCAGGGAATTGGAGACACAAGAAACTCTATGGAAAACATGTAGGTGCCCACAGCAGCAGCTTCCTTACTGTGATAAAGCCAAGACTTCTTTAAAGCAATGCCCTCTTGTGACCACTTTCCTTCAAAAGGTAACTTAATCATACAGATAATTTATTTATTTCATTCTCATCTCTAATAAGTTTACACAAACCTTTGACTTCTGTCCCACAGGTCAGGGACATCAGATACTATCTCCATGTGTGCAAAAACTGTGACTATTATCTGCCTATTAAATGCCTGCCTTACCATCAGTTGTCCTGATTAATTCCATGATGAGAAGTGAGATGACTGTCAAATCCTGCCTTTATTGGAGTGCTTAGCCTCTGTGCATAGGCAAGTCATAAATGGAGGATTATTTTGTACCCAGGCTGTAAGCATGATTGCTCTGGCAATCACAGTTTTTGTATGAGTGAATGTGCTCAAGAGCAGATGTGTAAATGAAGCTCTGGGCAAGAAGTTAAAAATTTTGTCAGCAAAAAGTGCAAAGTTACAGCCAGGTAAATTTAGAGATAATTTTCCTTCTGTATTTATGTATTTTTTAATGGATAGTTGAAGAGGTAAGAGACATAGATAATAGACATAATGAAATATAAGTTATGATACTTACCTGTGTTCTTTTTTACTCATTCATATTTTGGTTTGAATATTATAGAACTCAGGATGTCTCCTCTGAGATAACTTCAGAGTCCTACTGTTCTTGATCAAATAATCTGTCCTGAAACAGCTGATAAATTTTCATGGCTATCAGATTATTTTTCTCCTGGCTAGCTGCACCTGATACTATAATAATACCACTGGGGGTAGTTAGCAAATAGGCTTTGGTATTGATAGCTGATTAACTTTCTAAATCTCCTTGACTAGCTTAGCAGTATAATGAAATATCTGATGTCTATGAAGTTTTTTTTCTACAAAGAGCTTTTGCTGTCCTACTGAGGTGTCTTTAGACTAGAACAAGTTCTCTAAAATCTAAGCAATTTGCAAACTTTCCCTTCTTTTCTGCAATTCTTCCTGAGGATTCCATGTCCAGTTTCTAAATTACATCACTCTCTGTGTGATATTTACTACTGTGAATTCTGTTTAACACCAATAATATAATCAAAATAATCATACTTTGCAAAAGATGGGTAACTCTGACCACATGTATGCCTCTGGTGCTTCACTGCTCACAGTCCTACCTGCTCCCTCTGTGTCCTGAGGAGTCTGGTCAAGTGCCCACAGTGTGCTCAGGACATCAGACAACTGATGTTTGCTAATGTGCAACCAAATATTGACCAGTCCTGGGGGATGTGTCTCCTTTCCCCTGTCACACATCTTAGGAAAAGTCCATTCACCCTCTAGGAATGACAGAGTTAAGCATCTCAAAAAATCTCTGTGTATTTATCCACACCTCTCTCCCTTACTCCAAAAAGACACTTCCTTAGAAAAGACCTTTTCTTTGCAAAGCAGCCAGAGTCCTTCTCACATGGAAGACCACAAGGCAATTCAGTGAAGACAGGCTGGTAATCAAGATAGCTGCTTTTGGGATGAGTTTCTTGGGGCTGCATATTCTTCTAAGGTGATTCTGAGTTTTGGGGAGAAGTCATATACTGCATACTCCATCATTAACAATGTTCTTTGGACCAACTGTGTCATATGTCTGGAACTCTCAGAGAAATTGAGGGAGACTTCTGAGTAATTTGCCTCAGTTTCAGTGTGACAGAACCAATGTGATGACAGGGAAGTATTCCACCACCCTCCAGAGTGGATGTTCCCTGCAAACTTTAGTTAAATTTATAGCTTCTCTTAGACAAATAGCTGTGAACAAGATAGGTGCTTTCTGACTAGATACAGACAGAAAAAAATTTGTTCTCAGAAAAATAATTGCTGCTATCCATCATCTGTATCTCATCTCAAGAGTGGTCTGCTGCAAGTGTTCTCCTTGGGGTAGTGTGGGAAATACTATTTGAATCTTCCAAAACCTGATAACACAAAAAAGTATCATGACACAACTTGGTGCTGGATACCATCATTTTTGGCCAAGGGGTCCCCTTGAACTTCTGGGTAGCAGAAGGAAGGATTTTTTTTCTTAGTTACATTTGTCTCTTTCCTCATTCAGCTCCAGCTCCTAAGACAGTCTTGTCTCACTCAGGCTGGAGCTCTCCAAAAGGAACACCCTCATTTCTGAGGGAGAAGAAGAAAGATCCTGGCCAGGGCATGGAGAAGCAGGGTGCTCCTGGCATCATGCCTCCACTGCTGGAGCATCATCCCTGCACGAGCAGGGCAGAAATACAGCCCAGCCAGGCAAAGTGGTGCAAGGCCTAGGACAAGGAATGCTGCTGCTTCATGGGATTTTGGTATCAAGAAGTTTCATGTTTCCTTGAAATCACAATGCTCCCAGAGCCTCTGTGCACCCAGAGCATTTTAAACGGCATTGTAAAGGTGCTCAGGGGTCAGTTACTGATGGCACGTGGGCTGGCCAGGGGTGTGACTGCACCACAGCTGTGATGCAGCCTCGCTGCCTCTTCCAGATGCTCTCCCAAGGTCCCTGACAGCACCATGGCTTGGTGAAGTCAATGGGAAGCTTCCCACAGGCTTGAGTAGGCTTCACATCAAGTACACAGAGTAGATGTGGCTTGTGAGGAGGCTGTCCCCTGACTGACTACAGAGTGACTGTCCTCTAGTGACAACTAGAAAGATTTGAGGAGCATGAAAGAATAAGTTATTTTCCTATACTTTTGGCATATGTTTGGGCACCATAATAAGTGATAACCATTCTCTTGTCTGCTTTAACTAATTTGGATTTTTTTTAATGCAACAGTAAGTACACTAACTTTTAGTTTAAAATGTTGCTTCCTTTTGAAATTAAAATCTCATATAGATTAGCAAATTAAATCCAAAATATTCTGCAGGCAGTTCAGTATTTACTTATTTTATTTTTTTAATTACTCTAGCTAGAAACATGCTATTGGATTTGTAGGTGTTTGGAAAACTTAATCCATAAGAGCAAAATAGACTAGACTAGATAAGAGAAACTTAGGCCAAATTATTCTGGTTGTGACATATGTGATACATAATGCTGTGTAATTAGATATGAAAATGGTTTCTGTACAGCAGGATGTTTTATGAAAATGGGACAAATGTTTTTTAAATGTACCACTGGAAACCAGACAGATGGTAAACTATATCCCCAAGGAGGATAGCTGAATTCCACCAAGTTCTTTTATAGGAATTTGAACTGTAGTGAACAGGAAAGAAGGGAATTTGTGATTATAGCCTAGCTCACCATTAGTCAATGTTTGGCTGAATGTGCAAAGGATGCATATATGGTGCTTAGTCTGGACAGTAATATTTTCTGGGGATTTGTTCTTTCTTGAGCAATAACAGAGCAGATGGTGACAAAGCAGATCTAGCAACAAATCATGGAGACAGGATACTTGAAGGAAGCAAGATGATCTAGAGGAACAAAATAGAAACTGAGGGATAATTATAACACAAATGCAGAGTATATTCCCAGTAATTTTATAAATGCTGGGGACAGTATTTAAAGGCTGAGCATTTTCATGTAGCTTGGCTGTTAAAAACCCTATTAAAATTTTTAATCAACATTCTTTGGGAGCAAAACTTTTCAGGGCACATACAAAAATATCTCTGCTATGTACTGAGACTCCTGGTGACCACACAACTTAGAAATGCCTGACAATCATAAACTGCAAGATGCCTTTTGAGACTCACTGGGTTTGTGGCTACATGGATTTAGTTCTGAAACCCTGACAGCCTTCAGGACAACCTCATGCACATAACAGTAATGGGAAAGATGCCTGCAAGTACAAAAGAAGAAACAGCAATCCCAGGAAGCAACATCTCAGGTGAAAAAATTTAGCCCACTAGCAACTGGAGGGTAGTGCTCTCTCTGCTCTCTACTGGGGAGACAGCACAAAGCCACATCTCTGCCCAAAACTGACAGTTGTCAGCCAGACTGCAGTGTGACCCTGGGAATGGTGCTTCCTCATAATTCCCTGCTGCTTGCTCTCTTGCTGTCACACCAGCACCTGCATCTGACAGTGCCTGTCTCTGTCAGATCTGCACTCACACTTAATATTTCACTGGAGTGTTGATAGTTCTATTCGCCAGGCTGGAGGCTGCTGATACTGAGGAAAGCAATGGTGAATGGTTCAAGGCCCTGTTTAGCAAAGGTTCCCTTAGCCCCCCTTTCTTGCTCTAAAGCCAGGCAGAACCTTGGCTTCCAAGACATGCAGTATGATGAGCTGTCAATTCCCAGCCTGTCAGCCTCAGGCAAAGGATTACTGTTGCATTTGGTACTTGGATGATCCAAAAGTCAAACTATCCATTGAATCAACCCACACATCTCCATATCAGATCCTTCTTGGTGCCTTTCAGGGTGCACCAGGCACAGGCAGCATCATACAGCCCTGACATGCAGTCAAACCCAGCTTATCCTGCGGTTATTATCAAGTGATTGGTACTCATGCATCCCCTTGGATCATTTGTTGTGCCCTTTATATTAGCATTTCTTCTAATCTGCCTCATCTCAGTGACCCTCTGAGACAGTCCAACTACAAATTATGGCTGAACAAAGTATGTTTATGTGCTGCACAAAGGAGAGTCACACAAAGGAGAGTCCTAGTAGATGAAGGACTGGGCAAACTAAAGGCAGAACTATTCAGCAAGAAGATTGGCATTTTTGATGCAAAATATATAATGAAAATATCTTTCAACAGCTTGCTGAGAGAGTAATTTTCAATCAATAACTGTAAAAATAGAACCACTAAACTCAGATGAGCAGGTTTTTTTTGTATTGTAATGCCTCCCTTTTCTTTTTCTGGTCACATATTAGAATGATTTGTTGAAATGTAAAAACAGGTAGAAAAGCCATTAATGGGAAGAGCTAAAAACATAGTATTTTGTTTGGTTTTTCAGTAGCTTGTACCCAAATTTGAACAGAGTAACAAAGCTTATGTCTCCTGTCTGCACATATTCTTGTGTAGTGGCTGGAATTCAGCATCACATTGTAGATTTTCAGGAAGAAACAGCCTGATTTTCCATGTACCCATACAAATCAAAATCTATGTAATCACGGCTTGCATGGTGAGATCAGTTTGGGATGTGGTTGCTGATTTGTCCATTTCTGATTATCATCATTTATGTATTAGCTACAGAAGTATCATTCTTTGAATACTAGAGTATGTGGAAGGAGGCAGAGCTTCTGCTAAGTGATACAACCAAAATTAGTTTGATTATAAACTATGTGGAGCAGACACAAATAGCTACAAAATGAGCTGATTTTAGCACAGTTGCTGTGTTGGCTTTCCTTGTCCATTATCAGTCATACATTCTTCTCCCTCAGCTTTGTTTACCTCCCTCTCAGTCTGAGATAACACCTGGACAAGAGAATCACCTTTATTTTACCTCATTACCTCTGTGGTGCCGTAATTTACAGCCCAAGCTCCAGGAATCCACAGAGGCTTATTCAGGGGAGGGGCTTTGGTTCCATCTGTCCCACACCTTGGGGTGATCTTTGTTTCACCAGTGATATGCCTATGAGCAGTTGCTTCTTTACATAGTTTGCCAAAGCAGGAGTTTTAGTCAGTATGCATGACCCAGCATGATGTCTCTTTTTTTCTCCCTATCAAAGAAGGGATGAGAAGATAATGTGAAACAGAATTTACTTACGTCTCTTCAATTGTAAAAAAAAAATTTAAGAAATGGTGTTGGAACAAATAGTTTAATGAGTCACTTTTCAGATGCCTTACATAATATTTCCTTCCTGACAACATTAAAAGATCATCAGAGTAAGGAGGCTGAAGTTCTTGCATCTGAAACCTTGTACGCTGGTTATCATTTAACGCTGTAAAAAGCCAGGGTCATACTAAATCTTCTAGAGTAATTAATTCTGTCAAAACCAATGCAGCCAAACCTATTAAATCTTGACAATAGCAAAAAAATTACCAAACCAGGAGGTAAATGCATTGTAACATGGTGGTGCAACTTCTTCAGTTGCGAAGAGAACTAAACTTCAAGAGCAGAGATGTCTTTACTCTTCCTAAATTTTAATTCTTTATCAAAGTCAATATACAGAGAGAAACACAGTATCTGGATGTATATTGCGTATTATCCGTTAAAGATAGCTCTTTGTGACAGGGCTCCTTCCATCTTAAAGCAAAGGAGAAAAGTCCCAGGGACTCCAGACCTGGGAGCCCACCTGCACTGTTCACCAGAGGAGTTTGGGTGATACCTGCTCCAGTAACAGAGTGAACATCCTCATGTTATTCATGAACAAGACTACTGTCTTGCTCCTTATAATAATCTCACATTGCTGTGGAACATAAAAATTTTCAGAAGAGAGGCCGTATAACTCATAAGTTTAAAAATACTCCTTTAGTTTAAGAAAATTGTTCTGCTAGTCTGAGACATAATGATGACAGAGAAGCCACTTGTGCACAAACTATTTTACTAAATAATTAAACTTATTTCATCTTACTGTTAGCAGATGGAAGCGTGATAACTTCTTTTGCTTGGAGTTAGTATTAAGGTTTGATTTGAAATATGTTGCTTCAGTGAATGAGTAGTACAATTACAAAATACACTTAAATATCCAATGAGAACTGTTCTTAAGGTATAACTCAGTAAGATAATAGTTACTGGTATAAAATTTTCAGTGCTATCCTGTGCACAGCTGTTATTTTTAAGGAGAAAAAACCCTTCTGGAGCTAAAGCTGTGGAAATGAGGCCCTTTTCATGTCAAGAATGATGTATGAACTGATAGCTCCTGAAAGGTGAAGACTTATCAGACGTCTACTTTTAGAGTTATGGCTGGCTGAAGTAATTTGACCAATTATTTTTACTGATGTCCTGAGCAGTCTGTGAGCTTGTTTTTGTTATCATTGACAGTATGGTCCAATTTGATGCCCTTAGACCAACATAACTAAACAAATTAGCTATCCATTCCAAAGAAAATATAACCTAAAGCAAGCTGTGACTTATGTGAAACAAATGCTGGCTACAGCCCTCGGGGTCTGTAGTCTTACATCCGGCCAAATTACCTTTAAAACCACACAGGAAAACTCTGAAATTTAATTAATGAGTAGGACTTACTACTAAAAAATAAATTGCTAGGGCCTGTGTGCTTACTGGAAAAAACATCAAACTTCCAGAAGTGCAGCTTTTCATGAAATGTTCAAATGGCTTGAGAGGTTGGGGCACCAGGGTGAGCAGCTCTGCTCCATAAGAGGAGCAGAGTGAGCAGCAGCACAGAACATGCTGCTCTGGGTTGACTTTCTTGTAACACCATATATCTTGCAATTAAAAACACAAAATATGTGTGCCTAACTGAAAATGTGTCTGTTTTGTTTGTGTCTGATACAGAAGCAGAAATCACTTTGCACTTTACACAGTCCAAATCTCTTTTCTTTTCCAGTTTTCCCACTTACAGGAGTGTTTTGCCCCTCAGAAAGTGGAGGACTGGAGGGTGTTGTAGGATAAAGGTTAAGAAATAATAAACCATTACAGTTACAATTGAGATTATTTCCTTTACTCCACATTACTAACTCTCTGTGGTTCTGAGGTCTGGTCTCAGTAACAACAGAAAAAACAAAGACATCAATCCCTGTTGCCATTTTTCACATTTGATAGAAACTAAACTAAAATAAAGAGAAATAAAATTAAAATGTTGGAATGTCAGTATAACATGTCTAATATGTTTAGGAAATGTGAGAATAAAATGCATTTCCTGACACTATGAAACATTTGAGCTATTTTTCCCACCTGTCAGGAAGAGGATGAAGAGAAAGAGTATGGACTATGACTTTTTTAGAGCTCCAGGCCCTGGAATCATAGCATTTTGAAAATAATAGATTTGATTTTATTTTCAAGATAGTTGCTTATCCTTGTGGAACTAGGCAACCCTTACAATAGTTTGCTTAGGAGAGAAAACAAGAGTCTGAGTAATTATTTTAGAAGACGTGACACAGATAAGATACTCCAGTGCCTATTTTCCCCACCTTTCTTTGATCCCTGAGCACCTCCCTAGAATTTATACTTCTTCACTAATAGCAACAAGAGCTGTTTTAAGCTCCAAGATCAGAGGGATGTGCACTCATCTCTCTTAAGGTTGTTTAGCTTTACACAAATATCAAAAATGTTTACTTTTATTACTATAGTTACTAGAAAGAAACTCATAATGCTGGTTGTTTATCTTGTTTATCCTCATTATCCTGGGCTTGACATCATGACATCAAGATTATCTGGGTGTATTTGAGGATCAGAGGACTCTTACACAATACCTGCGTAGAATTAGATGTCAGGAGGCATCTTCTTATAATGAAAATACCCAGTTGTATCTTCTGGGGCACTTGTGACTGTCATCCTTACTTTGGGCCAACTATTTAGCAACTGCAGTCACATGGATTTCCTCAAACATGGGATGCAGACTGGAGGGTTGGAGCAGGGGTAATTCAGAATCTACTTTGATGAAAAGTGCTTGAACTGTGACTTTGGGTGTCCTCCAGAAGGTTTCCTTTTACGGGGACACTGAACTTGAGCTGCAGCAGTCTTAAAGAATAAAGAATAGATTTCTTATATATGCCTATGTTTTCCAGGAATATGGTGTGGCATTTACCAAACACACACCTCACCTCTAAGCACAAGGTATAAGTTTATAGTTCCTATTTCTAAATGTAATCATGCTTAAGATTTTGCTTTTGACAAGTACCATTCATGGATTCACACTTGTGGAAATTGGAACTGGATTCCTGCAGGGAGCAAGTCTGACTTTACTGCATATAGAAAAACAAATGTATTTCAAAAATCATATAAGCAAAGCTCTAACTCTGAAAGAATTGCAGACTATATTTTCACCCTTTAAGTCAAAGTTACACTTCTGAAAAATGCCTTGTTGTTTTATTTCATCACTTTTCTAAGCATGGAGACCCAGGTTCAGACTCAAAATGGAATCTGGGATCCCATCTGATTTCTTTCTATTCACATATTCATCCCCGCTGTAAAGGTCTGTTGGTTAAATCAGGCCTTTAAAATTACTCCTCTATAATTCTGTGTCTTACAATTCTGCCTTTCCCAATCATCTTTGTAACTCAACTGCCCTCCAAGGATTCACAGAGGAGTGACTGACTGGCATTGAGACTAGATAAATTATTCTGTTGATGTTGCCTAGAAGGTAATAAAATTCACTTGAGTCCCTCAGATCTGGAAAGCCAATGAAGTTAGAAGAAGGAAATAGCAGTAAAAGCTGTGTTTTGTCGAAAAGTCAGTGAGTGTGTGACTGTGAATACCTAAAAGGGGTAGTCTCTAGAAAAAGAGGTTACCATTTCTGCAGACATCTTTGACACAGACAAAACCTAGAAATAATGGATGATATCTCCATTACCTAGGACTGTACCTCATTCATTTTCTTTGTGACCAGAAGAATATATAGCAGTTTCCAACCAGGGAGCTCAAGAAGCTTTAAAAACTACAATTAGTCTCACCTCTGAGTTTGGGCAGCACTATCTCTATTGCACAGATGGAGCAACATTAACATGGGGAAGTTGTTTATCAAATGAGCAAAACCAGCCTGTAGAGAAGGTAAAGCATAAGCCCCCAAACGCCTGCTCCCTGTTCCTGCACTTTGTCCATTTTTCCGTCAAAGAGCCTTAATGAGCTTTATATATGTATAGAAATATCAATGCATAATAATCTGCCTTAGCATTCCAAGGGAGGGCTAAAAAATGTAAGAATAAGGCATAAATCATTGATTAAAATGTCAGAAGTGATGAGAATAAAAGATTGCTTCTGCCTTTGCTGAATTACATATGCAAATTTGCATACACTACAAAATGAACATCTCTAAATGAATGAATTAGAATCTCATGTAGAAATTACTGAACCACATTTGCATACAACATTTATTAGGGGAAGATGTGCTTATTTTTGGAATAAACAGTAAGAGCAAATCCCTGGAATCTGCTGAAGCAGCGTGTGCCTGCAGCTTGTCAGAGCACACTGTCTGCCCTGCCAGTGTCTGCGAACAAATATGAACTGTGCCCTGAAAAACCATAACTAGAAGAATCAGGAAAACATTAATGCATCCCAAACATATGCAGGAGTTTACTACATTGTTTGTAGTCTGAAAAAACTAAACCCACTGAGTTTTTCTTGATATTTTTTCTTTTCAGATAGCCAGATTAGTACTTTGGCAGGTTTGACTTCACCATTAGGACAGAAGCATCCCTATTTATTGGAAGCAAACTCCATGTTCTCTTAGCTAAAAGGCAACTTTTCAGTAAGACCCATCCGAAAAGCATTGATGCAATTAAAAATTATTGGAATTGGAAAGTACAGCATACCCTACCTATACATCCAAGACCCCAAATTATCTGGCATAGAGAATCAAGAAATAAAAATCCTGTCTGAAGTGTATGTTCTTATTCGATGTATTAATTCAAAACATTGTACTTTTCATAAGATTTCATGAAGTACTGAATATTCTTTGAGGCTTTATTTCACCCACAGCTTCTTTTATTTGAAGTAAAGATGAGCGCACTCAGCATCTGCATTTTTAGCCACCATAAAAACTATTCCAAGTATAGGAAAGTCTTTTCAACTAGTTATAGTTAAAATACCAGGAGAGAGAGGAGAGGAGAGGAGAGGAGAGGAGAGGAGAGGAGAGAAGGGAGAATGT
>VXBI01012372.1:362540-397619 GCA_013397375.1 Toxostoma redivivum | reverse complement strand
GAGGAGAGGAGAGGAGAGGAGAGGAGAGGAGAGGAGAGGAGAGGAGGAAGCATGTCAAATCCATCCCGATTCCCACCCACAGGCATCCCACAAGAGACTCAGACCACCTTTCTTCCTTTGTTGCTAGTTACTTCTTAAAATGAAGAGCATATGGAAAAACACATAAGCCACTTTTCCCTGGGCACCGTATTTGTGACACTACAAGTATTTCAAAAGCTTTGTATATTCACGTCGTGGTTTAACCCCGGCCAGCAGCACAGCCCCACTCAGCCTCTCACTCACTCTTTGGTGGGCTAAGGGAGAGGATCGGAAGGGTAAAACCCCCATACGAACCACTATGAAAAAAATTAATTCTACCCCAGCCAAAACCAGCAGAATTTATCAAAAAATGGAATGTAATTAAGAAGAAGAAGAAGAAAAAAGCAAACCACCTTTTCTATACACGCTGCTGCTTTTTTCTGAAAGGTCTGTTGCCTGTGCTAATGTCGTTCCTCGGCAAGCCCGCTGAGAGCTGGGAGAGCTCGCCCTGGGAAGCGCTCCCGGGACGCGCGGGTCGGGGCGGGAGCGGCGGCGCGGCCGGAGCGGCTCCAAAAGGCGGCCGGGAGCGCCCTCTGGAGGCGCCGGGGCCAGCGGGACACGGCGGCCTGGGGACACCCGGCCTGGGGACACCCGGCCTGGGGACACGGCGGCCTGGGGACACCGCGGCCTGGGGACCCCCGGCCTCGGGACACGGCGGCCTGGGGACACCGCGGCCTGGGGACCCCCGGCCTGGATCAGTGCCACGTCCTAAACATAACCCTGCTCGTCCTCACACTTCGGTCTGTCCCAGCGTGTCCCCCGGGTGAGCAGCCCCTGGCAGGTGCTCACCTGCTCGCTCACTGCACCCTCAGCAATTCACAGGTTACACCTGAGGCTGATGTGCCTGACGCAGGATCCCATCCAGAGGGACTTGGACAAGCTCAGCAAATTGCCACATGGGGACCTCAGGAGATTCAACAAAGCCAAATTCACCTGGCTCGAGACAGCCCTCAGCATCAACACGGGCTGGGGGATGAATGGCTGGAGAGCAGCCCTGCTCTTATTGCAGCCTTTCAGTACATAAATGGGGCTCACAAGAAAGATGGCGACAAACTTTTTAGCAGGGTCTATTGCAACAGGACAAGGGGTAATGGTTATAGAAGTTATAGAAGTAGGGTTTAAAAGAAATCTGGACTCTGCTTGCCAAAGACATTTTCCTGTGGCATTCCCAGTTCTCGAGGGACATAAAACACAGTACCTTGATACAAATGAATCTTGGACAGCTGGCTACATTATCAGTAACACAATGTACCAGATACCTCTTGAGTAAAACTGTGTGAAAAGGAAGGTGGTGGCACTGTGGCCATTTGTAACATTCCTATTTCTAGGACACCAGACATCATTCTGTGTAAAGTAGGATCTCAAAACATGCCCAAAAATCAGGAGAATAACTGTCTGGCTAAACATCCTGGCTTCAGATCCCTCAGAGTTTCCTTCCAAGGTGTGAAAATATATCCTCTCACACAGCAACCTTATCCTTCTTGGCAATTCTGTCTCACTCTTGGCAAGCTTCAGTATATCTGTCCCTCCAAGCCCATAGTTGTAATTTGGAAGGACTAATTTTTTTTAATTAAACCAAAGCACAAGTTTGAG
Organism: Toxostoma redivivum; assembly: GCA_013397375.1. Taxonomy (NCBI): domain Eukaryota; kingdom Metazoa; phylum Chordata; class Aves; order Passeriformes; family Mimidae; genus Toxostoma; species Toxostoma redivivum. Next base: position 395,948 of record VXBI01012372.1, on the reverse strand, counting down.
CAAGGAACGTGGCATTTCTTTTCATCTCTGCAGCACTTCAATGTTTTCAGTGGCTTGTCATAACCTGGATCCCTCTGAACAAGCCAGAGAGCAAGCACAGAGCAATAGGGTGGATCGTACTCTGGCTCATTGACCTTCCAGGGAGACAATTTTAAAACAATTAAATTCAAAAACCTTGGGGGTTCACTTGTAAACAAGTGTATTTGATTTGATTTGAGTAAGAGGATAGATACATTCTAGATTTTATCTTAGCCATGCTACAAACACATCTACTGGCATTTCTAAATTGTTTCTCCAAGCAAGGTGGAGCCTGAGGAAATTGTCCTGATTCTTCATAGCGACCAGATTTTACATTTTATTTTATGCTAATTGAACACCTCAAGACTCCATCCTTGTCATCATAAATGAGAAAGGCCTCCTAGATGTCTCGGTTTAAGAGACAGGTATTTGCCAAGGAGAGGGATGAGCCCCTTTCCCTGTAATCCGCTCCCTTTTAATCACTATAATTTGAAATCAGACGCTTTCAGGCATGAAATATGGGGGTAGGAATAACAGTTCTTTACTAATATATCTAACAAGGTAAACAGCAGAAACAACAACAGCTATAAAANGAGTGATTAGCATAAGAGTAGGGAAAAATTCCACAGAAAATAAAAGAAATTATTCAACCCCCAACACTAGAACAGACTGAAACAAAATAAAACTTCCTTCTCTGAGGGGAAACTCCCTCAATTTACAAATCCAAAAACAAGAAGAATAAAAAAACATATCCAAGCAACTTATCTGTTAAAGATAATCATATTCTTGAAAACACAATATGCATTGCTCTGCATGTATTTTGGGGGAAAAACCATATGTGCTAAATGTATTTTCTCCATCTTTGGTACAATCTTTTATTGTTGGAGGCATGCCAATCACCTGGCATTCCCTGCTCACCATAATGGACTGAATGTGTCCTCCGAGTCATCCCTCTCAAGTTATACCCTGGATGGATTTATGCTTTTGTGTCCTTTCATCAGGTTTCACCAGACAGCTGCTAACAGGAGGCCAGAAGGAAATATTGGCAAATGTGTCAATAAGTGGTCATAGCTATTTGACCATTCTGAGTCTGAATATAATAACATTTTATTTTTTTTCTCTTTTTTTTGTATTAGGTACCATTAGTTTAGCATTTTGTTACCATAAAATTATTAGCAAAAAAACAGAATCAATATAAATACAGCCTTTCAGTTCTTAATTTTCTGAGTTATCTACACTCATGTGTGCTTGGATTTGGATGTAATTTTGTTTAAAATGTTCTATTATCATTTAAACAAGAAAAAAGGGAAAAAAAGCTGAAACCTATGATTTCAGAAATTTCTGTTAAGTTCAGTAGGGGGGGTACTAAGCATTTACAGTGAAAATCAGACTTGTGTTTCAGAAGCTTCCTTTCCATTCTGGAAATAACAAACTGCTGCTTATTCTATGGATTTGTACAAGATAGATCGAAACTGATGGGATTCTGAGCCAGCAGTCATCCAGGAAGTACTTCAAAACAATTATTTCACAGCAGAAGGATCTTTCTTTAGAAACCTATGTAGAAATAAGTGAAAAACTTATATGGTGTCTGTTGTCATGATTATCTGTGTCCAAATCACAAAACTTTTAAATAAGTCCCAGCAGCAGGTGCTGCATCATCACTGTCAGGTAAAAGCACAGGAAAGTCCTTGGGACACAGAAAAGATGGACCACTCTCTCTGAGAGAAAGATTATGGAAGATACTATGAACTCAAATCACAAACTTCTTCACATTATTTTATTCGATTTTGCACTTGCCTTGAAACACTGATGATCAAAAAGAGGTTTTGAGGTCTTGGTTTTCCCAAACTGATCCAAATTTCTCATTTTGGCAATATATGGCCTTAAATACCACGAGTCTCCTAAAATCCAAAGACACCCACCCAGTATCTGGCTAGCCTAGTGCAACACAGTTCTTGGGGAAGCTCTGGTGAACCTCCAGTTCAGCATACATTGGCTTTCTCTGTAGGAACAATGAACCACCAAATCCTGGTCACTCTTCTCTCTAAAAGCCAAAGAGCTCCTGCCCCCTAGTCTCTGAACCTGCCTAAATCACACCTGATCAGGATCAGCACCTCAGTTCAGTCAGTAGTGGGTGGTGTTCTGTCCCATGGTCAGAAGCAGAGCAGTTCCAGGATAGTGACCTCCAGGACATTCTTGCTGGACTGCAGCTGCGGGTTTAAGCTGAATGGGGCTCTTGCCTCAGACCTCCAACTTCTCATACTGCCCTCTCCAACCCAAAGTATTGCTCAATAGCAAGCCCTCTGATTGCATTTCATGCTCTGGGGGACATGAAACTCATGATGAAAAACAATGGTCTCTGCTCTACCTTTTCTGAGAACTGGTGCAAATTCTCAGCAGAAGGAAAGACTGATACAGAAGTAATAACCAGCAGCCCTGAATGGATGAGCTGGTGATCTGGCAGAAGGGGCATCATTTTTTGAGTGACTATTAAATGGCATTTGGAATCACCCTGTTGGTCAATACATCCCCCCTGAATATTCAGGGTTTTTCTAAAAAATATTTACTTTATTTAGTTGCTGAACAGCTAGTGTCTGAATTTCCAACATCTGCAACAAATCTACCAAGCCTAACAAGTAATTACAAGAGTTTCCCAAAGCCCTGAAAACCTTGCCCCTCTGTCAGCAACAGCTGTTCCATTAGTTTAATAGTCTGTATAGTGCCCTCAAGATCCTCAAATTGCTGCTTTATATTTCTGCCTTTGGCAACATTGATGTATTTTGAGAGCCATTTTGTCACCAATGCACTCTACTCCTAAAGAGAAATATATGAAAATAGGAAACTCTCTTCTATGGTTGCAAGCAAGTGGTACCAATGGTCCATGAGATCTGAAACATTCCCAGGAAATTTCCCCCTCCTGTGTACTTCTGGAGGGGTGTTTTCAAATTTTGTCAGCATAAATTAATGAAAGAGCACTCTAACATCTGAGCATTATATAAAAGAAGAGTGGTAGCTTTTAAAAGCAATTACTTTTCAGAGTGAAACAATAGGAGTGTACAGGCCATTTAAAAAATACTTTCTGGGTTTGTGTTGCCCATTGTTGCTAAATATTCCCAATCCCAGAAAGAGTTTATCTTTATTATTCTTTTTGCATTTTCTTTGAAATTATAAAAGTGCATTAAAACCACTTAAAGAGTGCATTCAAAACAAATACAGTGTGCTTAAACCATTCTGTCATAATATTTTTCAACTAGAAAAATTCCCCAACTCTATACTGAAATGTCATGCAGGAAGATTTTCTATAACATTTTGCTTCAGTTAGTAAAACATTTTCAAAAAGTTGTAACACCTTTTGCAACGTATTTGTCCTAGATAAACTTGATTTCATCTTCAAGTTGTTTAGTTCAGAAATTTTAAATCAAAAATAAAATTGTAAATGTAATTCTTGCCAATCAGAACATTCAGCTATCTTTCTCCACAGGATTACTTTTTCTTCTGTGTCTTCCGCAGAATGGAAATTCCACTAGAATTCTACAGAAACAGGAATCTCACTAAAAACAGCAGTCCTACTGTGAGCTCTGTGGGAACATGCTGTCCCTAGCTCCTTAGCACCACCTCTCTGCTCCCTTCATTAGCAGTATTAATGAAGATGTGGTGCCTCAAAGATTGACAGATTTGAATTTAGGGCAGCACTTCATCAAATGGTTTCCAGGATTTGGAGCTTCAGGACAGGGTTGGCTCCAAGGTTGGCTCCAGCCCTCCACAAGATACAGATATCTGAAAGAAGATAACTTTGGATGCCAGCTCAGCTGAGTCCATCAGCTCAGCCAGGCAGAGCCTGTGAGCAAATGCAGGAGGGCTCCAGAGTCCATCCCAGCTGAGTCAGTGTGGATGGAGATGAGGAAGCATTTAGACCAGCCCCCTGGAAGCCTGTCAGAAGGGTGCCCTGCCTCTCCTTTGGCCTAAGATCCAGGAGCTCTTTCCTGAAACAGAATACTGAAAATAAGGCTTTTCCATGTAATCAAATTTGCTGTGGGCCCATTCACCTCTCTCCAGTTTCTCTCCACATGAGTGCTGGGAAGTAGAATCTGCCTTTCTAAAGTGCTCAAAGTACAAGTGCTCAGAGAGGTGGGATCCATGGATCCAGGGCATGGCCAGAGGCAGAGCGAGGGTAGCCACCCCTGGGTCCTCCCCAGCCTCTGTCACCAAGTAGAGACCCTCCCTCTGTGAGGTTGATGTTACCCCTGCAAGACACTGAGCCAGGAGAGAGGGAGTCAAGGAAATTAACAGCCTTTAGACACTAACAAGTTATTTTAACAAAACAATGTTAAGAATCAAGCATGCTGACAAGAGAAGTACCAGGCCTAAGCAGGAGCCCCACTGGCACTTGCTCAGGGGAGGGTTAGCAGCGTTGCTGCTCTCTGCAAGGATGTGCCAACATGTTTTTCTCACCAGGTTACAATAAGGATCACCAATTTTGTCCACTGGTGATCCCCTTCAGGGATGAGCTGCCTTGACCTACCTACAGCTCTGCAGCTCACCTATGCATAAAAACTGCTCTGTTTTAAGTCATTGTGGTTAAATCTGTGTATTTCTCTATTAATACATTAATTAAAAGCTGGCCTAGGTTTATATTGTCACTCTTCCAATATAAGGCTCTGTAGTTGTCTTAAGAATGTAGTATATAGAAAGAAACAATGACAAAGGTCTAAGAATGAAGAGGAACACATTCTGCCGCAGTACAGTGGTACAAACCCAGGATATACACGAATTCTGAAGACTGTTCAGTTCAACTCTTAGTAAGGAGAGGAATGGAAAGGTAATACAATAAAACCATCTTCATTTGCAGGCAATCATCATACACAATGATGCATGATGACCCAAAACTTCATTGATAATGTACGTCATGCAATAAATCATTGTTCTCATATTGTAACATAATTAATCTCTCTATTTCTTGTAAGTGCAAATCCTGCAAGAGCTGGGGAACTACTGCTATTCCATTTTGGCAGTTCTAACCTTCAGTCGTTCAGGCCTTTGGCAATGTTCACCCTCATACATCCAATCTGTGTGAGCAGCTTCACGACTTCCCTTCTCTATTTTAAAAGCCTTCTTAATTGCCATCTACACTCATTTACAACCAAGAGGCCCAGATCTACAAAAGAAAGTCAAATTAAACTGTGGTATTTAATGCCAGAGGATGTTACAAAGGCCAAGTAAAAATGAGCTCAGAAGAGATTAGACACATTCATGGACAGTGGTGCTACTGCAACCTACATGGCTTCAGAGGCAACCTCTAGCTAAGAAAGTCCTTCAGTATCTAAAAGGAAGGCTCATGCTGATACCTTTAAGTTTTAAGTTTTCTGTTCTGTTCTGCTTGGATGTGCTTTTCTGTTGTGCTTGCGTGATAAAGACAAAACAGTCTGATTCCAGCTAAAGACTCAAGGACAGTATCTTTAAACTTCAAGCCCTAAGCATAAACAACGTGAAAAGAGGAGGACAGACACGCAAGCAAGCAAGGAGGATGAAACTTCCCTATTTGAGACTGTTAATCGGACAGTTGACTCCTGCATGCAAATGGACTAAAACCTATAAAGGTGTGAGAACTCGTGACCAACTCCTCCTTTGCTTCCGTCTTGGAGCCATCCAGGCAAGGGCCACGACTGTGGCACTCATACTGCTGGTGTGGCCTTTCATAGGTCTCTCAATAAATACCCATTTTATTCTGTGTGTTTAGCCTCTGTTCTGGCTCCTCTAGGCATCAATGCTACATGTGCACTGTTATTTGTATTCCTTGAGCATCCACTTCTGGCACTTTCAAAGAGCAAATACTGGACCAAATGCAGGTGCTTTCTTCTCAGTCTGGTATCTCTGATACCATTAATTATGTCTCTGGTACCATTAATCCAGTACAGGATGGACACACTTGTTTATGAGCCACCAGACAAGAAAGGTGCAGTTCCTACTCCTTGAGCTGAAGGGAGACATGGTTCAAATTTGGAATAGAGTTGTCTTAAACAGCACTTGGGGTGTCTGCAGTGCCCACTCTCAAAGCCCACAAGGCTGGACAGAGCTAGTGCTCAACACATTTCTCTGCTTTTTTTCTCTACTCAGGGAAGGTAGAGTCTTTGGCAGGAGCAGGAATAGCAAAACATGGATCAGTGGAAGAAAATCCAACCAAGATACACATACAGACATCCATAGTCTTCAGTTTAATGTTTCTAATCACTGTATGACCAATGCAGGCTAGATCTCTAATTTACAAACTCCGGTGTAGATAACTGAAGATAACTGGTTTGAAGAAAGGATCACAGATCCAGAAGCATGCAGGATCAGGGCATAGAGGGGTTCCTACTTCAGGACCAACATCCTCATCTTGATGACACCTTGTCCCACTTCATCTGCTTGGAGAAAGTCCTACAGGGCAACTCAGTCCCCCAGCACAGAGGAGAGCCAACCCAGCCTTTTTTTTCCCTAGCCACCTATTTGCATTTTGACATCATCCATTGTTGCTCTACAAAAATGTCATATCTTCTCAGGAATATGTCACTGTGTGACCATTTCACCTTCAACTTTTTCTGCATTGGCAAAAGCTATGTATTTTAGGCTTAAAATCTTGGTATGTCATAAGCTCAGCCTTCCTATACAGAAAGTATGTCACCCTCTTTTGATCTCAAGTATCTCTAGCTGCAGCCCTAAACCCTACTTACAGTAATGAATAATAATAATCAATATATACTGTATGTTTTCTTTCATATTTTCATGTATAAATTGCCCATATCCCTTAAGAATTGGTGTGGGAAAATACATTCTGTAGCATTCTTCATAACAAAATAGTTACAGCCTATGCTACATACTAGAAATTCAGCGAGACACAGCAAGAAATCAATAAAAACACAAATTGCTCCATCAATACATACATTCATTTATACTCTTCAAGGTTATCTTTGCTATGCCAGCACAGAGACGAATTTTCTCCATATATAGCCTTGCATATTAAACCAGGCAAGAGAGAAAGGAACGGAAACAAAAGCTATCGGTACAAATCTAATCTAGTTAGCATGCACATTCACAGACTTTAGAGTTGGTTTTCCTCTCTGTTTAGGAAGCAGTCTGTGATCTGGGCACACCAGCTGACACTGACTTTCCATTCCCTGTAGAATTACCTCCTCCCAAGGCAGATAAATTTAGTCATAGAAAATAACCCCAAATTCATCATATGTACCTATCACTCTATCCACTGGTATAACATCTATGAACAGGACTATTTTTGCATCAGTGAAGATGAATGTGTTATGACCAATGAATTGATGGGTTAAATCCTGGTTGGTGGTCATCCATGTCAGAGGAGCACAAAGAGAACCCACATAAGTGTCTTTTGGACACTTCATGTACATGGACTTGAGCTGGAACCTACTAACTCCAGGAAAACCAGACAATGCTTCCATTCCTACTCATATTCCCATTCATGGATTATGATGATGGTATTTTCAAGGCAGAACTAGGTCTGTTGTGCAGAAAAACACATTCTGCAAACACTGGAGTTTAGGGACAGAAAAGGCTGTTTTCCTAGTAAGAAAATGGAAAAACACTAGGAAAGATGTGTGGTAGGATCTGTCAGAAGTTTCTATTTAAATGAGTCTAAACAAGCATAGCAGTGACAGGGAAAGGTTTTTTTGCATGAGGTCTCTGATGCAGACTAGCTGCACTGGGAGATGCCTTTCTTCCTATAGCAGTCAGTCATTGCAGAAAACAGCATTTTAAGGGACCACCCTGGTGAACACATGCACTGCTATTTTGGCAAGTTATTAATACTGCACACCATAACACATTGCTTAGCTGCAGAATTCTAATTGCACCATTTATTATTTGTACTAATCAATCATAGTCTGACTTGCCATGCCTGCGTCATTGGTATTTTCCCATTCTGTCCAGTCCTGATGCAGTCTCTTGCCTGTTATTGCTATTGTGTTTACTATGAAACACAAAAATTCTGCAAGGTTAAGCTGAACATGCACTTCCGACTAGGAATTGACCATTACATAGCTCATGGTGGATATCCAATATTTTTGTAGGCAGATCTTCATGGTGTTCCCAAGAAGAGAAAGTGAGCCTTGAAAAAGCACAGAAAGAGCTGCTTCCTTTATGCCTCTTTCCTGATGCTTAGTGTATAGGCAAGTTATTCTTTTTACTCTTATTCACCGCTAGTGAGAACATCGAGGTAGAGACGTGAAGTAATTTTATATGTTCTGGGCATCTCAAATCTTAATGTAGGATCAGCCATGTGCTACTGCAGAGTGTGCCATGGATTAGTTATTTTGTTTCTGATCAGATTTCCATGCCTAGAACTTACATGTCTGATCCAACTAAACTGAAAACCTGTTTAATTTTTAGCTAGTATGGATTTTTCTTTTTTCATCCTATAGTCTTCTCAGATGAAGCCTTCTTAAAAGGCCATAACAACACTATGCAAGAAAGTAAGATGGAAGTCTGTATTCTTGGAAAGCATCTTGCTGCTCTGGAGATAACTGAATACATCTCTTTGCCCATGCAACACTTAACTTTACTCAATTCCTCTGCATGTGAGTTGCATTTTTATTAACCCTTACTTCAAACATAGGTACGGGGACAGCTTTCTCTGAGCTTTCCCTGATGAAACCTCAGTGAACCTTACAGGCAGTAGCAGAAGTCTATACCAAAGAACCCAAACATCCATACACCATGGGAGTTGCACAGCAGCACAAGCTTAAAACCGCAGAAACTTTGTCTGTTGGAAAAGTTAAACAGAGCAGTTTGCTTACTTGTTTGTTTCCCTCTCTGGAGGCAGCTGCAAGCAAGCTTCCTAGGTGTTTTCCCCTATGTCTGGTGTCTCAGCAATACACGTGTTATGATTTTTGCCCAGTTCATGTTCAATATGGAAATGACAGTCTTGCAATTTTTGTAATCATCTCACAATCTATCTCTGGATTTCAGCATTTAGGCAGACAGGGGCACTGCAATGCCCCATGATTAGCTCTGATTGTGAAACTCCTTCCATAACCAAAATTATAAAAGTGATCAATCACCTTAACAATAGTTAATAGCTCTTATCCAAAGCCATAATAATCCCACACTACAGTCTGACTATAGCAAGCTATTACCCTATGTGCCCAGCCTTGTGTCTGAAACAGCACTATTCTCTCTCATCTGACAGCCTGAAAGGACACCATATATCATGGTTCTACAGGCTTCTTTCCACCTTCCTTCATCCCTGCACTGTAACTCCTGCTTGTCTCTGACTCTCAGTCAGCATCATAAAATCTCAGCTCCCTGGGAGGCTCTCATAGGAAGTCTCCAGTCCCTGAAGCCACTTCTTGCTGTCTGGCTGTCTTTTACCTCACCATAAGTCATATCAGTACCAGACCATTGTGAATTTTTAGGCACTTCAGTGCTTGACATTTGAATGCTAACAAAGAGCAGGAAAATGAGCTTGTATCTTAACAAATGTGATCCCTCTGGCCTCCATGCCAGACCTGAAGGCCTGCAGTGGGGCTTACACAATCTGTAGCACCTCTCTGAAGGGTGTAGGGATGCAGTGACTCTGCCTTTCCCAGTTCAGCTACTGCCTCTCTCCAGAAGTAATCAATTACCAAAGATGTCACAACTTTAGGGTCATTCCACTGAACTGACTCTGCTTCTCTAGTTTGCCTCAAACCCATTTTTTCTAATTTCTAATTAAACTGAGTATATTGAATGTTAAAGGACTTTTCACTTTTATAGGTTATGAGATAAAACCTTTTGAGAAAGTCAAGATGAAATTTGTGAGACTGATGGAATATGAACACATGACAAGTTTTCAAAGCAAAGTCAGCTGGGTATCACACAGGAGGGATCACCAAATCATAGAAAAATTTGGGTTGGAAAGAACCTTTAAAGGTCATCTAGTCTGATGCCCTCTCCAATGGATGGTCATCCCCATTTTTTGTTTCAGGAAAAAATCATCTTCCTTATGCTGGACCCAGAAAACAGCAGGATTTTCAGCATCCTGTAACTGAGTGTTTGTTATTTCCATATGCATATGAACTGCCTGATAGTTGCTGATGTTTTTCACACCAGTGTGTCGCTTCATTCATAAAGCCAGGCAGGGCACTTGTGATGCTGATTTGGGGGCAGGGTGAGTTTTCAGTTACTATTACTCAATTGTTTTCTGCAGATTTATTGCTAAGAGCTAGTGCAGCCCATCACCAATCCTGCAGGGGTGAACTCACAAATGGAAAAACGAATTCCTGCTGAGATAAGACTTCTCTATAATCTTTGGAGACCCTCACGGACCTCTGTCCTGAGACAAGCAAAGAGCACTAAGGAGTTGGGAGAGGTCTGTAACCCAGACCACAGGATGAACCAGGAGCACCCACAGTCTCCCAGAGCTTGAAGAGTAGCACAGCTTCAAAGTATTCTTTCATTAATTATCTTTTCATTTGGCAATTTATTAAATAGTAGACAGAAAGAGAAAAAAAATCAACTCACCAGTACTACAAGATAAGTAGTATCATAAACAATGTAGAAGAGGATGAAATGCTTGAGAAAGTGAAGACAAATTTCTCAACCTAGACAAGGGAAAACCTGGGTGCAGGGTTTCTCTGAACTCTCCCCAGGAACATAACTTGAACCTGTGGGCACTTGTAATGATCTACTATAGTCAGCAGCTCCTCAGGAAGGCACCATGTGGGGTGAGCAAACACTTTTTCACTAAGGCTGGATTGTACTGGCACATCACAGTATATTTGGCAAGGTCCGTGTTTCCAGAGACCTCTCTCTCTGAGTAGCAGACTTCAGGTCCCATATCCTTATTTAATGCATAAATAAATAAACACAGGTTGTCTTTTTCCCTGCAATGACCAGAAATTGCATCCACTCTAGAGGGACACTTACTCTGTGATTCAGTAGCAACAACTTCACTAGTTGTGTTTTAGCCTTCTGGTTTAGGATGAGAGAAACACCTGATTTGGAAGTGTTAGATGGAGGATAAAGAGTTTATTCAGATTTAGTCTGGCGTTTTTTTCCTCTTTGCTTGTCCCCTGAAAGATCCCCTGAAGTTCTTGTCAAATATATTTAGGTTTTTTCACTGTAATTACCACAGTTTCTTTATTATGCTGGAATTTAAAGTCAAAAATAGATCCCCTCATCTTTGACACCTCTACAGGCCCTTTCTAATTAATTTATTATTTACTTATACATTTAGTTCCCACACTCTTAGTAGTACACTTCCCACTGTAAACCCCAACATTTCCAATTCCCCACTGTCTGCAGCTGTTACGTCCATGAGAATACCTGTTTTTTTCTGTCTTCAAACCAGATTGTCTACCTGTGTCCAACTTAAAATTCATTAAAGTTCCATTTGATTTCAAGCTAATATTCCATTCATCTTCTGCAGCAGTGTCCATTGGTCAGAGGGAATTCTTCTGAGCTGGTGATGCTGTTGTCATCTTCTTTTTCCATCTTTGTCTGTGCACACTCTGCTGGCATGTGCAATCTTGCAAAGTAATGTAATCAATTTCAACTTTGCATTTCTTCCCAAATATCAAGTATTATCATTGCTTATATTGGTTTTCACTGCATATCTATACATTATTTTTGTTGACCAGGACATTCTGTCATTTTTTTTCCCTCTAACATTCTGTACTTCCCTTAGCAGCTGTAGTGTCATCTCATGTAGCCTCCATAAGAAAAAAAATGCAGCTTCAGTTGCACTTCCAGAAATATTTTTATGTCACAGATTAATTCTAACTTCTCAAACACTCCTGCGAGTATTTTGCCCCAGATTCTTGTCATGATCTTATCTCTTATTAAAGACTTTGGACCTCAGGATTGTTGCCCTTAAATGAGTCATGGACTGTGTTTCTCTTTTTGAGTCTTGGATTTATAGATATAGATACAGATAGGTAAACATATACATATGCTTGCACATATATACATATATGAACGTGCATATACCACATATGTTCATATATAATATGTCATGCAATGTTGGCAACATGTTTTTCTTCTGTGATATTTTTCATGTCTTCCCAGTCGTATCTCCAAAAGAGAATTTAACGAAAACCATTAATGAAATTAAAACATGACCTGGCCTTGATCAAAGTGTTGCCAAAACTGAAACTGTATTTTGATTATCTTCTTATTAGCCAGCACCCATCTCTTGTCAATGGTGAAGTGAGTTTTAAACAGTCATCAGTCATCAACAAATTTTCAGAGACTTGCAATGTTCAATTCCCAGCCTTTTTCTCAGGATACTTTCTTAGCTGCTTCTTCTCCTCCTGTCTTGTGTTATTCAGTAGCTCTGCACAGCCAAGAAGTGTAAGTTCCCTGCTTTGTTCAGAGCCTGAGATTACCTGGTGAGCAGCAGACATCACTTCTGCCTCACAGCTGGTCTGGATTGGCTCACACTGAAAGTTCCCTGCAGCTCAAACCCCATGGAGCTTCTTGCTTGAGCTGAACAACTGTGATGCTGATATGAGGCCTCATGAGGCAGAATTGATTTTCTAAACTCCAGAGCCCAGAAGAGCTGGACACAATGAGGAATTACCAGCCATCCTTCTCCAAGGTCAGAGCATAACTCCAGGGCCAACAAATGCCTTGTGACCAGTGAGTTCAGACCAGCTCCTTCAGTGCTCGGGGTTTTGGAAGATCACTATATCATGCACTATATAATTTATTTGTTTCCTCAGATCATATGATTTGTCATATCTGCCAGGGACATGAAATAACAGAGCAAATTAGGGTTGGGCTAGAAAAGGCAGGAACTCATAGCTTTAGTCCATCCTGACCAAACCCAGCCCAAGTGCCAGGGACTGTGGGGAACGCCACCATTGCAAAGTACTGATTGATGGAGGGATTTCTCCAAGGTTTCAGACAGCCTCAGAGCAGGGAGTCTGGTAGGTGCCAAGAGCAGAGTGGCTGCAGGCAGCAGGCACAGCCAAGCCCTGCACCTCCCTGAGGGCTGTGTGACAGCTGACAGCCAGTCATAGAGCACCAGTTTTGGTTCACAGCGTATCCCATCCTCACTTCAGTGACATCTTGTTTTTCTCTGGGCTAACTTCCTCTCTTGACTGGCTGGCAAAACTAAACTATTGTGAAGGCCACTGAAGCCCTGCTTTTGTTTGTCCTGCTTTTATCACAAATGCTGATTTAATGAATAGATCATAAAAGCAGTTGCTCAGGCTTAGCCAAATGCTTTCAGAACCAAGTGATTCATGGAAATACACAGCCAAAACCATCAGAGAAGTCTTTCAATACACAGCCAAAACCATCAGAGAAGTCACTGTTTACAAGCTAATTGGGGAAGACAATGGAAACATCTGGCCCCTGCAAGAAGACTGCAGCCAAAGGAATTCCTCCAGTGAAAGTTTAAGAGATGTAACAACACTGGAGACATAAAGACAGTAGACAAGTTAGTGCTAGTGCAGGAAGTTACACACTGAGCTGTTTGTGAACGGCTCAGAAATACTTGAATACCAGTCCTCAGACTAAAAATCACAGAGATCTTGTCTTAAACAACCCTGGCTATAAACCTTCTCTGGGCAAGAGCTGCTCTGATGTCTGTCTAGAGCTTCCTAAAAGACGTGCCACAAGAGCTACTATAAGAATTGACTGTCTCCAGAGGACTTACCCTTATTGCAGTGATCATAAAATCTTTGAATTGGAATGGGATTGGAATGGACCTTAAAGATCATCTAGTCACAGCTTCCCCCCTTCCTCCCTGCAATGGGCAGGGACATCTCCCACTAGACCAGGTTGCTCAAGGCCTTATCCAGCCTGGCTTTGAGCACTGCCAGGGCTGGGGTATCCACAGTCTCCCTGAGCAGCCTGTTTCAGTGCTTCACCACCCTCATAGTAAAAAATTCCTTTCTAATAGCCCAACCTGAATTTCAATTTTCACCCATTACTCCTTATCCTATCACTACAGTTCTGATGAGAAGTTCCTCTCTGGTTTCCCTGTAGGTCCCCTTCAGCAACTGGAAGGTTGCTATGAGGTCTCCACACAACCTTCTCTTCCAGCATGTACAGCCCCAACTTTCCCAGCCTGTCATCATAGGGGAGGTGCTCCAGTCCTCTTATCAACTTTGTGGCCTCCTCTGGACTTGCTCCAACTGTTCCATGTCCTTCTTCTGCTGGGGACACCAGAACTGTACCCAGTACTCCAGGTGGGGTCTCGCAGAGCAGAGTAGAGGGCTAGAATCACCTCCTTCCCCCTGCTGGCCACGCTGCTTTTGGTGCAGCCCAGGATGCGCAGGCTTTCTGACATTGCCAGCTCATGTTGAGTTTTTCATCAACCATCACCCTCAAACCCTCCGCCACAGGTCTGCTCTCATCTTTCAACTTTTTTTTAAAACCACTATTTTATCCCTCAATATGAATGGGCCTTGAATTATTGTGCTGGTACTATTTTTTTTTCCCATGATCATTTAAAACATATCTGAGGTAATTCCAGTTTTTAGCTTGAGCAGATCTTATTTAATCAGACTTCGCAACAATGTCATTCATAATGATGATAGTCCAGTGGCAACTTGCAGCATCCTGAATTAAATCAAGTAGAAATAAATATAACCACGGTATTCTCAAAGTAAATACAACTAACCAGTTTAAAAATGGCAACTGGCTTTTGCTTTTTTAATTGGGGTGACATTTTGCAAGGCCATTTCTGGGTGAGTTTCATATTCTTTCATTCTCTTCTGCTTTTCTTATTTGTATAATGTTACCAAGGCATATATGAAATACATTTCAAAGTACAGATATCAGCTCATTTACAGCTAATTATAATAGGCAAGTGGTGCAGTAAATGGAACACCTGATTTTCTCCCCTCTTTTTTTTCCTTTTGGTTGAAGCTTTTGTGATGTTCTCCAGGTGACTCCCATGCATAATGTAACACTAGCAATGCTGTTTGCATAATAAGCTATTTTCTACCACAGAAGCAGAAACATTTTATCACTATAGAGAAGGCTTGGATTATGAATACATTTTCATATAAGTTGATTTATGTGAAAATTACCAATAAATGCATTCTAGCCATAAGTAAAATGTTTGTTCCTACTTTAAGGAGTAGTATTATTTGAAACTGACAGGGAGGGGGAATGCACATCCCGCCAAGGGAAGCTACTTTATTAGTGTGATTCAAATGTCAGAGCTTGCAGTCACTTTCTGAGGTATGGAGCTCACTGAATTTCTTCCAGTGAAGTCAAATGAGAGTGGAAAATGCTCAGCACTAGATAGAAGTATTCTACATCTCACTACGCTGAATTCCAGGCTCTATGGCATTTAATGCAGTATAAACACTGTGCCAAACCCGGCTCTAACCCATTGGCACCTTCTGCAATCTTCACAACAGTTGTTTGTTGCCCTCTTGTTTCAAAGGCAGCTACATTTTAATATTTTGAAGTTTCCTTATTAGTCTTTTTAAAAACATTTTTATTTAAATTAGAGCAACACTGTCAGTAAGACCAGCTCTGGAGCCTCACCTCCCTGCCAGTGCTCTAGGAGCAGAGCTATGAAGGCTCAGCCCAGCCCAGCAAAGGCACCAGCACCTGCATGTGCTCACACAGACCCTCACCAGTCACAGCCACACTGCAGCAAGTGGAGCAGTGGTGTTACAAAAGCCCCCACGTGGCCCTACACCCATTTCAAGATCAGCACAGGATCTCTGTTCACGTGTTTGGTCACAGATGAAATCTGACCTAGATGCATATAAAGCACCAGTCTCAAAACTGACACTCTTGAGACTAAGCTGGTGCCCTTTGAAGGCAGCAAAAAAGAGGGCTTTGGATGTGGCCATTTGCATTGGAGGGTGTCCCAGAACCAATTAATTGGCATTGCACGTGTTTTTTTGAAGGGTTAGGGTAAAGGGGCATTCCTCGGGAAGTGCTGGACTTGCTTCTACTCAGTGAGGAGCTGTTCCTGCAGAGCACAGTCTGGGAGCAAACCCTGGTGCTCCTGAGCCTGTGGAGATCTCAGCATAGCTATCTGGCACAGCAAGGTTATGTCTCAGCAGAGCAGATCAAGCTTCTACCTTTGAAATAATGAATAAATGTACACCTCAATTTTTCAAAGCTATACACTGCTCAGATCTCCTGCTACTGTAAATCAAGGTGGTTTTATTGACACCAGAGGAGTTCTGCTGGGTTACATGAGCTGAATGCCTGACCCAATGCTGGCAATCAAGATTATTTCTGCTTAGTAGATAACTCACAGAAAAAACTTTTCATACAATATGTCAATTGTTTTCAACTCTACAAAATTAAAAGGCTAACTCTATAGTTGGAGGGGGGTTGACTACTGCAGATGAACAACATATAACATTTTTTTGCCTGAAACACTACTCTGTAGTTGTAAACATTGCTTAATGTCATAATTTCCCTGTAGATTTTGTGAACTTCTGCAAAGCCACTCTGTAGAAAACCATTGATTTCCCCTGCATTATACCAGATAGGCTGGGGCAAATTTTCTTCTAAATACATAGTTATTTTTCTAAACGTCTTCCAGTTTTACTAATTAACTTCTCTCCTTTTTCCCTGCAGATTTGCCTGTGAGGAAAAGCACTGTTCAGCAAACAGCCTTGAGCACTACATGCCACTCTTCAATTCAGCAGCTGAGAAAACGTTGTGACTCTTTAGCAGGTATCACTGAACCTCGGGTGGGAAACTGAGCTCTCCACAGCAGGCTCAGCCCTGCTCTGGCCCACTTTGCTTGTGGTCCAGCCCTTGCTGATGGCAGGATACACAGTGCATTGTCTTTGTTCCAGATCTGACAACGCTTCTGCCTTGAGTTGCCTCCAGGCAAAATCCTGCATCATTTGTTCCCACACTGCTGCTGAGAAGTGTCTGTACCTACCTCTACTTTTCATTTACATTTGCTATTAGGGTCACCTTATAGAGCCCAGCTCACTGTATTTCTCACCAGAGAGAAGAATGTTTGGTATAAAAAGGTAAATTAAACCCTTCTCCTAAAAGGGCTATTCCCTGTACACACCCAGATTTCCTACATGACCCAGGCAGCACTCCTGTTCCCTGAAGTCTGCTACTTAGGAGTCCAGCTCCACACCATTAGCCCAGAGGCACAAGTCAGCCAGCTCCTGAAACCTGTGACCTGTGTTATGTTTTCAACCCCTCTCAGGTGAGCATTTTGGCTCAGGAGCCCTTTTTTATGGCTACCACAAATCCTTGAAAGTCTCTCCTCTTTGTGCTGTGCCTGCCTTGTAGCCTGCTTGGCAGCCCTCCCCTCACACCAAGGAGACTGGCTAACAGCTGTAAGGATGCCTTCTCAAAGTTTCTTTCCCTATGAGATTGCTGTCTGTTCTCTGTGCTCTGGCACTTGCTGCTGGCACTGCTGCTGTGGCAGCTCCACTGGCCCCAGCTGTGGGTCACTAAGCCAAAATCTCTTACATGATGAAGAAGAGGCCCGGGTTACCCTACTGCAGACATGCCAGGCTCTCCTAAGCCAAAAGTGCCACAAAGAAGTCCTGAATACATTCCCTCACTTATCACTGAATCTTGGGATCCCAGCATCAGGAGTCTGGCTCAGCTTCCCTTGTCCTGCTCCTGTGCATAACAAAGTAGCACTGACCCCTATGTTTTCATATTTTCAATTTTAAAACATTTTAAACTGTATCTATTTTGCTACCATTAAATCCATTGTTTCTTAAGACAGTAACTAGTATAACTGCTAGAGCATGGATTCAAGAAATTAAACTAATTCATGTTCAGATGAGATGGTGTGGAGACTAAAGGTGGAAAGCAAGCTGTAGAATAGGAGTATTAGATCATGCATTCTTAGTTACACATTTACTATATCTATAACAGCTCACTTTTCCATTTTAAACCTTACTAAGTGGAGACTACTTAAATATACTGCTGTAGTAATAAAGAAAAGGTCAACTCAATGTCTGTCTTGGCCATTAATCAATCTTCCCCATACTTTCTAATTATCTTGATTGCCTGATTGAATGAAACATGGGACACTGATCATCTATATGTTCCTTGGTTATATCTGCTATTGGCTTTTTTTTTTGAGACAAGAGAGGATTTTTTCATGTAGTGACTATTTTTCAAAAAATATCGCCAAGTTCTTGCTCTGATAACCATCTCCTTTGCTGCCTTATCTCCCACCATTTTCTGTAGCAGTTTTGCAGGCTGTTTCCTATAAAATGTTGAAGTGTCTTTAATCATCTCAGGCAGCAATTTGTATTGTTTTTTTCCTCTCCTTTTCAGCAATCTGGGATTCCCAGCATTACTCTTTCTCTCTGTCTCTCTGTCTCTCTCCCCTATCTGATTATGAACTGCAGTTCTTTGTTTTTAGAGAGAGCTTAATGCAATGCAATAACACACAAACACAGGAACGAATTATAGACATGAAAAGATCAGATTTTTTTTATAGTGATAATTCTCTTTTACTCCTGGGTGCCATATACCCATGAGGGACCCCAGAACTTCACCAAGAGCAGCCAGATAGCTTGTTACCAAGACACTCGGGACTGCACAGCACATCTCCATCCCCAGGTGACAGGGAGGGCCTTGTGGAAAGAGTGTGGCAGGGGACAGGCAGCAGGTCACATGCAGCCTGCAGAGATCTAGCCCAGGGACTAAAAATACATGTGATTAATGGCATACAGAAAGGGGCAATTGTGCTGTTCCCATATGAGCTCTGGGACACAGTTTGGTCTCAGTTCAGCTGCACAGGGTGACAGGAGACCTGCAAGGATGTATGCCTCATCTTAATTTTTCTATACTGAATTCATTGGGAGTTTGAGAGAATGTTTGAAGAATGCAAAAGGGGATACTTTGGAAGCATTTCTCACCCCTTTGATTATCTCTACAGCTTGACTGAATGAGGCACACAGCCCAGCTCCTTCAGATATCCATTAATGCCAGGCAAGCAAAGCATATTCAACACATCACTGTCTTACTGTGAGGTTTGTTATTTCCTGTTCATAAATAGTTTGAGAACAAATGTATTCATTGTTTTAAATCTTTGGCCAGTTATTTGTGCAACTTACACAGAGCCTACAATTTTCTCAAGTAGCTTATGATGAGCCCCTGTCTTTCTTCAAAGCTGCATCAGCAGGCAGGCAGCCTCCACTAGCTTTCAGTGACAGGCACTAGCAACCTCTCCAATCACTGCACAACTTGGCCCTTGCTAGAACCAGTGTGCACTGGTGGTGTGATGCTTAGGTGCTCCAGCCACATTTCAAAAGCCTGGATCAGACTGAGCTTCTCTATCATGATATAAAAATGGAACTGGAATATTGCTGGGCAAGTGTTCTCCTATTTTTCCTGGCGTGAATGCTGTTACTGAGACACAACTCAAACTCTTAACATCCCCATTCTTTACACACCGACACCCCCAAATTAGGGTAATTTCCCCAGCAGCTCTGAGGCAGGGGCTGAAGCTGGGGGAAGATAAGCCACTGCATTCCCCAGTGCAGCACCAGGATCCCCAAAGCTGGGTTGAGCCAGCTGGCACCTTTCCAAAGCAGATACCCCCTTGGCTCCTGAAAGAGGTCAGCTGAGATTGCTGGAGTGCCACACTCATTTCTCCTCCACTGTCTGTACTTTAATGGCAGAGACAACTCACAGTGATGCCTGAGCAGTTCCTGCTCCCCAGCCTATCCTAAGTCTTGGTGCTTCCCTGCTCTGCACATTAATCACACACCAGGTATACACATCTCTGCCCTGAAGACCTAGAGAGAACCTGGAAATATAATTTTCTTTCTTCTCTTCCTTTTTTTGGGAACATTTTGTTGGAGTCAGCTGCTGATTTTATACATTGCAGAGCCACACTGGCAGCACTTGCAGTACCTTGGTAGATGCAACTCCTGGCAAATGGTGCACTCTACTAGAAATAAACAGTACAGACAGGTTAGCACAAGCTAAGGGAGATTACTGTTGTATAACTCTGTCTTATTTGCTGGTCTTCCAAAGACAGCACAGCAATGATAAATGAAACAGTACCCCTAATGGGGAATTACTAGCTGCAAAATTACAAACTTTAGATTCAGTAATAGTACATTCAGGCAATATTTACATGACAAATAAGAAAAACCTCTGACAGAAGAATCTTTCATGTACTTGTCTGGTTTTATCACTCAGCTCACAGTTTTATCTTGCATTTAATCATATTGCCCTTCATGTGCCATCCAGTAGCCAAAGTACTAAAATATCCTTAATCTCTCTGTATCTCATTACAATGTGAGACAATGGCTTTGGAAAACTTTCTGCTAAGTATGATATATCTCAGCTACATAAAGTATATGCTCAAAATTCATACAATACATGGAATAGCACTAAAAATTCTAGAACCATCTTAGAAGCAGAAGAACTGGATAAAATTATGCAGAAAATACAGAGTGATGGATAGGTAAAGTGTTATTAATAGATCATAAAGACAAATGAAAAACATCAAATGCAATTTCATTTAATAAAGAACACAGAGAAATATGTATCAGTAGATCTAATGGCATAAGACTTGCTTTGAAGGTTGTATCCTTCCATTCTCATAGGAGGGCTCCATGACATCTGTTTAGGGCAAGTACAACTGAAGAGAAATCACTTTGTTTTGTTTTTAATATCTAAATCTGTACTCAGCATGACATATTTTCAGGCCAGAAGAACATGATACAATAAGTCAATAATATTTATAAAGATTGTTATTTACTCAATTAAATCCTTATCAGCTTTAGATCATAAGTACTCAGCACTGCACAGCACTGGGTCCTTAATTGCAAGTGATTGTTGTCACACCTTGGTGTTAAAATTACTTGTCATCTACTACCTACATGTACAAGTAGAAGCCCCTTTAGAAAAAAGTAAGTGTGAATAACATTTTTTTGATGTTGTTGTTGCTATTGTTGTTATTTCTATGATTTTTACTATTGCTATTATTTTAGCCTCATCTTGATGGAGTTTTGCATTCTGAAGAGTATCAAGTGGCATTGTGGAAGTCGAAGTCTCTAGAATGACTGAATTTGGGATGCTGTATTATACTGCAAATAGCTGGCAATTTATTAGTTACACATTCCATTTAATACACCAGTTTCTGTGTATTTTAAGATCTCTGCTTTTAAGTCTCTATAAGACCCCTGTTGTTTCAATTACTTATCACTGTGGCCTGAGGTATCATTACTGTGCTGAGGATAATAAACAACTCCTCCTATTTCTGCTGCTGGAGCTGTGACTAACTTAGCATGATCAAGAAGCAGCATAGGATGGAGAAGTGCCATATGGCAGGTGTTGATCCTAAATCATATTCTGCTCTGCCAGCTTTATTATGTGGTCTGGGGAAAACCTCTAAACCTTACTTTTTGGAAGAGCTGAGCAGCATATGAGCCCATAACATCTATCAACTACACAAGATCAAATAGTGGTTTTGAAATCATATATCTTCTGCTGTTTCTTTGCTGTTATAGAGTTGAGGTCTGTTGTTAGGAATAGCAGGAGCCTATTTAACACAGCGAATTTAGAAATGCCACATTGAAGGACTAAGCCATCAGAGACATTCCATTTTCATTACAGCATGGATCTGGATGTCAGTGCATGTTCTGATGGGGAGCTTTAGCACTTAGGGTCTGAGATGTTTGTCTTCTCACATGAAGTCAGAGCTTTACTGAGAATCAGTTTTGTCAACCATTCTACAATCCTAATGTTCCCTTCAAAGTTTGGATACAGTTTCACCTAGCTCTTCCTGTGAATGTTTTATTAATATTCTCTCCATAGCATATTTTATATTCTCTTACCCAGTACCAACATTTGATCAATTTAAATCAGAATTTAAATCATGTAGCCTCTGCTAACTTGTAACGAGGTTCATCCTATTGATTTTAAAAGTCTTAGCTTACAAGAATTTTGTCAGACCTGAAGAATGGTTGTAGTTCAGAGTTATCTCATCTGTCTGTGCATCATCTAACTTAAGTCAGTTTTAAGGGCAAAGAATTATGTAATTTTTTATTTACTTACAATGCCTCAGAAGTTACATATTAAGAGCTAGAGTAGAAAAAACACTCTCTAAACTCAAAGTTCATACAGAATCCAGCTGTTACCATTCTTGCAATCATGTCTTTCAGCTAATTTATTATTAAGTCTAATGTTACAGAGAAAAACTGTTTTGCAAATATTTAATAGCTTCTATGAGTCTGAAAAATGAATCCATAAGTTCATGCCTCTTTAAATATCTTAATTTTTTTTCTCCAGATATTCAAAAGAAGCAGTCTCTAGTTGGTTTTTCCTGCAGGTGGGGGACTGTGAGGTCTCAGGCATATGAACGTTTTCTTTTACAGGGGTTTTTCAGACAGACTAACTTGCTGACCTAAAAGTGTATTTACCATCCAAAAAACCCATGACACTTCAATAAGAAGATTCAAAACACATCTCCAGTGCCCTTCTATCTGTGCCCAAGCATGGCCAAGATTTGGCAATATTGTCTGTACACCATCTTCCACCAAAAACTGAGGAAAGAAGCAGCCTTGCCCCATCATACTGCTGGCTCAAGTGTGTAGACTTTTCAGAGTTCTTGGAGGTCACACAGCTGTGAAAGATTCCCTCTGCAGATGCCTGTAAACTTGCTCCATCCATGGACTTGCCATCACGGCAACTACTCTAGCCCAAATGTCCTTGTGCTGTACTCCTATGATATTGTCATCTGCAAGGCAGGTGCAAAATCCTGCACATGGCAAGGCACACCTGTAATGGAACAGGGTAGGGGACAGGCACTGGAGACACATCTTGGAAAACAGAGCTGCTTCCAACCATGTCAGCCCTTCAGGACAGCTGGCCCTGAATGGAACATCAGCCAGCAGAGTTTTTAACCTCCAGGATTATTTTGGAAAGAAATGCTCTTTACAGGATGGGAAGAATCCACAGAGAATTCATACAGGTCCCCATGGATGGACTGTGAGCAGAGCAAGGCTGCCACGCTCTCCAGAGACAGTAGCTGGGTCTCTCACAGAGACAAAAGGATTGATGGCTTCTTCTCTATCCATTAGTGGAATGGTCAGTCCTCAATTTGGAGGAAAAAAAGAGAAATATTCTAGAAAATTAAACAGAGAGACAAGGGTTGTTTACAATCTCTGCATTAAAGATGTGCAATGGGACGAAGAGATACCTTTCCCAGTGCTGAGGATGTTGTGCAGTGATGTGTTCCAGTGCAGAGTGTTCATATAATGCTTGTATTTTATACCTCCACACATAAATGGCAAAACAACCCCCTCCCCAAATTAGTAATGACCTTTTTTCAGAATACCGTAAGTAATGGGACAGCTGTATATGGTCAGCACTTTAGTTTATGTCCTTGCAACGAGATTGTAATTTCTCTCACATTTACTTTTCACCTTTGTTTGAAAATCCTACTGTATGAGTCACTGCCACATGGCAGATGTAAACATCGAGCTTGGTTTTCCCCACATACAGAAAGCTCTTCCCCCAATAAAAACTGAACAGCTTTTTTTGTTTTCCCTCACCCAGATATAATCCTGAGGTTTTACATATAGATCTGCATTACAGAAAGTTACAGACATATTAAAAAATACAAAATGAAGAATTCAGGTCTTTTAAAGTGAAAATTGGCACTGGTTTTATGTTGCTTTATCTGTAAAAGTATGGAGAACCTTAGACTTCAGAGGGTATAAATTCATGACTCACATGTTTTGTAAAGTATCATTAGTTTCCTAAAAATAACATTTGTATATGCTAAATCTTCTGATTATAGATTATTTGGTGTTAATTATACATAATACTTCGCTATCTGTCAAGATTTCCTCAAAATCTAATTCCCAGAACTAATATTTCATGATCTTCAATTATGTAAAATACTGACTTCTAGACCCAACGAAGAGTGAAATAACAGACCTTAAACCTTCAGTGGATGTACATTGTCATTTCAGGCCTATTAGGGAGTAAAGGAAGGACTGCAAAAAGTGTTCTGCACTTTGGGAAAAGAAAGGACCATTTCTTTTGCAACCCAGTGAGTTTTTAGCAACAATTGTTTAAAGAATCTCATTAGCATAAGAAAAAGGCTCTTGGTAAAAATGAATTAGCAGTCACAGAGCAGGTGAAGGAGGCAGATAATATATGCAAGGTAAATGGAATAGGTTGTGAATATGGTCTATCACATGGCTGACATCGCCTGATTTCTGTCTGACATACACTCGCATGTCATAGGAAAACAGCCCTATTTCAGTTTTGTGCTTCATGTGGGAACACAGCCTGTAACTGGAGAGTGTGTCAACTCCTGTGTCCCTTTGGGCATCTCTGCTCCAGAACTCCCAGGGTTGCTCACTATCACTGGCTGGCCCAAGTGCACTCCATCCCAGCCAGCAGTGGATTGTAACAATCTCACAATCGGTACCTGTCACTAGAGTCAGGGAGAGAAGACTCTGAGGTGCAGATATATATGCCTCAGACAGCTGAGAAACATCGTGGAGGATTCAGCTGTCCTCCTCTCAGTACTTAAAACATCCAGTTCTACTGGCAAGATCCTGCTTGAGTGTGGAGCAGTGAACAGGAATGGAGTCTTACAGGGACAGTCCCACAAAAATTTTAGGCTGGGTTATTGGTGTGCACAGAAGCATCTCTAGTAAAGATTCTGAGAATGTTCTGAGAATGGGGTTTGCAGCTGGTAAACAGACCAAGGAGTCACACTCATCTCTCTTTTCCTTGTAGCAGGGATCTCAAATGTTGGGTATTACTGTCATCTTTAGTTTGTATGGAAACACTGGTAACTGTGATGCTTTGAAAGAATGGTTAACAGTGGTTGTTTGGAGAGGAAACAGAAAAATAATGAAATGAGCCCTTCACTGGCAGATCCTCCCAGCCCCTAGACACCAACAATTAATGACTTCTTGGCATGGACAGTGTACTTCTAGCTCATATGTAACAGTCAGCAACAGCCCTATGGTCTATACATTTCTCTGATGTCTTTTGAATACATCATAGTTTGGATCTTCTCAGAGTCTACAGTGCTGAGTCCATGTGTGGGGCATGTAAAATAAGCATGTTTTAAACTTACTAGTTGAATGAAAGTTCCCCAGCTTTTACAGTTGAAGGAGTACTGAATCATCATTCTTCATTCACCTTTCCTACACCACTCATTCTTTTATAATCCCTTGTCATAACCCTTTCCAGGTATCCCTTCTCTAGACTGACAAGTCCATGTTTATTTGAAGTCTTTTTGTATGAAGGTGAAGGTGAAGCTGAAGCCTTCCTAATGCACCTCACACTTTACAAAATGAAAAAAAATGTAGATATTATACTGTATAATCTGAGAAATAATATTTGATCATGTAATTAGACTGTATCATAGGCAAATGCTCTGGGGAACAGAGTTAATGTTGCATGTACAACCTTAATTTTATTTCCTGACTTTTAAATGCCGAACTAGGCAACTTTAACATTTTCTTAATGCAATTTTTGTATGGAATTATATAGGCTATTACATATGCATGCATCTTGAAATCTGGAATACATTAGGCTGTAGCACACAGATTGTGGCACACACATCTGAGTACTAGATGGCGGCACTAGTCTTGACTGGCACCAGCTCAAAATTACACAGGTCATTTCAGAGTGGTGGTCTCAGTGTTTTGAAGTGTCATTGCCCTGTTTTTTATTTGGTATTTCTATAAGTCTTACACAGGAGTTTTACAGAGAATTAGCTTGAAAAGTCTTTTTATAAAATGGATTGATGATACTTTTTACAACCTCCTTTTTACAAAGCTAGACTTATTTGAATATTTAGGCAACAGCCTAAGAGACTTAAGAGAAAAAGTATGTCATCAGAAGCTTTAAAAATTATGAAAATGTCAGAGAATACTATAAAAACATAAAATAATTTTCCAAACAGAATGACACCATGGCTTTACTTCCTGATCTCTGCAGACCTCCCTGGGTATGAAAACAGTACGATCGAAATCTAAGAATTTCCCCTTTCAAGTGGTAAGTGTAAGAAGTTCTTTTCTAGCTACAAAGGACTATAAGATGACTGACTTCAAGGCTGACTTGTAAAGGATTAGACACTGTCCTTTCTCCATCTTGTTCCACACTGTAATGTCAGGGTATCTCTGGAGCTATATGGCAATTTTAGACGTTAGAAGAAATCCTTTGCAAAGACAGAGTACTGAAAAAAAATGCAGGGTAGACACTTGGATAAACCAGAATATAGGAATGATTGATGTAGCTCATCTAAATAATTCAATATTCAATCATCAAATGAAAAATAAAACACACCATACATGTATTGTCATGAATTTGTGATACAAAAGTGTACCATTGGACACGGGGTTTTATTTCCCTGGTCAAAGACACCCAATACGTGTCAGGATTACAAAAGTTTAATATCATGTGACAAGAGCAAGATATCTACTGTCTTTGGAGGTTACTCTTGAAGAATGTCACCATGGACTGGGTAGAATATACCACTAATAAATCACTGCAATGTTCTTCCAATAGACTAAGTGATTTTTGAAAAGGGCAAAAAAAAATCAAATAACATATTCAGCTAACAGGATTTGATCAGCCGATCATCTAGTGAATATTAAAAGAGCTGATCTGATGAATAAATTATTCAGTGGAAGCAGGCAAAATTAACAAATTATGTATTTGCTGAACAACAGCTAAACCATTCAGCACATATATAATTAAATATTTATTCATACATATTTATAAATAGTTCTTACACTTTTTTTGTTTCATCCAGGTAAATAAAAACTCTCAACTCTTTTTTTCTTTCTTCTGAAGAAGGTGGAAAGAGCCTGTCTTCAAAAAGCTTGATCTCAGGTCAGAATCTCATTGAAGCCAGCTTCATTTGCATTTTTAATCTATGTAAGTGAACATGTGAAATCTTAAATGTGTGTCAGGTTTTAATATTTAGTTTTCCAGTTTTCTGGAGGCAAGTGTGTCTGTCTGCAAGTCTGCAACTGTAAAGAAAGAAAGGCTATGTCTATGCTCATGCTTTGCTTAGATGTACTGGGGCAATGGATTTTCTTTCAAATCTGGACAGCTGTATTTTTTGATATTTGGATTTTCCAAGAGCCACAGTATCTTGCTTTCATAAATATATATGGTTTGAAAACAGCAATTTCTTTGTTAATCATGGTCTATTCCATCATTAATAGAGCTGACCAGAGAGGATTTTTTCCCAGCAAAAGAAAATTGCAGTAATCATAGTATTAAAAAATAAGTGATTGAAGAAGTACAGAGACAAAAAAAAACCAAAAAAAACCACCTGATTTTTTTTCTCAACAACTTAAATTCTACGTAAGTGAAATGGTTGTTTGTAGAGGGACAGCAAGAAATGCTCCCTTGAAGAGACACTCTTCTACCAGCTGGGAAGATTTAAAAAAAAATTTTAAATGTTCCATTTAAATAAATTTAAAGTCCAGATGAAAATAATGTAAATTATCTAAATTCTGATCTCATCTAGTCTACCTAAGCATGGCAGAACCAAAATCAAACCCAGTGGATACTTTCAAGGAGAGTGGCCGATATAAGACTTCCTCAATTTTAAATTAGGATTCAGAGATAGAGCATTAGCTACAGTTAACTCTCACCTCTCTGTTGGTATCAATGGGCAAGTTCTTCTGTTGCAGGCCACAAACTCACTGTCACATAGCAAAGATACAAGAATATAATAATGAGGATGCTCAGGATATAAAGAGATTCTCATGACAAAGTAATCACAAAAGTAAAGCTGATGGGTACTCAGGGTATCCTCATATTATTATCTGAGACAGCCACACTCATCATTTTTTTTCCCAGATCCTTTATACTTAAACAAGTAAAAGCATACATTTTTATAGAATGTTATTTATTTGAAGTGCTGTTCTGAGATCACCTCTGGATGTCTTTTGGTAGCAACTCATCTGTGTCTGGAGAGCCAGAGGTGGGTGATGCATCAGGTGAACTCCAGCCTCTGTAAATACAGAATCTGTGCATTTACTCTCAAGCAAACATGGTTTCATCTATTGTTTTTCCCTAAGCAAATGTAACATGTGGTGGACACATTCCCAAGTATGAAGACTTGCAGGGTGATGGAATTCCTACTCACAGGAAACTGCAGCAGTCTCCTGGCCCTACTTCCACAAAATTTTGCCTATATGTGGTGCTGCCTTTTTTTTTCTCCATTTCCATTAATGTGGAATTCAATTCAATTTATGTTTCAAAGTTTTTGGAACCTCTCACAACTGAGCCATTTTGTAGTGCTCCAGTCAGTGTGCAACTGAGGTCTCAGAAAACTCCAGGTTTCCCCCATCACTTTCTTCTTTTCTGGACTTCTAAGAAATTATTTTGCCCCCAGCTTTTTAGGCACTCCCACAGGATTACTAGTGCTTCTTCTATATGATTACTAATGTAGAGGAAGTCCTTAGTTTCAGTTCCATGAAGTGGTTGAACTCTGCATTTAGGGTTGCAGAGAAGCTGTTGTTATTCTTTCATATAAGTTTTAGGGACTTTTTGAGAATGGAGTAGTGATGAAGGGAAATGCAAGGAAGAATTTGCACCCTTCTGATCCTAGGCTCTCTTTAAAACTGGGAAAGACATCTAATATGGGCTGAAGCCTTACTTCAGCAAAGAATAATGTGTCATTACCATGCCTCCATCACTGTTGGTAACTTCAGGCATCTTTCAGGCCCATGTTTTTGTTACATTAAGCTGAGTTGACTCTCTGCTCAGTAGACACCACAAGGCTGATCATGTGTATCCTGTTGTGCTTAAACGACAGTCAGGTTTCCCATGTAGATCAGTTTAAGGAAGATCCTCTGTCCATCCCATCTGTATTTTCATTGTAACTGATGTGCACACCTTGCTTGACAAAATTTGACTGTGTTTTTGAACAGCTGTGTGAGTGCTGTGCCCAAGTGTAACACTTCAGTGCAAAATATCAGTGAAGTCTCTGCTTGGGGAAATCAGCATTTTCAACTCTACTGGAGTTCTAGATCAGTGTGACTTCTGACCTGCAAGGACCACCTTTTTGCAAGCCTGGGCAAGAGAGATTGGAAAGTACATGAAGGGCAGGAGCCAGCAGGACCAGCAAGAGTTGCTCAGGTTTAGTCAAGCTGGGTCCCAGCCTGTGGAACACCGGCTCTGCCTTTAGGTGCACAGCCAGCAGACCTCTCAAGATGCTGGTCTCAAAATGCCAAGTGTGCAAAATGAGGACTAAGGGTTGCAAAGAGCAACTATGCAATATAGAGCAATTCTACATTCCATAGTGATGGCCAAGACCAAGAGAAAGCACCAGGCTTGGGCAAGGGCTAGGGCAAGAGCTAATGCTCCAGAGAGGTGAAGCTATTCTAAACAACACAGACAGTGAAGATTTTTTAGGGCAGGTGGAAGTTTGGACTGTGTTATGTCATTCATTTTATCCATGATGTATTTCTAAAAAAAGCTCAGCAACAAGTATCCTGTACTGTTTCTCCCTCCTTGAAACTGCTTTATGTAAGGCTATCTTTAATTAAAACAAGTTTTTTCATGTGTCCACAATTGATTTCTTAAAATATTAATAATTTTCCCTACATTGGGTATCAGAGCCATTACTTTTTCCTGTGTATCCTTTAACTATATTTAAATAATTCATTTATCCATTTTCCAGCCCTTGGGGAGATTTGGGGTTTCTTTTACACCATGTGATCCCATTTAAAACAGAGGATATTTTCTTCACCTGAAATTATAGGATTTACTAGGCGTAAGAAACCAGTTAGCAACCATTTTATTAAGACACAAATGTAGCATGGAAATACGTGTCTGGCTGTGTATAAATGCCCTTTCCACTGCTCATCAATCTATCACTAATTAGAAAGACAAAAATATTTTAAAACCAATTAATGTCACTGAGAAACATTCCAGTAATGCTCAAAATACAATGTAACCATGATAGATACATTTCAATTATTTCAAAGCATGTTCGAAGAGCACTGAGTAAGCATAAGGGAGAAGAAGGGGCTAAAAGCTGCACTGCTTGGCTGATGAATCTCTGACACAGGATGTGGATTAAGGTTTAAGTGAGACCAGCAGTTCACATTCTCCCTCAAAAAGCTCCTGAGTCACCTGATTAAAGTGCAACCTTGACAAATATGCACAGCGTTGTCTCTCACAGTTGGAATCACCAAAGAGGCTAAAAACAGCACCGTGCACTGCATAATCTCTAACCTCGGGGGACAACAAAAACAGAGAATTGCTGTGTCAATCTCATTTCCTTGTTAGGCTCATTACCATAAATGCGGGCCTTTGGTTTTGAATGCCACACTTCAATAAGATTTACCTATCAACAGCTGCTGAAATATTGAATTCCACAGTCATCTTTTCCTTTTGATGCTTTCCCTTTTGTTTCTTTATCCATAAACATGAGCAACTGAGCTAAGCTTAAATTAACTAGCCAGGGTTAAATGTTTAGGGCAGCAAATTATGGCTAGCCGGCTTGCAGAGTGGTTTAGATTACAGAGGAGAGTTGCCAATCTCAGCTCTCATCATGCACTCCAAATGTGCAGAGCAATATTGGCAGTTCATGGCCAAATCCTGCATGCTTTAGTTATCACAGGAGCACTGCTCCCATGAATAAGTGGAGCAAGATTTAGCCCCTGCTCGGAAGATAGAGATGAATCACACTTTTATTCTTTGAGTACCTCACAGTACCTTCAACACAGACATGTTCAGTGATTGATAGCCTGTGTCTAGATTGGGTATTTTTCTATATACTGACAAATATTCTCTTTGAGATGATTTCTAGGAGCAGAGGAGTATATACTGCAGCAATGTTGGGTTTCTTATTTTTCATTGTGCCCATTGTCTTTGTTTTGATTAGGTTTTTTTCCAAGGGTCAGTTACTTTCCATCATTTTTCCGCTTAGAGTGCTCTGCAATAATCCTGTTACAGATCTCCAGCCCTTAGTGTCAGTAAAACAGTGAAAACTTGAATCAGTAAACAGGTAGGGAAAGACACAATCTTCTCTTCAGGGTCAAATCCCAAGTCATGGCACAGTCTAAGGGAAATGAAGGTGTTTGACTTTGTAAAAATGAGCTGCTGGTATCATCTAAGGCTTTTTTTTTCAGTTGATCAAGGTAAATGCAATGTGTTAACTGTTTTCATTCAGTGTGCAACCAAACTGGGTCTGTAATTCAGAGTTAAATGTTCGGTGAATGGCTACATGCTGAGACCACAGGGGAGCAGTAGGCTGTGCCATAGGGAGCAGCCATGGAAAAGGGTAGCTCAAAACCACCCTCAGCAGATACAGAAGCATCTTCCCATTTTTGGAGATCACCTCTTCACCCAGTCTGCCTCTTTGCCAATCTAGGGCCACACTCCTCCACTCCAAAGGCATGTAGTCCTCCTGCAAGGGTGGCTGCATACCTGTACAGAGCTCGGGAGCAAAAAGGTGTTTCCTTTAAAAATGGCATTCCACAAAGTAAAAGGTGGGACCACTAGGAATATATCACAGGAATAATCTGCGGGAACCTGTCGGATTAGGCACTAAACACAGTCCTTTGGCCATAACACCAGAGTCCCTCATCTGAAACTCAGAGGAAAGCATAAAAGGAAATGTAGGGAGACATCAACAGATTTTTTAGGTATATATATACCCAAAAGAATCACTACCCAAAAGAGCAAACTAGAGGAAAAGTCAAGCTCTCCTAAAAGCAACTGAAGTGATATTTTGTTGGTGATGGGCACTGTCTAAAAACCCAGCAGAAAGAAATTCAGTGCATATTCCATTTTCTTAGCAGATGAGGTCCCCACCTCATTTCAGTGGCTTTGAGCCCCATTAACTCCAAACCTGCTTCTCTCTTCCTGTTCATGGAGAGCCAGCATCTGTCCAGTGATCTGCCTCGACCCCAGCATAAAGGGCAGCTTGGAGGACATGACCTGTCACCCTGGTTTTCTCTGTCAGGACGAGGCTCATCTTAGGCAAGGATTGTTTCTCCCACGAGGAGCTCAGGGGTAGGTATCTACACCACAGAGTGAGCTCTCCGCATGTAGTTGGCACCTGAGAAAATAATTTTGGGTTGTTTATTCAAATCTTTTAAGAGCCTAATACTAACTTTATACAGTTTTAGTACTGACTTCCAATAGCTGCTGTGGCAGAGGCCAGTCAGACGAGACAAGGTAGAGGACATATTTAATTTCTGAGTGGGAACAGTTTCTTTCACATATATTTCCAGTGTTTATTTGCATTACAGTACAATTTTATTTTTTTTTAAAGCACAAGTGATCAGACTCAGGCAGGAAACAAAGAGACTTATGATTGATTTTACTTAGGTAAAACAGCAATTTATATTACACTAGCCTTAGTACTTAGATGCTTTTGGCTGCTACAAGGAATTAATTTATTCTACTCGTCAAAAAAATCAAAACCAAAACCAGCCCAGCTCCTGGTACACCCTGCATGAAAAGAATGCCTGGCTCGTAGAACTTAACTCCACTTTTCTGCAGTAGATGTGCTGAAGATTGCAGGAGTTAATTACCATCAGCAGAGAAGGGTTGCTTCATTTCATTCATTTCATTACCAGCGAGCCCAACTCTGACTAAACAAAAAAAGCTGAAATGGGAGAGCAATGACCACAATAAGTAGCCAAAACTCCACGTGATGACAGAGGAATGATTTCCCACTGCTGCCACTTAAATACAACTAAGGTGTTCTGCAATTTTACTTCCACAAGCCAGAGGGTTTATTGTAATCCTGATAAATTATAGCAACAGAAGCAGGCGAGAAGTGGGACAGAAGAAGGGAAATGGTAATGCAAAATATAAAATTGTTTAGCAGAAAAGAATGGAGAGAGCAAGCGAGCAGTTTGTTATCGTTTATTTTTCTTCAACATATCATTCGGTTTCAGCTGTCTCCCATCTCACCCAGATCTCCACCATTTCTCAGAAACGTCTCTCGATGGCATCTCATTCTCCTCCTGTCTTTCACCGTCGCTTCATTATTTCTTAACTGTCCCTGAAAGGGCCCGGGCAAGCGACAGGGGGAACGTGAGCGGGGGACGCGGGACCAGCCTGCGCCCCACGCGTCCGCCGCATTTAAGCAGTTTGCAAAAGCGGGCGGGGGATATTGCAAATAATGTTAAATGTGATTAATCTCGCGGATTCCTGGAAACCTGACATGCATGAGTTACAGCGAAACCTCTTTTATTTCGCCATGAAATGCTTTGGCATAATGAGAAAGAAAATGTCTTCTGTGCCCTAATCAACTCTGACAGGTCCTGGACTCCCAAATACTTTTATTTATGGCATTATTTATCTCACCCCTAATAACCAGGGACGAGGGCTCGCGGCTAGCTCCGCGCGGGGAGAGGAAAGGAGGGAAGGAGAGACGGAGGGAGGGGTGGCCGGCGGGCGCGGAGCCGAGGGGACACAAAGTTTTTGCAGCGGCCGTCGCTCGGCGGG
>VXBI01012372.1:291311-361997 GCA_013397375.1 Toxostoma redivivum | reverse complement strand
CGCTGCCCGGCCCGGCGCGGTGGGCAGGGGTCGCGGCGGCGGGGGCTGTGCCGGCAGCCGCGCAGGACTTGGCCGGGCAGCGGCCGCCGGCCGGGGCGCACCTGCGGGAGGGAGGGA
Organism: Toxostoma redivivum; assembly: GCA_013397375.1. NCBI lineage: Eukaryota > Metazoa > Chordata > Aves > Passeriformes > Mimidae > Toxostoma > Toxostoma redivivum. Next base: position 361,880 of record VXBI01012372.1, on the reverse strand, counting down.
GCGAGGAGGGAGCTGCTGCTGCCGGCGGGGCCGCGGCGGACGGGGGGAGCCCCAGGCCGGGCGCTCCGCTCCGCTCAGCCCCGCTCCGCTCCGCCGGGGAGGGCGGCAGGCTGGGGCCGGCTACCGGAGGAGCTGCTGGTAATGGAGAGGCTGCTGACAGAGAGGTGATGATTTTAACAGAAAGAAAATAGATCGGCTGCTTGCCTGCACCGTTTTCATAAGATGCAGTGACAAACAGGAGATCAAATTTATTGTTTTTTCTTTAAAGGTGTAAGATACCGAGATGCTGAACGCATATCTTTCCTCTAGTGATGGCTTGGAGTTAAAAACCACGTAGATCTTGATATGCAACCTAAATTTGGCATCAGGAAATGGGAAATTGCATCTTTAAGCAGAGTACAATCAAAAATGAATTACAATAAATCCTATATAATTGCATAGGTCATTCTCTTTAATGAGATTTTATTAACCTGACTGTCAAGCTTTTGAGTCAGGCAGATATTTTATCTTCTTCAACTGATAAAAGTGTCAGCTATAAACCACCATATAAATATTCATAAATCTACACATCTGTGGCAGCCTATCAGCATCATTCTTTTGGACATTAAAAGCATTCTAATTACTTTCTGTCTAGCAGAGCTGAAATGCTGCCTGTTATAGTATGTGCTTGGCAGGCATGATTGCTTTTGTTTGCCATCACAAATAGCAGCATCCTATTTTATATACTGATGGTCCAGAATATATTCAGGGTTTGACTGAACAGGATGAATATTATGAAGCACCATCTGGTTTTGATAACATCGGGTATATTAACTCATCTGTTAATTTTTGACACATCATTGATTTATTTATTTAGAAAAATTGGATCCTGTTTTGGTGTGTTGCTGTTTGCCTTTGTAACAAATGTGATGACATTTCCTTACTAAACAGGGAGATATGCTACTTAATAGGATATATGGCTATGTTTTAATGCCTGTTTTTGCTCAGAAGTAGCCTTGTACTGGATGAATTTAGCTTGTCTTGTTACAAATAATTCAAGTACTTTACCAAAAAAGTTTAACACTTGAATAGATTAGCCAGAGAATTCACATCTCTGGGGCATAGTTCTGTGATCCATGGCAGAAGGTCATCTTTCTTCATGAAATTGCTTCTTGTATGAAATGCCCAAATGGTGGTATTTAAGTATTCTTGTGGCCCACAATCAAAATACTGATGATATATGTGATACCTGCATTTCTTTACAGAAGCAGATGATTACGCCATGGAACACATTCAGCTGTCTGGTAGATGATCTATGAGGCCATATTCACAGCAAAACCCTCTGGGCTTTGATGAGCAGAAGTTTGGACTTTCTTTTTCCTGAGTAGATTGTGCTAACCAGGCACTGGAGCAGGCTTCAGAGTTTGTCTTTGATTTAGTTCTATGCTAAAGAGATAGTGAAGGAACTGCCATTTATGCACCAAAGTTCTTTGAAGTCCCTGTCCCTTCAACTGCACATCCCGGCTTTACTTTAGGTTCCTGTATGGGTCCCAACTTACCCTTTGCTCAGGTTTAAGTGCCAAGAGAAAGAGAACAGGAGAAAACAAACTAGAAACTTGCTACAGTGTGTGCAAGTGGTGTTTTGCACAAGTTGTTACCAGAGGCTGAGTTGTTACCAGAGGTGGCCCCACGATATCGGTAGGGGGACCCTGTGAAGATAGGCTGCGAAAGTCGGGGCTGTTCAGCCTGGATAAGAGAAGGCTGAGTGGAGACCTCATAGCAGCCTTCCAGTATCTTAGGAGGGCCCACAAGGAAGCTCTTCAAGAGGAACTGAAGTGACAGGACAAGGAGTAATGGGTTCAAACTGAAAGATGGAATATTTAGGTTAGATACTCAGAAAAAAATTTTTACAGTGAGGCTGATGAAGCACTGGAACAGGTTGCCCAGAGGAGCTGTGGATGCCCCATCCCTGGCAGTGTTTAAGGCCAGGTTGGATGGGTCTTTGAGTAACCTTGTCTAGTGGAAGGTATCTCTGCCCACAGGTAGGGATTTGGAACTTGATGAACTTTAAGGTCCCTTCAAACACAAAACATTCTGTAATTCTATAAAGCAATAGGCAAGGTTTAAATCTCCTGGGTATTTTAATCCCAGAAGTAGAGATGCTTTGCTGAGCTATGTGCCCATCTTTCCTGCTTGGTGATGGAGTTACACTATGCACCTTGTTTTTGGGAGCTGTAGCACCACTAAGATGAGCAGGAAGCTAATTGGGATCCCAGTGCTTTATGTATGTGAAGAAGTCCCATTGTCCAGGGGCTTGAAGTCCTCTTAACTGATGTGTGAGCCAGTTTAATAGCACAGGCTGCCTCTGGGGAAACAGAGTTGGAATTTTGTCCCTGGAGAGTGAGAGCATTTGCACATCTCCATGCACAGTGGCCCTGTACTTTGGCTGGCACCTGTGGGGTCTCTGGGCTCCTCACGCAGCAAGGGGAACAGGCCCAGAACACCTCTTAGCCAGAGGTTCATCTCAAGTGCTGGGTGTTGTAAGGAGGGACAGATCATCCCTTTATTAGGTGTCCAGCTGCATGTGCATTCTCCACAAGGCACTCACCATCCATGATATGTACAGTTTTCCCACTTAGTTTATCCTCAGCACTTGGCAGGTGCTTACTTGAATAAATGGTTGGAGTGCTGTAGGGCAGTTTTGTAGGGACACCCACTTCCTAAGTTCAGTTTCAGAGATACCCTCTTTTTGCTGATACCTTTTCACTTGTGCAGGCAACAGTGAGCAAACTGTTAGTAAAACACCACTCCTGGGATGCCTAACTCTGTGCCAGCAACTTAAACACGTAATGCAGTTGATTCTTAAAGGCATGACATTTCTGGCCCCTTGGGAATCACAGCTCCAAGTTTGCTTTTCAAAGTGGGCACCTCAAATACAGTCATGACTAAAAATGCTTCCATATTTTTCTAATGGTCAGAAATCTTCCCAAGAGTAACCACGTTCCCTCAGTTGCTGTCTAAGAGACCACTCTCACCTCCAGACTCCAGCAGAATTGCAGGAAGAGGGACTAGGGAAAGGAGGAAAAGTAGGAATTCTCCACCCAGTGCCATGGTGAAGAAAAGTCTAGCTCAAGATCCCACCATGCAGGGAAAGACCCTGCATAAGAAATGTCATCTTCCAATAAGAAATATAAAGGTGCACTGCAACACAACCCTTCTCTCTTGTGTAAAACATCAATTCTTTATTAATCTATCCAGATTATTTTCCTGGTATGAAAACAATGTGTATCTCTGGTAGTATGTGCATTGAACATAATCCACCAAAGAAACCCATTTTCCTTAGGAAAGAATGATATAGACGTTACAGTGCAGCTTAAAATTTGGGGTGGGCTTTCATGGAAAGCAGAGGAAGAAGAGCAGAACTGGTAACACCTGTTAGCAGTGCCAGAAGCATAGCATATTTAAAATGACCAATTAATAAAACTCTGTTATGCCTAGACAGAAAAACAGTTTTTTCCGTGAGCAACAAAGGTGAAGATCAGTGTTTTGACCTTACCTTAGAAATTGCAAGCCCTCATCTGGAAGTAGGTATCTCAGATGAGTGATGAAATGGCCAGATACTTGTAATCTTAATCCACTGGACTGTCTCAATGATCTTCATGCAAAATGCCCAAGAAAATGTGGCATAGTCATAGGAGATGTCAAATGCTCTCAATTTTGTGACCTAAGCACAGATATTTACAGCAGTGGTCATATCTAAAAATATAATAACAAAGTCTGAATGCTTGGATAAAGGCCAGTTGAGGGGTACAAGGCTGCTGCCCCAGGATCTCAATTAATAAAGATATTATAATAAACAAGAAATACAAATAATCAGGTGAGAAGGCTGAGTCACTGCAAGGTGAAGAGTGAGATGATTGAAATTGCTAAGGAACCTGAACGTCACAATCTTGCTGAAAATTAAATACCAATGAATACATTCCCTGCAGGGGAGAATGTATGGTATTCAGACCCACTCAATACTTATAAAGATGACTTTTTACACCAGCTGCCCAAGGAAACTATGGAAAAGCCACAACCTGAATCCAGAGCCACTGAGACCCAACACAATGCTTATTAATAAAGCTGTCTGATCTAAGTATTGAGAAGATCCTTAGGTGTGGGGAAAGCTGGAGTTATACCTTCCAGATTTTCCAGACATCTTGTCTGATGCATTAGTGTAAGTTATCAGATTCAGTTTCAGACGTTTGTTCATACTAAACCCTGTTTTCAGTCTGGCAGTTGAATAGCTAAGAACCTCCCCTAGTCCAGCATCAATGAGAAAAAGATGTAAAGGCGAATGCTGTATCTGGGAGCTGGTACCTGATTTGCCATATAATAGTATCTTCTGGTTGCTTGCAGTCTCAAACAATCTAGTTAGGAATACTTATGCTTTTAGCAATTTAATCCTGTTCTCTTAGCACTTTGTGGGTCTTATCTAGCAAGTCCACCTCCAGGCAAACTTCTAGTTAAAGTCAATAGAAGTTCTGTAAGACTAAAGACTCTGGGGTCTGAGACATTAGAATTACATGGTTGGTGAGCAAGGTAATAAGGAAAAGGAATATCACAATAAGACTTTAATAAACTGCTTACACTGTTTTAGTCCAGTGCAGTGATTTCAATAGAATCCTATTTTCATAGAAAATACATACATTATATTATATCAATTAAGAATCATAGATTGGTGTTTATTCAGTAGTAATCACATAAAAACAACTTTTTGTCATTTCTTAAATGATTAGACATTGCACAGTGCTTGCATTTCTAATTATAGTCAGTCTGTAAAAGCTGAAATCCCAATTTCTACAATATATGCTAAATGTATGCAACATTTTTCTTTTTTCTCCATCATAAGAAATAACTGTAGTTATCATTCTCATTTAGGGTTGTTCAGACTGTGGGTGTGTGTACCATTACTGGTGTAGAAGTCTCTTCAAAGCAGAACCTACTTCAGCATGGAAACAGATATATCCAGAATATGTGCTCAGAGCATCTCTCAGTATTGCTGTCCAGCAGCACCCAGAAAATAAAGCAATTGTGTATCTCTGTGTTAGCCTTTCAAACAAGGCCTGCTTTGTCATGGACCATTTTATGTCTTTGAGTATGGGTTGAAGTTAAGAAAAAAAACCAGTAATTGCTGCTATTGTGTTTTTGTAGTAGATCTGATGCTGAAAATTAAATCAATAATGTCATTTCTGTATAAAATTCCAGTTACATTTTAAATCATTATCATTAATGAATGTGCCTAATGCATTTAATTTTAAAACTAATAATTAATTTAATCTTTACTGATATTAATGTGTACTTTGGTATTCTTCAAAACTAGTAATTTGAATGTCAGGTTACTTTTTGCTGTTTTTAAAATAAACCATAATATTAGAGTAACATCTCTTATAAGAGTCTAATCCCTTTTCAGTTGTTTCGTTCATATCTTGTCCCTGTGCAACAAGGATATGCAAAGAATACGTAACTGTTTTGTGAACAGGGACAATAATGATTAAAATACAAACAGTATAGATGACTTCAGGTCTGGAATCAGATTATAGGATTAAAATGAATGAAAAAACCATTCTGTAGTAGGATTGCAAAGTTACAGTCAATAATTTTAAAGGGGAAATGTGAAAAGGAGGCAAAGGAAGCACATCTTGGGTTTGATAGTGATGCTTGAATTTCCTGATTTCCTTTTGGTTTATCAGGTCTAGCTGGAAAGCTGCCATGTCACCAGGATTCTGTTCTTTTAATTCATATTACATCTACTGTACTGTTTTGCAGTTGTATTGATTGTAAGGGTTAAAGACAGCTGGCCTTAGGTTAGTGTAGTAAAAGAGGAGGGGCAGTGGGTAATGGATGCTACAGAGCACCTGGCACCTTGCAAAGGGGCAGCAGTGCTTGTGCATTTCTGCCCTTTGGAGTTCGTGGTGTGGACAGAGGATATTGCATAATGCTTTGGATCAAAGACACGTTGTAGAAATCTGCCCTCCTTAGTCTGAACTTGCCTACAGAGAGTGTGATATGGCTCATAAACACAGGAGGGTGATGGTGAGGATGCTTGAAGCAACTTAGGGCCACTCCAGTCCTTCCCATGGAGTCCCTGGGCAATCCCTGCATGGCCCCAGGCAGCCTCATCACCCAGCACCTGGGCTGGGGCTTGCTCTGCCCACCCCAGGTTCCTGTTTTTTTCAGTTAAGTCCTCAGGAGATCACATCCTTGGGTTTTGTGCCAGGGAGGTCTCCTCTGGCTGCACTGAGACTGAAAGTATTTGTATGCTGCTTCAGCCCTGCCCTCTTTGCAAAGATCTGAAGGATGGTACAAATGCAAATGGGTGTTGTTTCAAATATTCTTCAGGCCAGCTATACTGACCTCAGCGTAAAGCAGATTTTCTACCAGACAGTGTATCTTCTGGATCTTGAAGAAGTGCTGTGAAAAGTGTCACCTCTTAAAGGCCTGAATTCTGAACATTTCTGTTCTTTATGTTTTATGAGTATGATGAGGCTACTGATGAAGCTGCCGTAAATGAAGGTCTGGGGTGCTTAGTCTCATGTATCTGTAGCAGGTTGCCTTTTCAAAAGTAAATGCGTTTGTCACTCTCTAAAAGTCAAGCCTGCCTGAGAAGTGCTCTCCAAAATTGGCAGCGCTTTAACCCACCAGTCTTTTTTTCTTATGCAAAATGTTAATTACATCTGTTTAGATACCTAGAGGAACTTAGCTTTGAATAAGGTAAAAAAAATTTAAAAGGCACTGTTTTTACTGGAGAGCCTAACAGGTCGTATCATAAATATTTTGGTCATTTTCTCTCTGGGTCCAGGAAGTGTTACAGCAGCTTGAGCTATACATGTAGACATTGCAGAAATGAGCCGTCCTACTCTGTAGGTTTAGCTTGTAGCTGCTATTGTTTGCTGAGACATGACACCTCCTGTCATGAGAGGCAGAGCTGACTACGTGCAGCATGGCATACTGCTCCTACGTCCAGAGCTGAGCTGCTGTCTCCAGAAACTGCTGTACAACCCTATGTAGAGTTTCCTGATTGTATGCAGAGCATCTTGGAGAACTTCTTGGAGAACTCTGCTCTCCACTGTGCCATACTAGCCTGCTCAGAAACCTGTAGGATCCATTTGCCTGACTTAAGAAGAGGGGTTTGTGCTTATCACTCTGAGTAGTTCTTGGTCATATCTGGAACCTGGAGCAAAAGGAACAGAAGCAAAGTCCATAGAATTGAGGGTCAGTTGTGTGGAGTATCCTGTGCCCAATGTCAAAGACAGAAAGGAGAAAAAACAAAGCTTGAAAGACTTGTTGGAGAGGAACTGGGCATAGGACAAAGGTATGGTGCAAAGTCCTACAAATATGTACAGATAATGCCCTCCAGCAGCTTGAAATAGACTCTCAGGGCAGCACTTACTTAAACTTGTAACAAATTGGGTGTAATTTGTATTTTCTTCCCCATTTTCCTGACTTAATCCCTCTGAGAGAAAATGTCAGTAAGCACTGTCTATCATCACAATGCATTTCTGATTAACAGCAAGGGCACAAGGGCACTCTCAAAATAGAAACAGAGTCGGGATTGTTTTAAATCACAGTGTTGCAGAAGTATTAAAGCAGAAGCCATAATTTTAATGTGTTCAGAAATAAAATGCATGCTACTGTAAACAGTTGTGTACATTCATCTATGTGCTACTGCCTGCCATAACCTTTTGCATTAGGTTTCTGTGATTCATATTTTCTTTTGTTGCAGAGAGTCGAATGATTCTGGATGCCTTTGCTCAACAATGCAGCCGGGTTCTAAGTCTCTTAAATTGTGGTGGAAAACTACTGGACAACAATCACTCTCAGTCCATGATTTCTTGTATAAAGCAGGAAAACCCAAATTATAGTGAAAGACAAGAGCAATGTCAGCTCGGGAAAATGGTGCATAGTCAGACATCAGACATTTTAGACATAGAGATGCAGTATATGCAAAAGAAGCAACAAACCTCAGCCTTTCTGAGAGTTTTTACTGATTCCCTTCAGAACTATTTGCTTTCTGGGAGCTTCCCTTCTCAGAACACCTCATCAATAAATGATTTTAGCCATTTGGCAGATGTGGATCCACTTTCAGCCTCTCCAGTACACACTTTAGGTGGATGGACATCTCCAGCAACATCGGAATCTCATGGTCATCCATCATCTTCTACACTTCCAGAGGAGGAAGAGGAGGAAGAGGAAGAAGGTTACTGCCCTCGGTGTCAAGAGCTAGAGCAGGAGGTAATTTCATTGCAACAAGAAAATGAAGAGCTTCGTAGGAAGTTGGAGAGCATTCCAGGTAAATATTCTCCTGCCATGTAATGTTGCCATTCAGTGATAAAAATAGTGTGGGTAATAGTTTATTTCAAGTTCTAGTAATTTTTAAAAGTTGCAGTCATAGTAATCAAACATAGGAATTTGTCTCCAGCCAAAATTCCTATAGATGTGCCCAGTGGAAAATTACCTGCCGATACTCATATCTATGAACACTGAGTTGTACACTAGCAAGGTGTGTTCAGGTGGGGATGTACTTGTGTATTTGTAATTCCAAATTCCAAGTATCAGGTGGTTTGTCATAGTAATTTCAAACATACGCTTTCATAACTCTTTATCCATCTTATTCTTTAAGTGACATTGCAGCTTATAAACCTAATTCCCTTTTGGACCTCCTTCTTTTCAGTTTCTTAAGGAAACTGAAATAATTTTGACTTTTATCTTGGACAGTTTCTCTTAAATTGCTGCTAGCTTAGTGAGAAGCATTAATACATCTCCTCCCATTCATCTTCAAATGAATCTGAAAAAAACCCCAAAAACCCAAACAAACAAACAAAAACTTTTCCAGTTCAACAATACCTAGAAGCCACTAGGAGAGAGAAAGAAACCTCTTCTGTGAAAAGCTTCTCTTGCTCTTTAAACTAGGACTTCTCACTGTTCAGATAAGCCAAGACACTTGAAGATGGTATGGGATAAGAACAAAGTATCTTGGACCTGTATTTTCTAAACTTTCAACACAGGCAAAAATATACCTCAAATAGCAATACTAAGAGCAAATTGGAATTTAGCAAAGAAAGAAGCATACAATACACTTTTGACATGTATAAACACTAGAGAGTTGCACCTTCTTTACCTGAATTTGAGGTGCTTAGGGTAGATCCATGAAAAGTTAATTGATCTCTGAATGGCAGAAAAGCATGTATAGTACTACATGAGCTGCAAGAGACAAAAATATTTCAAAGATGTTAGAAAGAAAGGAAGAAGGCAGTAACCAACTACTGCCCATCATGTAGAGGCAGTTGCAAAATCTGAGCAAAATACAAGCAGTAGTCTTCATAATTCTCCCCAGCTATCAAGGATGTACCTATGCATTATTTATATCACATCATGGTTTTCTCTTGTGCATTGGTCCATAGGGGTACTGGCAAATCCCATAAACAGCATTGTTCAGTGCAAAGAAAACCCAAAATTTAGAGTAACTCCCTCACCCCTCCCAAAAATATAGTTACCATAAGTCATGCACTCTCACTGGTTTCAGCAGTGGTTAGTACATCATCTGGTACTGCGTGACAAAGGGAATTGTGTGGACTTAACTCCTGTTGAGTCCTACCTTCAGGTGTGTAAGACCAGAAATTATCCTGTAGGATCTGTATTCTGACTTTTCAGTACTGAACACAGTAACTTTTTTGACTTTCACTAATGCATAACTTGTATTTGACTCAAGTAGTATTTCAGAAGACCTCCAATCTCTGGTGAGCAGTGACTGTATCTCTTACTTGGCACTCGGTTCCAGTGCTTAATTACTGGTGAAAATATGTGCCTTGTTCCCTGCCTGACTACCTGAAATCAGCTTTTAGCCATTGACTTTTATGCTTTGCTCCACTAAGTGAAGTGCTCTATAGGTCTTGGTACTTCTTCTGATTTAAGGTACTTACAGACTGAAAGCTGACTTAATTTCCATTTTAAATAAACAAAGTGAACAGTACTGTTTAAACTCCTCAAAATACTTGAATCCTTCTTTGCAGTTTTTTTCTCCCCTTCTGCTAGCTTCTCTAAAATCTGGGCACTGGAAATGCATGCAATATGTTCCTATGAGCCTGATCAAAGGTGAATGGACTCTTCTCTTGCACCCATGGTTGTCCTGGTGGGTTGTGCAGCTGAGCTTCTCATTCTGTGCACATTTCTTCCTAGGTGTACACACTTTGTATTTGTCTGTGTTCATGTACTAAGTGTTCTAGATTGCTCTGTCCCACTTGCCCACTGCTTGCTGATTTGTCAACTTCCATATCATCCAGAATTTTTCTAATTGTTTTTAAATTAACTTTGTGGTACTGGTTAGAAATGTTGGATATTATTGAAGGTATTATTAGTCCTTGTTGGGCCTTTCTAGAAACACATCTATTAATGAAGATTCCTGCAATGACAAATATTTGAGATCTCAGTGGCAGGTTCCTAGCATGTATGTGGTCTAGTCTGCTGGTGTTGAGTGTTGCTACTTTTTCAATCAGCTAACTCTTGGTAATTATGTGCCCTTCAGGAGTCTAGGCATCTTATATGGTTCAGCCCAATTTTTTCAAGCAAATCTATACGCTTATCAAAGAATGACAATCAGGTTAGTCTGGCAAGGTCTACTTTCCATAAAACCATTTTGACTGGAAGTAATTATATTCATTTTCTTTATTTCTTTGTCATTTGAATACTGTTGTGATTGCCTGTATTTTGCTAGGATCAATGCTAGGTGAAGCAGCAAGTATTTACCTGGGTCATCTTACTTACTCTTCATCCCCCTTTAAAAGTGATAAACATGCGTAATCATAGTCATATTACACCCCCCAGGAGTCATGAAACTCCTTGTTAACAGTGTACCAAAGGAAGCTGACAAACATAAAAAATGTGCAAGGAGGTAGGACTTCATCTGCCAACATAAAATCATCATCAGATACATCTCTGCTTTCTGGTGACATATCCAAGTAGATCTGAAGTGACCCATGTGTTTGCAGAAGTATTAAGAGCCACAGAAGTTCCCTCAGATTTTGCCACACGGTAGGACAGAGATCCTCAGGCAGTCACACAGCCACCACTGATCAAAGTTAATAAAAAATCAACTTAAGGCAATGTCTAATTATTTTTGTCTCTAGTGTTTATTTTGCTCCTGTGAGCTTCTACTACTGAAAAAGCTAGCAGAAATTTTTCTGTGACTTGAGAAATGCCCAGCTCTGCATGTAAACAGGAGCTTGTTCTCTGTGCCTTTTTTTTGTTTTTACCCATCAAGATGTTGCATGCCTCAGGAGGGAGACAGAAGGCCCTCTGCAGTGTCAGTGTTGTCTGCCACCATGCATCACATCAAAGCAGTCTCAGAGCGCAAACTTTCTTCCCTGCTCATTCATCCACCTCATGCAGGCCAGGGAAGGCAGTGAGCGTGGTGGAGAGGCAGCCAAGGCAGCAGCTAGGGGAGAGTGAAGGTTGCCATACTGTGTCCGCTGAGCCACTGAAAAAGCAGGATTTGTTTTACACAGTGGTTTCTCTTGTCATCCTTGGGGCAGCTATTCCAGAGCTGCTGGTGAGGCTGGCAGTGGGGCACTGGCAGTGTGCACCATGCCCCCCCCACGGTCGCCAAGGTTCCCACTAGCAACTCTACCAGCAGAATATGAAAGCACCAACCCCTCCTTTCTGCTGTATAATATGAATCATTTTATCCTTCTCCTGAAATACTTTGCATTTCTTTTTTTTTACTTTCCATATGCAAAAGCCCTTTTAAAATCCATGAGAGTTTGCAATCTAAAAATAGTTGCCGCTATACATCTCTGCCTCTAGCTTTGCAAAGCAAGGCTCACAAAGAGACTACCACGAAAAAGAGTGTTTTCTCTGCAGATATAAAGGCAGTGACACTTTTTTCTTTTTTAACAAATATTACAGAACACCTATCTTCCTGTAGTTTTTGGACACAGAAAATAAGATTTTTCCGTTTTCAGGACTCTGCCCTGTTGCTGTAGAAGCCCTGCAGTTCTGTAGGATCTTTTTGGCCTAGCATTACTCTTTGGCAGATCACCACTGGAGAGAAACTATTACATGGATAAAATATCCCATATATTTTGGTTGCTGGATGGGTAGATGTTTTTTCCTTTGATTTGACTGAAACAATACTTAAATTTGTGTGAAATCTTAATTGTTCTAGCTGTAGAATAAATGAAGAAAAATTCATTTATCAGTGCTTGGGGTTTAAAGCAGTGCAACTTCTTTCAACTTGTCCAATTTCCCCAATTTATATATATTTTTAGGGCAAAATATTAACCAAACATTTTTTAGTTTTTCATTCACTGAAGAGAAACATTTTCATTCGGTGTGTTATTTTGTCTTCTTTAGAAACATTTTCATTCAGTGTGTTATCTTGTCTTCTTTTGAAAAATAATTAAAGTTTAGGTAATTCCTGGAAGGAATTTGGCGAACTTATCATTGGCTCTTTAAGGTTTTGAGAGCATTAAGAACAAAACAAAGTAATCCATCCACATGAGGAGAAAAGTGTCTCCTAGTTTCTTACCTCTGTATAGAGATTACTGTGGCTGTGATACTTTCCCAGTAGTGAATTTAAAGACATATTTGTGGAGCTGCATACAAGATGTGGATTTTAACCATGAGGATATGAAACAGTTCTTCATTATTGTCAGCATAATTTTCTCACACTTTCTTACCTGAAAGAGAGAAAATGCTTCCAGGTGATTAAAGCAAAAGTGTATAATCATGGGTTAAGGTTTGCCTCCTGGTGCTTCCAACTTTGCTGTGTGGTTTTGGATAAACCAGTCTGAAAGTAGTCAAAAGATATAAATTAGTAAGTAAATTAAGCAGTGTGTGATAAATACAATGATTATTCTTACTTTGTTAGCCCAGCAGCAAAAAGTACAAATAGCAGAGGGATGGGGAAGGAAAACTCCCTCAAATGTTGAGTCCTGGTCAGCCATAGAGACTGCATTCATGGTGGCTGGAAGTAGCCAAAGCAAAGTGGAATTTGCAGGTAGAGTTAATATCAATGTAATTGAAAAAGTCAGACATGTTTTCCAGGAGGTTTTGTGTGCCCAAGGCTTCACTCTTCTTCCTGACTATTGGATGATCTAATAAAAGATATTACTTTTCCCTACAAATCCTGTCTCCTTTATACTTTCAGAGCCTCATGTTTCCAAAGAGCCTACCACAGCCACACAGTACAGATAAAGCAGCCATCAAGGGTTATGATGAACACTTTTCATGTTCTTTTTTTTTGTCCTTTTTCTTGATGTTCACATTTAACCACTTCTTTGGTTTCCCTTGATGTTCTGGATGTTTTGGTCTGATCTGTGGCCTTGTTCTGCTGTTCAGCTTCAAAGTGTGAAGTTACTGTGAGCAGAGAGAGCCTTGAGCACGGTCAGCCAGTGTTTGGCACAAGAACCCTTTGAATCTGTAGCACAGCTTTGCTTGCTGCTGGGGGTGACAGCTTTGCTAAACCAACCTGAGTACAAAAACTTATTGAAACGTGTAATTGTAGCAGACCAGAGCTTGCTTTATCTGTTTTCTCTGCGTTTCTGGATACAAACCCACAAGAATTTGGGAGATCAGGTTTCTCAGCCTACTTGAGAAACTGGAGCTGGTGGGAGTTTTGTGGAAAGCTCCCAGGTCTCAACTTTGGCTTGGCCTTTGCGAGTAAACATTTGGGTTTTAGTGACACAAACTGCTGTCCCTTCTCACAGGGGACTTCTTGGTTTCCCTGTTAGTTACCAGCAGTAGAAATACGTAGTAGAGGGGTGTACAGAGGATGTTCCTTCCAAAGGGAAGACTTCACTGCTGAACAGGATCACAAGAAGTAGCTCCTTCTAATGAGTAGAAGGAAAGTGAGGGAGCACAGACAAAAATAAAAGCCAGAGGAGCATGTGGCAGCATCACTTAAATGAGATGCACAGCTGCCTTTTTTACCTCTTTTAATCTGTTGTTTATGCAGAGGTGTACATCCCAGGGGCATATGGGAGGGAAACATTCTTTTTTCTGGAAGAAATCTATTGCAAAAGAAAATTAAAAGTACAATGGCTTTTCAGATGCAGATTTATAGAAATTAAATTATTTGCCTGGAAAACACAGTTGAGAGGGATTTTTAAAGTAATGGGATATTTGCTTTAATTTTTCTCCCTTCCCTGTTTTCAGCTGGCATGTAGGTCAGTTTAGGAAATCTTTTAACACCCTTCTACACATTGTGTCAATTCTTTTGATTTCTGCTGTATACTTTCACTACAAATGGGTGCTGGTTTTATTTTACCATCCAGTCACAATTATCTACATTTGCAGGCTCTTGAGCACTGAGATCAGTTCCTTCCCAATGTCTCCTTGCCCCTTGCTGTTTTTCCAGCTCATCACACCCCAAACAACTTGCCTTCGTGGACCATCCATGCAGCTTTTGCTGGCTTTCGGCTGACTATTGAAATAAATGACTGTATGAGCTAAAATAATCCAAGCCATGCACACTTGTCCAAACCTCAGGCAGCAGAGGCATTTCCATTAATGTTATAAGAAATTCACACAGCCCTGTGGTTCGTCAGCACGTTCCCTATCATTTGTTACATCTTTTTGACAGTCGAGCATCAATTTAGAAATGCCCTACAATGAACTCGGAGAGAAGCATCACTCAAGGTCAAGTGAAGGAGGACACAGTGCAGTGCAGTGCTGAGCCAGGCTTAGCTAACAGCTGCTGGCCTGAGCGGGGTGGATGTAGATGTACACCCTTCCCAATTCTCCTCCTCACTGGTGAGTCACAACTACATGGTCTTGAGGGCCAAGGGATCCATCTTCTACAGAGCACCAAGAGGATTACTGGCCAGTGTCAGCTACAGAGCACAAAATCTTACTAATGAACAGAATAACAAAATTTCTTACTGTCTGTTTATGGGGCTGAGGCCACTGTGGAGAGACACATAGCCAAACTGGGAGTGAGCCAGCCCTTCTCACTGGGACTGTCTGATGCTGCAGGAGAGGCTGGAGAAAGACTTTATATACTTTGGAGATGTGCTGTATTTACAGCAAGCCCAAGCATCTCTTCTACAGTGCTGTGCTTTGGCAATATAAACAGCCCCAGAATGTTTTACACAGGAGGCTGCATTTTTGGGAGGAAAAATGAGAGTTCTCATTTTAACAGATACCAATGTAAGCGATTGTGTCCCAGTAACATTTATAATGAGAAAAACTCCAGCTCAAACCAATAATGGAGATGTTTTTGGTTCTTCATAGAAATTTGCGGACAATTATTGAGGCAAAAGTTTAAAAAGAAAAAAATAGAGAGGGTGATAATTGGGAAACATTAAAAACATGTTACTGAAGGCCCCAAAATACTGTCTAGGAGGAAAAGTATAATGTTGGTTATAAAACCAACCAGTTTAGAGAGAAAGTAAAGGAGCAGTTAAAAACATAACAAATAGATTAGATGAGAAGTTAATGGTGATGAGTAAAAAGCAGTTGGATTGGTGGTAAATTAATAATTAAGATTAAATCTGGAGGAGTGTCTAGAGAAGGCTTCCTTTCCTTGGCAAAATAAAGGAAAAATATGACATCCTAACAACAGTATTGGACCATTATCACATGGAAATATATTTTATCAATAATATGCAATCATAGAGCATTTCTGTTCTGGTACTTGTGAAGGGTAACATGATGCAGTCACTCCAATATAATGGTGATGGCAAGCAGGTAGAAATATTTTCCATTGTAACTCTGGGTGTTATCACACATTTATCAGCAGCCTCATGTGGGACTGCAGCCTCAGCAGCCTGTCCCAGCTGCCTCCCAGTGCTGGGGCAGCTGAAGAGCAGTAGCTACTTGGGCACCCCAGCTTTTCATCCCTAAGTGCATGTCAACTTATTACCAAAGGCACTAGGCAGCTGCTACCAAAGTGTCGTGTCTTCAAAACCATGAGGTTTGGACAACTCACTTCAGGAGCTAAGCCAAACATTAAAAAGACAACTCTGACTGTAGTTTTTCTTTATGCTTTGTGATATTTTGGATGCTTCAGAAGACTGAAAGATGGAAATAGTATCTGATTTTTTTTAAAGGACGTGAGATGTCCTGGATGATGGTGGTTTCGTTGGCCTGATCTTGATCCCAGACAAACTAATTGCACAGCTGATGCCAGCTTCAATTAATAGAGTGCTAAACCAGAATAATGACATTAGTACCAGGCAACATCTTGCCAAATTATGGTTTTGATGAGATGAAAAGTTTGGTTGATGAGTATTGCAGATATTCAGGGCGTTACATAACATTATATTACAAAACATGATTATATTACAAAACATGATTTAAAAATACAAATATATTTGCATTCAGGAAATTCAGGAAAACTGCCATGATGCAGTTGAATTTATGGAGGGATTTTGTTTTTTGTGTTAAACTGTTACAGCCCATGTTTTTAATACTTTAATCCATGAAGGAAAGCATACAGTCATAGTTTACAGCTTGCAAGCGATGCAGAGGTAGCTCTGGGGTAAGAGAGGGAGATGAGAGGTGACAGACCTGGCTGATCTCTGTGTATTGAGGCACAGGGAACATTGCTCTGCTTGGTTTCAGCCCCTGGGAAATGTGCACTGAGAAAGGAAGACATGGTGACTTTCTGTCTGAGTATTGATGCACAGCATGGCCAAAAGACCCGTGGCCCTCAGCTGTACAGACGTGTAAGTAGGTGTAGAGACTCTGCTTCAGTGGGAGCCCAGCATCTCTGGAAAGTCAATGCTGGGCTTAGCAGAGAGAAGAGGAAGAAATTAGTTTACCACTAAGTATTTAAGAAATAAGAGGCATTTTCCATTTATTTAAAAAAAAAATTTGTAAACCCCAGTTTGAACCAGACTTGAAATAAGGTTTATGTTTCTGTGGGTAGAAACTGCATCACTGGGAGATGACTACTTGAGTTCTACTGTGTTTTACCCACTGATGCTGTCAGTTGCAAGGAGGATTTAGTCCAGGGAGTCGCTGTGCTGTGTGGAAGCTCAGGTTGAGAGATCATAGCCTGGATTTTGTCATTGGCACAGTGCGTGACCACCACAGTCACTGTTCAACTATTTATTAGGAACTAGGATTCTCTGCAGAGAAAGCTGTGATAAGCTGTGCTGAATAAGCACTTGTTACAGCATACAGATACCTAGAATAACAACAAAGTCTTAAACTTGGATCAATAACAGCAAATACCTGCCACCTCCTACATGTGTCCTGGTTAACATCTTAGCCAGACCAACCTTCCCTGGCACACCAGGTTCCCTGTAGGCTCTCCTCCTCCTTGCTCTTTAGCAAAGACCTTGCCCTTTCATTCTCTGCAGGCCAGGCTACTTTGCCATGTCCAGTGTCCACTCTGAGATGCTGGCACTTTCAGAAAGCAAGGGCTGTGGAGACTTCTTCCCTAATGGGCAGGAAAATTACTGCCTCCCCACAGGCTTTCTACTAAATCATAACAAGTGTTATCTCTATGTTGGTATCTCTCCCACTACTTACAGTAAGAACAAATCCCTGTTGGTGATGTCCTGATAGTGAATACCTACATAAGCATGCAGAGTATCAGCCCTTGAGGCTATGATCTTATTAACCCTATAGAGACCACATCAGAGATAAACAAAATAAATAAACTAGTGGACTTAAATGATTAATCATCTTCTCAGCTGGAACCCCCAAGCTCTTACAAAGTCACATTTCCTGAAGGGTTTGGAGGAAACAGTTCTCAGCAAAGAGAATATCTGCAGAGCCATTAGAGGGAGCAAACTAAATTTGAAGCAGCACACTAAAGCTTTGACTCTCCACCTCATGCTACCCTCTTTGTGGTTTCTTCTAGGCTTCAGTTTATATGGCAGCCCAAGAAGTCTGGATTTGCAAGTAGTACCTGGCTGAGGTTATTTGTACTGAAAGCAAACTGTCTGTGTCATGGCTTTAAAGTCAGAAGTGATCAGCATCCTCCAGTCACTACAATGATTAAAAAAAACCATACAATGTTGTGCTCAAAACATTACTGCTTTTATGAGGATAGAAGTTTTTATAAGCTTTGGCCAACTTTTAGTGCTTTCATGTTTCTCACTGGTAATGAGAAGGCATTTTATCAGCAGCATAAAGTAGAGCTGTACTTCATCATCTGGGGACACAAGAAGTTAAATAATTTCCTCTTGTCTTCTCCCTTGAGCCCCATCCCCTTGGAAGAGCATAGGTAAACACTTCCTTGGATAGCCTGCAGTGAGATTACTTACTGTGTGAGAAAACAGAAGCAGGAGTAAATATACTGATGGGTTGTCTTTACAGAGAAGTCAATATGGGGTATAATAACATAGGAATTCATCATATCAGCCACTTTGCATGACTTCTGTATGCAGACTGCTGGATGTAACTCCTCTTATCCCACAGTAATGGGTCTGTTTTGCACAGAGTAAGTTGTTCTGCATCCTGTCTGCTAGACAGGGGCATAGTAGCTGTTTAGTGTGAATGCCAAGGAAAGAGGGCAAAATACCCATAAATCCTACTTTCAGACATTCTCAGATATTTCAGTGCTTGCTTTCAGATTGCCAGCTTAAGATAAAGCCCAAAACACCACATTTTTTTCAGGTGTAAAGAAATAATAAAATGCCAAGAAATAGCAATTAAAAAAAAAAAAGCAAATATTTCTTTTGGGTTTTGAGCTGAAGCTATTATTAAATCTGAATACTTTACAAAAACAACCCATACAAAATGTGAGAGTCACAAGGTACCTTAAAAACTATGCTCATTTAGTCTTGCACAAGCCAGTTGTAATGTTGGATTAATATCTGTTTAATTCTCCTATGGTGTTTCAAGCTCAGGAGAAAAGAGCTGTATTTCAAAAATACTACAGAGTTAATCAGGGATGTGGCAGCATCTGCTTAAGAGAGACCCATAATTGAATCATCCCTAATTAACCTATCACCTCAACAGAAGGGAATAGGATGTTGGTACCACTACTGAAATGGATGAGGGTGATGAGAATGGAAAGGGGGGTGGATGAGGGCAAAGAGAAGTAAAGCAATTTGCTAATACCTAGTTTTATAACAAATTTGGGAGGAGGGAGAGAGTAGAAATTAAAGTATACGACTCATTGAATCCCTTTAGTGTATTTAATCAGACTGTAGTTTGAAAAACATTTGAGCATATTTACATGTTAATCAATGTATTATTTAGGTCCAATAAATGTTTCCTCCTTTGTATGGTCAGGGATTTTCACAGTATTTGCAGATTTTTTTTCATATTATCATTATTGCTGACCTAATTTGTATTTGTAGTAATTATCATTTCAAGCTTGGGAAAAAACCCTTTGAAAACTAGTGGGCAGAAAATAAAAGTAATTTCAGAGATCTCAGTATAGGAAATACAATACTTGTACATTTATTAAATGAAATATCTGCATAAATCAAAATGAGAAGTATTTCCTATTTGAAATAAATCTCACAGACATAGAAAATGCTTAAATTAATATTGTTGTTCTATTTTGTGCTTTATAGCTAATATACAGTAATTGTAATTTGTTTCCTGCAGTGCCCTGCCAGACAGTTTTAGATTATTTGAAGACCGTACTTCAGCATCACAACCAGCTCATGGTACCACAGCCAACAGACCATCCAACCGAGGTAGTATACAGTGAAAACAAGCTACATCTCTTTATGCTTGATAATTCATTACATATAGGCAAATAAAGCAGTAGGCATTTAGCAGTAAAAAATAGGTTAAAAACTGTCATTTTAAAGCATAGTAATCCCCCAAATGGAGGAAACGCATCATTAGTATGATCTAGAATTGCTTTACTGAGGAGCACCTAACTCCCTCCATCAGCACCAGTTGTGGTTGCCTTCCTTTGTAGTTTTTCTTTCCTCTTTCTTCAGAAACACCATATTTGTGGGTAGAATTTAGGCTAGGACTAGCCTGGTGACAGCTGTAGCTAGGTGCCTGAGAGTGGCTGCACATGGTGTGCAGCAGTTCAGGGTGTGTATCACTTTGTTCCTCTATTCAGTTTTAATGTGCAAATTGATATATACATATTTAGATTTATATTTATCACTAGCTGTTATCATTCAAGTATATTCCAAGGATAAATTTTCCTATTTTTAATGCTCTTTTGCTTAACTAAAATTTTTAAGTACTGTAAAAACGAAGGCTGTTCTGTAATGTCTCACAAGAAATAGCTTGTCATAGTGTGACAGAATTTTTTATTCAATTAAACACACAGATATTATCTTCTATTCATAAATTTAATCATGTACAAATACAAGCAGAGATACGTTTGTATTTTGGTTCTTCCTTCAGAGTCTGTTTATTTAATTTCTGGGAGGTTTTATGTTTGTTTTAGTTTACTATCGGCCGGACACACCAAACCACATCATATATTTAATGAGAATGTTTTGCCCAGAAGTGCTTTACTTTCCAAGGAAGTAATGAAAGTGTATCTGTAGCAGGAATCCAGTAATTGTTTAACAGAGTAGCATAAAACTATATCATGCCTGGGAGAAGAATGAGGAAAAATATCCTGCATTTCAGGGGGAACAAGAGAAAAGTGTGATAAAATTGAGGCTGAGGAGTTAACGCAAAATTTATTACCCTCTCCTCAGTTAATGGCAATGTGAACTCTCATGAAATCTAGATGTTGGGCCTTTCTGCACCCTCTTTTCATCAGTGCTATATATATAAACACAGAATAGCTTCTAGAATAGCTTGCTGCTTAGCAAAGCCACACAGGAGCATCTGTTCTTAATGCACACGAGCAAGCCCGGAGCCTTACCCTGTGCCATTGTGGGCTTGCATTGCATAAGCCAGGCCTGATAGGGCTTAAAAGCCAGGCAGTACATACAGTTACCTGCAGCTTATACTTTGCAGTGGTATCAGTAAGAATGGGCATTGCTTCACTAAAGGGTTTTTAAAATAGGAGAAAAGTAGGTTTCGGAAATCTAAGGTAGGAAAATAATTGACTTTATATAAAAGGGATATGAAGCTAGCTACTGAAAAAAAATTAAGTACCAGTATGTGTACCACATGGTCCTTTGTACTGATGTAGTGGAACAAGCCAAGGGAGCATGAGCCAGCCCTCCTGGGACAGAGTGGTCACAATTACTTCAGCATAGGAGTATATTACCTCCAAAGAGCCTTCCATGCTGCCCCTCTGCTTTTCTTCCCTCCCCAGCTCCTTCACAGTGTTGGAAGAGGACAAGGAGCTGGACTGGATGGATTGTAATGTTCATCCATGGCAGAGCTCTTCAGGTTTATTACTGGCTTCCCAGGGGTTCATGTAGTGGGCAAAAACTAAAGCAGTTGCCATGAATGGAGGGGCAGGAATTGGCCCTGACCTGTTTACAGTGATGTGAGCAAATAATGAAGTGCAAAGAGAAAGCCCCAAATTGTAACAGGGCTAGACTGTAGGTGAAGGGTTTTTCTCTTAGGGGTTACAAGCTTGAATTTACAGCTAGAGGGGAATGAGTGAAGTATTGAGGTGTTTGGGGAAGAGTGGCCCTTTAGACAGACAAAACCCATCTCTCCCCTTACACTTTGGCTTTCCTTTGTAGAGTTTTGGGTTTGTCTGTAGCTGTCTTTGCCAGCAGCTTGTAGCAAGGCAGACAAGTAGCAGACAGTCACACAGCATCACTGAGCTCCCAGTGATGCTAACCCCGCTGGGAGGTGGTGTGACTACATCATACAGATTATTCTAATGATAATCTCAGCACAGTCTTCACTAAATTCAATCTTCCGTATATTTATCAAACTTGCAAAAAAATTAAAAGCAAATACCTGAGGAAAAACTTCAAAGATGCTCTCAAGCTGTCTCCCAAGATGCTATAATAAATATATGAAAGAAGGCAAGGGTAGTCCTTAAAGTAGTTTTCAGATATCAAAGGCCTGGAAGTGAGAGCTTTGCAGCAGTTGCCCACAAGTGCAGCATGTGGCTGAGCATCAAACTTGTGTTTCTCTGGCTCATTGCAAGCTCCTGTGGAACCTGAGGGCTACACAAGGAGTTCACTAATTGGGCTTCCAGAATTATGTGTCTTGATAAAGAGGTGCAGCTGTAAAAGTGAATGAGTGTCTAGAAGGGTGTGGTTTGGGTTTTTACTGTGTACTTGAATTATTTCAAGTGTATTAACAGTACCATCTTACATTAATTGGGTAATCCTGAACTATAGCATTTTACGGGCAACAAGAATTAAACACAATTTAGGTACAATTGACTTAAGAGGGCTTATAAATGTGTGTGGATTACAGAAATCCCCATAATTAGTCCCACAGCATTCATTTAATGTTGGAATTTTGAAGCACACAAATTATGAAGGTTAAATGCAAAATTTCTTTCCAGCTGACACAGTGGCATTTCTTTAAAGCTATAAAGCTATAATTTGAGTTAATACAGCATTCATTAATAATAATGAAGCTTTTAGTTTTCATAGTTCCTTTATTTATTTTCTTTACATTTTCCACAGTAACATAATTGCTGTCAAGTTTCAGGTGTGTTCTACAGAAGTAATAAATTTATTATAAAAATAGACCAAAAGAGTCACCTCTGAAGGAAACTATCAGCTGTGATGATGTGATCCATTTGATCACGCTCTTCAAAGACCCTTTTTATGCATCTTACCATATTAAGAAGAAACATTACACTTAAATAGTATGCCCAGTTGCTGATTCTTAACTCTTTTTAACCTGCTTTTGAAAGTGGAAATTATCAATAGCTACACCTCTCAAAACATATTCATTGTACCTCACCCAATCTAAGTTCTAGAAAATGGAAATGTAATTTTAGAAGCACTCACTCCCTGTAAGAGCAATTGTGTGTTCACTTTGGGTTGTGTTTCACTATCAGTATCATGAAAAGTTAAAAACTATTTATTGCAACTGACATCTTCACTTATTTGCCTTAAAATAAGCAACAGAAATATTTCACTTTTTCAGGGGAGTAAGCAGTTGCTGAACAACTACCCTGTCTACATCACTAGTAAACAGTGGGATGAGGCTGTAAATTCTTCCAAGAAAGATGGACGACGGCTCCTTCGCTATCTCATCAGATTTGTTTTCACAACCGATGAGCTTAAGTACTCATGCGGCCTTGGAAAAAGGAAAAGGTCAGTGCAGTCAGGAGAGACAGGTCCTGAAAGACGTCCTCTGGATCCAGTTAAAGTAACATGTCTCAGAGGTACTGCATCTTTTCGCTCAGTGTCCACCATATGTGATCTCATTTCACCACATTGCCTCTGGCTCAGTAGAAGCATTTGGCTGACAGTTGCAGAACTAGAAGGGGTTTCACAGGCAGGTGACAAGCACCCAGAAACCCTTCTCTTTCTTTTCATACATACATACAAGTATGTATGTATGAATGTATGTATAATTTATGTGTTTTGGGTGTTTTTGATGGGAAGAAACATGGCCTCTTTTTTAAGAGGGGTCCCCAAATGCAAGGGCACATGACACTAATGCACTTTAAAAAGCAGTGAAGCAAAAACCAGACATTCCTGATTACACTCTTTTATAATAAACTCAGGTTATTTGTTAACACCAATACACAGCAAACTAACAAAAGGACTGGTTAGTCTAATGTCTAGTAAGGATATGATGCACAAGAACACAGTGCATCATTGGAGTTAAAAGCTGAGTTTCAGAGTAGGTTTGAAAACATCTTCTAGGGTCAAGAACATCTCCAGGTTAATTGAAGTGTACATAAGCACGTTGTCAATAATTTAACTTATTTTTTGGCGTACTGATGCAACATTGCCTGGAAACATTAAGGAACAACTTTTCCCCATGTTCAGCCTGAAAAGGAAGGGGAGTTTTGCAAGCATTTCACAATGTCAGAGAGTGAGGATATTGCACAGAAAGGGTATAGACTGAAAAGAATGTTGTGTACTTCGGTTTCCTAAAATTGTTTGAAAAGGCTAGTAGCAAGATTTATAATAAAACATACAAAATAGGACTTTTTGAAGCCAAAGTAAAAATATGTTTTTAGTTTCAACATCTACATTGTGTAAATGCATATGCTTATTATTTCTTTAACTCATAGTTAACTTTATAGTAATTTTTGAGCACATACATGAAATTTTGGTTGAACTAACCTCAAGAATGTTTTACTAATCAATGCAATGTAAAAAGCTATATTGTGGTCAGTCAGTGATGAAAATATCTTCACTCATTCAACTGGAGTCCAAAGTGGCTATACACATCAGATATACGGGCCTCTTCCCATTTAGGGTAGAAGAATCCAACAAAGTTAAGTAGATAAGACTTGTGGTTAGGGTACATTGATGTAACCAAGGTAATTAACTCAGATTTTACATACTAATTAGGAAAACAAACTTTTTGTACTACAAAATAATCTTTTAAGCTGCTGTATGAGACTCTACTAGAACTCTTATCTGAGCTAAATTGAAAGGCAAGTCTATTGCACACCATGCTGCAGAGATCTAGAGAGAGAGAGATTCAGGGACCCAGAAGTTGTCCTGGAAAATGAAGGCTGGATACAAGTACTTTAGCATTTACTGAGTTAGTTTAATTATCACCTAATAATTTATGCACGAGCACCGTGCTGGTGCCCTTTTCTTCCCCTTTCTCTCACCTGCTTCTCAAGACTAATAGGAAGTACACCTGTACATGGAATTTTGCTTGTGGACCCTCTTTTCTGAGGTCCTGGACATATAGAATGTGGGCAGCACTCCTTAGGAGAAAGAGAAAGGGTAATTTCTTTAATTTTCAGAAGCTTGAAGAGGAATTCAAAACATACAGTATGTAATGACCAGCTAAGAAAGCAGAGTAGACATCTCTCCCTTTGGGCTTTTGTGCGTAGGTGGGAACATGACAACTTTCTCCAGTGCTGAGAGTTGGCCACTAGCTCCTACTCATTTACAAGCCAAGGTAACAAGTGTCTGACTAATTCTCAACCCAGCTAATTATGCCTTTCCACCAAAGCAGATTGGTTCTCTGTCTGCACTCAGAGTTTAAATATATATACATAAACATTTTTAATATACTCCTACAACTGACTGGTGTATGGAACCAATTTTAAAACATCCTGGCATGCTTAAATTATAGCACTACTTCTTTACGTGGTAACCATTTCTCTGAGAAAGAGACAAGTGTGTGGGGGCACATGTGAACTAGGTAGGAATTACTGTTGCCTGTGTGGATTTCCAGGGAAATGAATTTAAAACAGAGATTGCTATCTCTTTTGCAGAAACACTGCTGGAGGAACTATGCAAAAATCACATCCTAATTGTCCAAGAGATGAGATACCTTGCAGGCACAGGAACTCATGTAAAAGCACAGCATTCCCTGTCTGGAGATGTGGTGACAGTAATGAAGTTACCCTACAACACTTATTGTGCTGTTGGCTTGTCAACAGTAGAAAATAGAATTTAAAAATATCCTGGGACACACAATTCTGCATGAGGGAATAACTAATGTTACAGAATAAATAAGCAGCTCAGTTTCTAGATGAGATGCAGTGTATCCAATATCTCTAATAAGATGCCCACACACTTAAAATCATATTTGGATGTTTCAAAGTCCAGATACACCTATTTGAGCTATGTCTAGCTGTTACAACTCCGGAATTGGCAGGGCACCTTCTGCAAATCTAGCATATAGCATGTCAAAGAATCAGAAAAATAAATTATAAAAAATGTAATCATCACATACAAATAGCTGTATGTGGCAGCACCAGCTATATAAATAGCTAAAATATATGCAGTACAATTCATTTTCTCCTGGATTGGAAAGTATTGCAAAGCTCCCCAAATCAGCCCTCTGATCTCATTTAGCTATTTCTAAGGCCAAATTAGTCTCTGAAAAAATAGGTGTGAAATACAGGGAGATGAAAATAGCAGAACTTAAAAGGAAAGATATCCCAAACAGACAGGAGCACCAAACTGCAATAATGGCAGTGACATTTTCCAGCAGGCTGGGGGCCCCTGCAGGTGCTGAAGGAGCCAGCAGAGGGAGGTCAGAAAGATCCAACAGCAATTACCTTGAGGTATAGATACCAACAGGTTTCTAATGAATTATGTCCTTGCTCATGTTAGCTTCCACACGTGTTGCACATGCTGAATCACAGCCTTCACTTCAAATTAGTCCTCTGTATTTCCACAAGAATGGATTTTATATCCAGGTCCCATGAGTCACATAGGCAGCTCAGGTATAACAACATACACTGCATGTGGAGAAACACACTTGTGCAGAAATCAAATAGG
Source organism: Toxostoma redivivum (assembly GCA_013397375.1). Lineage (NCBI taxonomy): Eukaryota > Metazoa > Chordata > Aves > Passeriformes > Mimidae > Toxostoma > Toxostoma redivivum. The sequence goes on along the minus strand of VXBI01012372.1, from coordinate 335,673 downwards.
TCCAAGTGGCATTATCATGGCATCCCCCATAAGGCTTTATTCTGCTTAAGTAGAGCAGCAATACCTCCTTTCTTATTTCCCATGAGCTTTTGACACCTGGGCAATATCAGATGCTGCGAAGACGAGTTGCATTTTATCCTTGCGTGTTTTGCTGCAGAGTTCATTAGGATGCACTGCACGTCCAACCCGGACTGGTGGATGCCATCTGAGGAGCAGATAAACAAGGTGTTCAGTGACGCCGTGGGACACGCGCGCCAGGGCCGCGCCGTCGGGACTTTCCTTCACAACGGCCACTCCTACTACGAAGGGACTGAGCACCCCGCATCCCAGGATGAAGTCTTCAACAGAGGTATGCAAGATGGATCTGGAGATTGATGGCAGTGAGAACCACATCATACAACAGTAGCAACCACTTAATTTAGGAGAGACTGTTTGTTAAACATACTTAGCCCTGCTGTCATTTAGGAGTCCAAAGCATGTTTGAACACATACTGCATACATTTCAGCTTCTCCATCCTACCATATCCCAGTTAACAGAAAGAAATCCATTTCAAGACCTGCTTTAGGGGACTTCTCAGTGCCTATTATTTCCAAACCCTTCATAGCACGCTCAAAGGGAATGTGCAGTTCATTTCATCCAGTTGTAGAGGAAAGATCATTTAAAAACTATAAAAATGTCAAAAGAAACAGCAGCTACTATCTCTTCAGCCTATTGATAAACAATCCTAGGCCTGGACTCGGAACAGCTGGGTGCTATTTGCTTTCCCTGACTAGAAGATTTAAGTACAAGTCTGCACACTTTCAACAACAAAAAAAGTCATTTCCCATTTGCTAACAGAAAAGAACATAATTATAAATACTACCTTAAAATACCACACAAAATAGAAAATCCAGGGACTTTCTTAGCCAAATCTGTCAGGAAATTAAGCTTCCCCAGTAAAACAGCGGTACTCATCAACAGCAGAATCCTTCAAAGACCCAGAACAATAACAAGCACTTCTAACAGATAAAAATTGCATTGTATATCAGATAGACAGTATATTTATCTAGATTTCTAGAGGATTAGAGTTGATCATGACAGTTTTCATTAAAACAAGATTGCTAAAAACAAATTGCCATTTCAGAAGACAGATTTTCCTTTGTCTGTTCCTATTCTGCAGCCATATTACGTAGCTTTAGAGGCTTTAAATTGCCTTTTCTTGTTTTCACTTTAATTTGTGTTTTATATCCATTACTTGCAGGAGGTGACGCAATGTGCTAGTTTTGCTCAGTGTTGCATTCAGGGAGGGGTTGTGCAAGAAGAACCTGGATTATTGTTCTGTAGTAAGTAGACATAGGATCCAGACTGAGAGCTGTAAGAAAGAAGCTGTTGGAGCAGAATTCACAATGGTGACAACATTGGAAGCAGATACTAGCTTTAAAAACAAATGTCAATCCACAAAAAAAAGTTTAATTTTAAATGTTTAGGAGTCCATTGTCTCTCTAAATTGATCCACACCAGAAATATGCAATGCCAAAGAAACGCTGCTCTTTCCTTTCCATATCAGGGTGTTTCCATTTCCTTACCTTTATGTGCTCACTCAGGCCAGTGTTGGCATCCTCCACAGCCTGAACCAGTACTTCCTGAGGCAACATTTCCCCACTGGCAGGTAGAGAGAACTGTTTTTTGGAAAGAAAGCTCACTCCACTTTTGTCCATCCTTAGTGCTACCTCATCAGCGTTGGCTCTCCTGAACGCGTCTCTCATACTCCCCAGCTTTCCTCACCGCCTTGTGCAAGCCACAAGCATAGCTACTAATGGCTCCTTTTACCCTTCTCCTCCCCTTCCCCACCTTCTGCCCATGCACCAGGCAAGGCAGGAGGCACTGGACCCTTCCCCAGAGACCAGGAAGGGCTCTCTGGGGTGCAGCACTCCTCAAGACCCAGCCTGGCTGCAGGGCTGAGGCAGAGTCTCCAAGTCCAGCTCATCCACACAGGAGCTCCTTCCTGCCCTCTGCCTCCTGTGTGCCTGTGGGTTCCCTGTGACTGCTCTCTCCTGGCCCCTGGGGCATCTCAGGACATGGGCTCACCATGCACTGCCATAGAGAGGACCTTGCTCTGTCCCATATGCTTTAGGCCCTCAAATGTCCAATACCTCTCACTTTAACTGACTTTCATTTTGGTGATATTTTTGAAAGGGGGTTGAAAGATACTCACTGGCCCCAAAATAGTTAATTTACTTTCTAAAAGTCAACTAGCAGTTTAGTCACACAGGACCTCACTAGGGGTTTAAAACAGCATTCCTTCATCACAGGCAGGAGGTGACTTTCTTGGAGTGGTCACATCACGTGGTGGCCTTTGGAGGAGAAACTCAGTGTATAGAAATGTCACAGTACAGATATCCTATAGTAGCTTTTCGGTGTTGAACTTACACTTTTTTAAAAAGAACTATAATAGAAGATGTTACATTTCTCAGATGGTGTAAGTCTTGCTGGTCTATGTTTAATGTGGTGACACATGCCAGAACTATTTGGTAAAACATGTCAGAACGTGTGAGTCAACATTATACTGTAAATTTGTCCACAGCGATATGTATCATGCTGTATTTTTGTAAACATTGTGATGGTTTCCTTTCAGATCCTTTATTGTATGATGTTTAAGATATAAACACTTTTTAACAGTCATAGAACAGAATTACTGAACTGGACAGACCTTTCACATAATAACTGAAAGATTTGCTGAAATAACTAGTAAGCCTAGCTTTACTTTTTGTGTAAAAAGCATAGCCAGCATCCCGGAACCACTCACAATCTTCTTCTCTCATTGTGCAAAATAACCAAAAGTATAATTTCATCCTGAAAGCCACTTTGGTAGTAGAAATGGCTTTGCAGGTTTGGATCTTTCTTTATGAACAAAATTTTGTCCTCAATTGCTTATGTGCGCTGGCCAGTGACATGAATCATGGTCACAGACAGGCATTAACAAACACCAGCTCATATTTTTGTTCATGTTTGGTTTTAAAATAAGAGAGTATAAAAACTTCGGTCAGTTGTCTGTTTTTAATTGCCATCATGGCCATTTGACCCACACATTTAATTTTTAAAATCCCAAACCTTGCACAAATTATTCCAGTTAATTTGTTCATTAGGTGTTATAAATTCAGACACATTGAAGCATCTAAATATCTGCAATATGTTAGATATGGGACCTGAAATAATAGATAGCACGTAAGCCCTTGCAGGGGGAGATATCCATTTTTAGGCAGTGTGCTTTGTAAGCCAGCACATCCCTTCCCAGTGACAGAAGGAAGCTGCTATCTATCATGTCACTCCAGAAAGTCCCAGGAGGATAGAGATTCTTGTCTTATCCTTCCATAGGCTTTAATCTTACTGTCATTTATGTATCTGCCTTCTCTCAAACCTTGTGTAGCAGCACCGCACGCCCATCTGTGCCAACATGCCTTCGCTATATTTTCTATGACAAATATTTGTGGAGAAACTGTGATTAAAAAAAACATTAATCCTGATATTTTTATTGTTATGGTGTAGTTAATTCTATGAATACTTTCTTATGATGATTGTACTGTGTAGAGTAAGTACAGGTTAGGGATAGACCTTTATCAGATATTGTACAAAAGAAAAGTGCATAGTGTAATATAGACTAGTAAGGTTTTTGTGACAATTTCTATAGGATGTGTGAATTGTTTTCTATGTGGCGACACACATTTCTTTTAAAGAATATAAAATCTTAGAGAATTTTTTAAACAGTCAATATTTTTTAATTATAAAGACATTTGTTACCTACAGTTTACTATTTCAGGTGTTAATTCTAATTTGAATATTGGTTTTATTACTACATACCTCCAGTTCCATTTGTTCTGTTGCATAAAAATGCACAATAAAAGTTAGTCTCTGGTTAACCTGTCTCTTTTTTTCTCTAGAGGCAATCTTGCATCAGCTTGACAGCCATGATACCTGGGTCTCACTCTAAATATATATTAAAAGTATTAGATTTATATAAAGGGCTAGAGCATTTTCTTTTGCATTAAATGCTTGTTTAGTATGAAGCAGCAGGAAGCACAGTGAAAGATTATGAAAAATTCAAGTATGAATATAATATAAATCATTTTCACCTCAATGTACAACCATGTAGATTTATGTGCTGGTTAAATAGAAAGACTATTCAAAGGAAGTACCCATCTGCAATCTTAAAACCTGGATTTTCAAGCAGTGACGTTTAAATCCCATTTTAATTCAGAATCCAGTGATGGCTGAATGGATCCTGTTCTCTTAAACGCTTTAGAAAATCCTGGCTCCAGATAATTTGTAGAGGAATTACAGTGACAAACATTCACCATGGCAAACCACTGCTGCTGGGCTGTGAAGCCAGGCCTGCCCACAGGCTGGTGTCAGCCACTTGAAATGGTTATCAAATAGTGCCATTATAAAACAATGCTTTTAGGTGCCTGTAATTGCTGCAAAATTAACTGGTGTTGGGCAAGTATTTCCAGCCTACTGCTTTTTTTTGTGAAGATCACAATTAGTGAGAACAGTTTACTAACCCCCCACCAAAAGAATTTCAGGAAACTCTGAGGAATGGAGGTAGAAAACCTGTATTAATCCATCTGCAAAAAATTATAATTAGCTTCTCTTTGAAAACCTTTGACTTCCCAGACTTTTGGGCTGGAAATGGGTGAGGCTAGATCAGAGGCAGGAGGGAACAGGGATGGGCTGTGTGTAAACCAAACAGGGTGAAGGAGCAGTACAGGCAAGAACCCAGCGGGAAGAAGAGTAACTAAATAGGGAATCACAGGCAGCAATTGGGTTCATGAAGCTCAAAAAAGAGATTAGGTCTAACAGCAGGGTGTATGGAAGGGGATAAGCATGAGAGGTAGTGCCTGGGGCTGGGCAGGCAGAGAAGGGATACAGGAGAGATACCTGGCATGGGGAAGAAGCAGGCCTGGGAAGTAACTGCAGTGGAACAAGCAGCACAGATGGGGAGTGTAACTCAATAATGTCACATTTTATCACTCTTCCACTAAACACCTGTTAAACATACTGGTAAGGCAATGGCTAAACTGTGCTCCTGTTGTGCAGCAGTGCTGGTGCCCTCAGAAACATGGCCCCTGCTGGCACTTATATCTCTCCTGAGGCACAAGATGTCCCTGAAGAGAACTTTAAGGTCCAAGTCAGACATTGAACCTCATGCATATGAAGGTATTTAGTTTTTACCTCATTAACTTTGAACAAGCTCATGTGCAAACTCCTATTGTTTAAGTGTTTGTAATCTTACTTTAATAAGATTACTCACGTTGCAAAATCTTGTCCTCAAGAGTTCAGCTAGGCAAGGTTTCTCTGCCTCCTTCGCTCTGCTGAGGCTAACTGAAGCCAAGTGGACTGCCACTAGCTCAGGCAGCATGGACAATACAATGTGTACTGACTTGCAAAGTGAGTTTCTGTTTGGAAACATGCACGTTATCACAAAAAGAACTCATCTTTCCCTACCTGACTCTTACTTATGTTCATCAGTAATTACAAATGGTACCCCAGTGCTTCAGTGAATACAGCTCCAGGCAACCATCACATAAATCTTAGTTATTGACAGAGCAAACACACACCACTGATGTGACCTGACCACTCCTTAAGGCTTATTTAAATCAGAGGCTCTGTCTTGGTTATTTCCTAGCAAGTTCATACATAAACAGCTCTCCAGGGATAAACCTTCCCTGCTGCACCAGGGAGCCCATGGGACACTTGGCAGATCTCATTACGTGACCTTGCCCTATGAATGTAAAAACCCTCCTCCACAGACCCTTCAACATCTGAAGTATAAAAGCAGCTTCTACTGCAAATGTATCACATTAAGAAAAAAAAAAAAAGCCACACCACCAGATTAATTAGCTAAATTGAGAGGAAAAAAAATCTGACATGAACTTATACAACAATGTGGGGAAAAAGCTAGAAAACCCTTTTGTCCTTAAAAACGCTTTAAACTTTCCCACTCATCTGACAGATATAATTGCCTCAACTTAAGTTGTCTTTGTAGGAAAATGGAAAGAAACAGGTTTGCTAATGACTCAAAGTAGTTTCCCATTAGAAAAGTTAATATTAAATTTAGTTCCCATTTAGGAACAGGGTCAATAGTACAGCAGAAAAAGTCTAATTAAACCTTTCAAAAATGTCTGGCAGCAATGTGATTGAAAAGCTGAAAAATTATGTGAGGACCTCAAAAAGCCAAAACCTGAAGTACTTATTAAACTGATGGCAAGAGATATTTTTTTATTTGCTAAAGGATAATCCAAAGAAGCAGAGTAGCAAGTTCCAACAGAGTCTCTTGACAGACTGTCAAGGAAACATCAGGGTATCTCTCTCTTCCACAGTATCAGGAAGACTGTTCCAGGTTGAGACATTTCCATGAAAAAAGTTGACCTTACCAATGACCACATTCATTAACCCACCAAAGGCTACCCAGAGTACCACTGCACATCTCCCTCAATGATCCAGAAGTGTCCAATTACCTACTCAGCAGATGGAGCACCTGGAACATGGATTTTGGAATTAGCCTTCTCCACCTAAAACCCTTGTTTTGAACCACCTGCAAACTGAGGTTCTACAGTGAAGGCCACAGCCTTCCTGGAAAGTCTTTCTTGCATATCAAGGTTTCCAAGTTGTCCAAATTCATTAGGATCTTCTTCCACAGTATTTAATTTTCATTTTTGCTGAGATGCTGAGAAAGTTGCCTTTCATGAAAAACTTCAGTGAGGTACAAATCCACAGCCAAAGACACCTATGTACAATTACAACATGCAGACACAGAGGTTCATATGTGAATGCATTTTTATGCACATCAAATTCAAGATGGATTTTCTTTATGACTGCCTTAGAGAAAAATAAAACCCCCACATTTAAACCCTAAACCTAATGCTTTGTGTACCCAGAGTAGCCTGATTTAATGATAAACTGCTGTTCAACAGTATTTGGGGTAAAAAATACTTCTGTAAAACACTGAATATCAGTTTACACAAGGGTAGTGAATAACATTTAAGTCACCTCAAGTGTCAGAAAGAGAACCTAGAAAAGATCTTACTAATCCCCAATCCAGCATCAGAATTGAAGTCTAAATTTAAAAAAAAATTAAGTCACAAAGAGCTTGGGTAAATCAATACATGTAATTTACTGGGAGCTGAGCTGGCATGACTTCTCTGAAAGTAGAAATTATGTCCCTTTTCCTATGGTTTTCAAAAAAAAGTTTAATTTAAATGCTTAAGAAAGGTTTACTTTTTATGATCTTTTAGTAAGTCCCTCATAAACTATTTGCAAAGACAGACAAAACTAATTCTTGAACAGGACTTTTAAGTTCACCTTCTAGCAGCTGACTGCAAGGTCCCACTTCAACTCATTACCCCCATTTAACACAATTATTTCGGAAATGCCACAGACAGCAAACAAATAATGGATTTTGAAGATTCCAGTTACATTAGGTGAAAAGACAGAGCTCTCTCCCTCTTTCGAAGTGGCTGAGATCACTTGCTTGGTTATTCCAACAGCCCAAAGACAGCCCAGTATTTGAACTTGATCTCAAATAAACAAAGTGAGACCCTCAAGTCTGTCACTTCTCTGCTCAGGTGAATCTTGTGCCATTTAGTTGATTAGAGGAAAGAAACTAACTCAACAAAACCACAGGAAACCAATAAACTTCCCTTGAGAAAGGGAGTCTCTTAACTATGAAATTAAACATCTTTAGCAGTAAGGACATACAGTGCATAGCCAAAATCTTTCCTGCAATATGTTGCTTGACCATTTTATTTCTGGTATCCAATACCATACAGACAAAAACTCCAGTTTTTCAAGTTTCTCTACTTCATCAGCCAGATTTCTAACATTTTTGACTCTTCTTTCCAACCAAATTTTTTAGCCCAATTAGAAACAGTTTTTCCCATAACTGGATAAATAAGCAGTTTTATTGGTATTAGTGATAAAAAGTGGCACTTAAGTGTACCAGACAGTACATTAAATCCTTTCTAAGCTGACTAATTTCAAGCTTTTCTTAAGAGGCTTGGACAGCTTTGCTGGGATTGTGAAACTGTGGTTACTAGGCAAGCTTAACACCTAAATCCAACTTCTTCAAGGAATTCTTCATACCCTTGACTATACACAGACATGCAACCCATTTGTAATACTATCTTTCTTCATGTCATCCTTATATCTGGATCAGGACAGGTAGTCTGAACTGGAGAGAGTGCCAGTGGGGCCTCTGAGCCAGGCAGAAAGAGCTTTCTCAGTTCCGGGGAAGGAACAGCCTTCTTTGAGGGCAGGGGGTGAACAGGATGAAAGGCAGAGTTGCCAGTGAGGTTCAGAGAACAAATACAGAGCTTGGCCAGCCTGGGCAGGTTGCTCCCTCACCAAGCATATGCTATTGAACAGTGTGTGCCAGCATCACAAAGGGAGATTGAATAACTAGTGCACATAGATGGATAGAACCTTTGTTTTGCATCCACAAAATAGTTATATGCAATTTGAATTCAGAAATGTAGCGAATCATCAGCTGCCTAAAGCCACTGTTATTGCTTATTTTTCCAATACATATAAAATAGCTTAAATTAACAGAACACAATCCTTACTGGCTATGTAACATTTTACTGAGTAATTACAACTTCCAGACATGATACAGAATGTACTGAATTCAAGTATAATTACAAAACAAAGAACATATGCAGGTAAGTATTCCAATGTCTACACCTCATAAATCAAAATTACTTCCCCATACTAATATGGGGTAACCAAGACACAGAATGAAAAAGCCAATACACCAAAATGCAAGGTGTGGGGTGGGGAGGGGATTGGTGAAATCTAATGAAAAGGCTGCATGGAAAAATGGATTTTGACTTTTGAGATTGCCCTCCTCACTGTTGACTTTCAAATTCAATACCATCATGGCAATAGCCACAATGCCTTCCAAATGCTTTAGGCATTTTTCGAACACTTCTCACACATCTCTTTAGCATATTTAATTTGAGGAGAAACTTACAAAATCCCTTTTATATTACATCATTTATACTTTTTTTTTTTCTTCTGACTTGAGATTTTAAGCAGCTGATCACAACCTCTAAAGTTTTAAACACAGTCTAAATTTAGATTACAAAATCCAAATTTATGCTAGATTATGGACCTGTATTCCACTATTTTAACAGGCACCTCCTCCCCAAAACAGAACTATGAATACTGGCTATACAAAAATTTGACTGGGCTTGTTGTTAGTGTAACATTTATAAAAAGTAACCACGACCTTTTCTTTTAATTGGAGACTTTGATTTACACAGGAAAAAAATGTCCACAAGCATCCTATGTAATACAGAATACTTTACGCCTATCTATTATAATAGGCTACAGTGTCTGTGGTATTAAAAAAACACACACCCTTTTCACAATACATTTTAAGTATTTTATCTCCTCAGAATGTGGTTTAATTAAAAATCTTGCTTATCCACAGACATCTCAGCAAATTGAAAAATACAGACTAATGTATTCATCAATGACTACAGTCCACTGCAGGAGTTCTGGAGACCTCAGAACAGAGCACTTCTTTTTCCACAGCACATTCAGTATGGTGCTTCAGTCATCTTCTGTCCAACAGAGCCAATTAACTTTCTCTTTAATTCACTCCAGCTCCCACTTCCACAAATAATGCTACTCACTCTCCACTTACCAAGCACATACCTCACCAACAAAAACTGAGATTACAACATCACTCTTAGCAGTTTTCATTGGACAAATAGGTTTGTACCTGCAAGGCTGAACACCATATCAGGACATAGTTAGACAGTAACTCTGATTTTCAGTACAAGGAAAAAAAAAGTTTTTGCTGGGGGAATTACCCAACTATTAGAATACTGGCAAAAGAAAGAAATCATCATCCCACCTAGTTTTTGTGCATTCTAATAAAATACAATTTCTTACTGTTCTTTACTTCTCCAATCATTATTTCTTATTTCAGGACAAGTTTTTAAGATGAATTTCATCCATTCCTTTTTCCAAACTATTTCAACGTCTTAGGTGTTTTCCTTCCTTGTATTCCTTTCTTCTTATCACATACTTTTAGTTTCATTTCTTTTGCTTCAGCAAAGCCTGACTGACTGCAGTTTCTATAGACCATACATCCAGTTAGACCTTCTGTTTTATTTCCTCGAAGGACATATATTTCAAAAATTGAACTACTGTGCTTTAGAGCCTAGATTCCTATTTCTTTTTTTCTGTAATATAGTCTACTTTTAATCTTAATGATTTGTGTCTCACAAACAAGGAAAAATAACTTAAGCTACAAAAAAAAAATCTTTTTGGTACATCTCAACTTCTCATTTATATTATGCAGGTAAACTGCAAGAGAGATGTTAGTGGTACTCTCTATTCAGAGCCAACAATAAGAATAGAAGCAGCACAATACTTAAAGCTAGAAGGAAAAAAGCACACTGTCATTTTATATTCACTTCTGTAAGCCTTTAGGTATGTGCAGAAGGGAAGGTTTTGTACAGGAGTCAATATTCTTCAATTGTTCCACCATGCCAAAATGCCTCAAGAACATATGACCAATAAAAGAAATACTTTGTTTTCAAATCTTAAACAATATGGTGCTCTGGTTTCCTCTATAAGGAAGACATCTAAGTCAAGTTTAGAAAAAAGACTACTTCACTGACAACTTCCAAAAATTGCCACACTTTGAATAAAAACTCTTTGCATGAAGACTGTATTTAATGCACTCACTACTATTAGAGGTATTTCTATAATTTTTTTTCTTTGTTACAGAAAAAAAACTCAGTTAAAATTATTACAAATAAAGAGGACACAGGACTGCAATCAATGTATAACCTAGACAAAACATACCTAAAAACATTCCTTTAAAAATTCTCCTTTATCAATGAGGGGGCAGTAGAAATCTCTCAAAAACTGAGTCTCCAGATACAGCTGAAAAAACTGCACCTGACAGAATCAGAAAACTTGTTTTTGGCTAATATGGTTTGTAGCTTTCAAAACAGTGATCACTATTCTCAACTATTAATGAACAAGAAGTACAGTACAAAATTCACAGACCCAGAGTAGAATTTAGCCCTGCCTTTAAAAACATAACATGTTCATAATGGCTTCTTCCTCTAAAACTAAGAGTCACTTTAAAAAAGCAATAAAATCTGTGTGGGAATTCAAGGAAGGAAAAAAAAATAGAGTCTAAAAAGCCTTCAGTTCAAGGATGAGTCACAAGGAATAAAGGATGCAAACTTGTCCTTAAAAAATATGTTCCCCCCACTACTTTTGGGCCAGAACACAACCAACCAACCAGTCCCTGTAATACAGTAATTCACTGGGGTATTTACTACTACCACTATATCCTTAAGCAATGCTTTAAAAGTGGAGGGGGAAAGGGACACTACATCAAATGCTGAATTCCAGTGTATAATGGAGACAATTTAGACTTGAAGTTCAAGTCTTGCTGGGGGAAAGATAATAATTTCAAAATTTTATCTCTGACAGAAAAAAATATTCTACAGAAACTTGGACGTAAAATACATTAAGATCATTCAGTATATTGAAACATTAAGACAAGTTTTTCAAACATTGCAAGTTTTACAGAATGAGTCACTGCACAGCATGTAGGAAATCTTCTACAAAGCAGGGAGGACAGCCATACTTTGAACACCATTTGAAATAAATAGAACCTGCAAGGCCAGCCGACAGAAATAAATTATTTTAAAACACCACACCTTAATTGAAAAATCCTAGAATATAACTTTATTGTTAGGCAAATCCTCACTTCCTTAAAATCAGTAAAAAAAAAAAAATTTGTAATTGCATTTGTGATAAAGAAAAATTCACTCCTCCACATATGTACAGTTCTTTAAGCTGAGGATTCTATCATGTAAATATAAATGTATTGGTTAATTATTTTCCCCAAAAACAATAAAACAAAAGTAAACTAAGCAGTGGACCCACATTACCTCAAGGTTTTGACTATAAAGATAGTTAAAGAAAAAAAAGCAGTAAAAATGTCATATCTGTTAAAATAAATTTGCAAATTATAACATACAAATTTAAATGTAACAACTTGGAAATACTATTCCCTTCCAACCTGGCAGGCTCAAAGAATCAGTAATTCCATCCAACTGCACGACATGTAAACTTAAAAGGTACTACCAAAACCAGTCTGCCTGCCTTTTTGTAGTACGTCACCATCCAAGTCACTTAAAAAAAATGGGACTGAGTACTCAGACTGGTCAACAGTAATGTACCCAAAAACATTCAAATCCTGGCATCTTGAATTTAACATATTGTGATGCTATAATCAGTAGAGTAACTGGGAGACAAGGAACTCAATTCTATCTTGGAATATAAACAAAAGGTGTGAATGAGTATTTTTCTGGCTCAAATAACAAAAACTAACATCAGATGTCAGATGAATTACATCTCCAATGAATAAAAGACCATTTTTATAGGCTTTTGGAGCAGATGTCCTCCTCTTGAAAACTATATAGGAACACGGCTATTGAGGTAACATTTACTAATCTTGCAGGGAAAGTTTTGCCCTGCAAAGTGCACGCTGACACTATTCATTCATCAGTAACTCCAGCATGCAAACCAATTGGATCACATTGGCTGTCTTCACTAACCTCTGCAGGAAGAACATTTCCCCAGTTTTACTTCTCTTCAGGTTTTTGATTTCTGAAATAACTGGTTTATTAATGTGTTTATTCAAATTCAAAATCCATATAAATATTCTAGGGAGAAGAAAACATGTTATGCATTACCAGATTCCAGTACTCTTCATGAATAAGACTAATACCAGGAGAGTGCATACTGAGATAAGATGAATTTTACATGGAAGGGCAAGGAGAAAGGTAAATTATTTATAATGTGCTAAAATATGCCTTATTTATTTGATATGGGAGATTTCCAAATTACCTCTAAACTACATTTTAAATCAACAGGCTTAAATATACTATTTTTACAACAGGAGAGAACCAGATAAAGTAAGCCTTTTTTTAGAATAAGCCATATAATAAGGTAATATGCTATAAAGAAGTCATCAGTGAATAGGGATTATGGAAAAGGGTATCAAGGAGATCCTTTCACCCACAATTACTGTATGTGAAGCCCCATCTGTAACTTAACTCTGGAATGTTTTTTTACTTAAAATGACCAGCATGCAAAGTGCTTTGCAGTTGTCAAAAAGGCATGTTATTTTAAAACCTCATTGCTCACTGGTAAGTGACACCTAATATGAAAAAAAATTTCTAAAATGCTTTTAGTAAAATCTGGACATATTGGTCTTCACAATTATTTGCTGCAATACTTTTGATATAATCTTAAATTGATTTTTGAAGACTTATGTTTCATATCAACATTTCTTCTTTCAGCAATTCAGCCATTACTCAGCAACTGAGTTTCTAGGATGGTCTTATTACCACCTGTCACCCATGAGCAAATCTTATTTTACATTAAAGTGCATAAAGAAATTTCCTCAGTGCTATTTAAATATGGTTATTTCACTTATATTTCAACTTGCATGTTCAGTATTCATGGCCTTATTAATAAAGGCTGAGTCTCAAAGGATCTGGTACAACTTGAGTACCTACTGCAGAAAACCTTGAGACAATTGTACACAGTTGTAGAATTTCACATTTCAAAGTTATAAACTAATCTAACTTATCTCTGGATTGTTGAGGACCACTGATAGAATTACTCTACTTTCCCAAAGAAGCAAGGTCAAGTTATAAAAAATTCAGAGTAAGTGGTTTTGAATTCAGGTAATATCTAAAGGCAAATAAATTAAAATACAATGTATTCATTTGTTTAATTATAAATAGATCATTTTTTACTATTATATATTCTAGCTACATCTCTTGCATCTTCTAGCAAAGACCATATCTGGCAATAGTCTATCAAAATATAAAAAGCCAAAAATGCCAGGTACCTTTTAATAAGCACTACCATAAATATCTCCCAAATTACATCTGAAGATACTTACAAATAAGAAAACAAGTGTCAGAGTAGGGAAAAAAGCAAACAAAATTTAAAGAGAGGAAGTGCACCGAAAGTTGTATGCAGTAATTTTTCACAGTAATTTAATGTACTCTGGCTAAACCCATACAGCTGGTTCCTCTAAGGTGAAAAGCTTTGTTTTCCTGAAGTGCAGTTGTAATTGCAAGGGCAGCAAAAAGCAGGTTTCCAGGTCACGGTACTTGAGATAAGGCCAGCGCCCATTTGAAACAATTTATCTCATAGAAAAGAAAAACTGTGAAACAATCACACAGTTGAAATATTACAACTTATGGTTGGCAGGTTCCACTGGAACAAACTCTTCCTATCTAATCTTAATATCTCCCAAGAACCTTTAATGATATCTTGAAAGAAACTAAAGAAGTGCAAACAGACTGCAAAGGGACACAAATGGAAAAACTACGTGTGTTGTATAGTTTCAGGCAGCTGTATTTGCCTAACTAAACCCCAAGTTTTAAGTTCTGAATCGAAGTAAATATACTTGGACAGACTCTCCTGTGAAATTTAACTCAAGCTAATGATTTTGCCATGGAAATTTTTGTCTGCAAGTCTAGCGCTCTTCCAGAAACAGAAGCAGTGCTAACAGTCCAAGAAGCCTACAGCAAAGGAAGCGAGGTATGGTGCTGAGTCACTGCAATCTCTGAAGCTTTTCAGCCCTTTACGTGATTTCTTTCCACAAGGGTAACAACCTGAAGATTTCTCCTGTTCAAGTCTACAGTATCTCCAAATCCACATGACGAACATCAGGATTTCGTTGCTGAAACAAAATTTAAAAACAATGTATTGAAAATATTCAACTATATTCTCATACATGGTTACACATAATGTGTTTCTGGTATGATGTTGTCAACTGGATAACAAATCCCCTTTTTGGGTAACATAGGGACTACTTTAAAATGAGGAAGAGTTTCAATAGACATGGTCCATATTATAAGGCATTTTTGGAAAGCTAAGTCATCTTTTTATTTGAAAAATACTTTTCAATATCATGGATAAATTAGTTCTTATACTTTATAAAGAGCTCTCCATACTTTGTACTCTCCTTTAACAAGGCAGTAGAATTTTATATAAAACTGTTCAGATATACATATATATATATATACACATACTTCACTTTCTTAAAGTTTTAACAGATACTTTCCTGAATAACGGTTAAGATTGCCAAAATAATTTGTTGTATGCCACCAAAGCTATTTATAAAAATTCAGAACACTGTTTCTATTAAGAAATATGTATTTTCTAGTATTACAGAAATGTGTTATTACCATTACATAAATTATACAATCCATGAGAAAGTCCTGACTTCAAAGACATCCAGCATGTGAACCTGACCAGTATATTTAGTAAAGCATATTCGATACCAACACAATCACTATAGATATATGCCTATACCAAAAAGCAGTACCTGTGTTTATAAAAAATTAAGGCATGATTCTGCTCCTCAAAAACCATACATGAAGAACTGATAGTGCAATTAAAATTAAAAAAAATATTTTGATACTTAAACAGGCCAACCCTAGGCATAGAAACTTAAACTAGAATATTTATGAAATATAACAAGCAAGGACACACATGCTCTTGAGTAGTGTCTTATGGCCAGAAGAGACAGTCTGGCATGACTGCATTTATCTGGGGGTCAGTATACTTGGAGTTCTGAATTCGTGCCAGGGATGTAAGACTGACAGCCTCAATATACTTGCAAAATTAAAAATGGGAACAACCCTTTCTTGCATCAGCCAGAGGATATTTAAATTGGAGAATGAAAAAAAAAAAAAAAAAAAGATAAGACAGCTGAGAGACTTTTGTAAAGTAAAATAAACACTGTACAGCTTCAATAAGAGTGAAAGATGTTGAGTAGCAGTCCCATCACCTAGAAATATTTGATGCAATTCTAAGAACAAGTTTAAAAATAAAAGAAAATTTACTTTTTTACAGCCAAAACAGAATTCAATAACCTATAAATAGTCTGACATTCTGAGAATAGATAAAAAAGACACTTTCAGGTCTATTAAACGAAAATTTGTTCTGTGTTGGTATAAAATGGAACAAAAGGTGTAATAAATGGATCAGTGGCCAAGTAAGGATTTGGTGGTGGTCAGAAGTTACATAATAATAATATAGTAAGAAAATCTGCATTTGTAATATCAACTCCTTTCCCTCTCTCATATTTACAAATGAAATCCCAGAAATCAGATGCAGTGATATTGTTTAAAATATATCACAGAATAAGCACTCATTAATGAACAGTTAAATTTACCTTCAGGTCCTTCTCAAGTCTGTCTACTTCAGCTCCCAGCATGTCAACGATATTCTCACCATGCTTAAGCATAAAGGCTTCTAATTCTTCAAGGGTTTTCACTTGCTGAATTTCCTAGGAAGAAATTAAATTTAAGAGATTGAGATAAGGAAAAGAAAATAAAGGAATAACACTCCAGAGGGTCTTGACATATTTCAAGAGGGAGGAAAAAAACCTAAACAAAACACTTCAGCATTTGCCATTTACTCTCAAAAATCATCTGTTCTTGTCTCTCAAAGACACAGAAGACTTGCGTCTATTTGATGAAAACAGCTGGCTCTGTCATTACATCTGCATTTGATACAAAACCTTTTTCTATCTTAAATTTATTTCCTCCTTAACTTTCCAAATAAGTTTAGAGAATTTCATTCATTTTCTAGAAGTTTCTGAGGTATTCCTCACAGCAAGGCAGAGCAGGGTACCCCTGCGTATTCTTTCTCCATTTTCTACATGTTTGCTATTCCTTTACACTGCCTACTCTGGGCATCACATAACCAACTCATCTGAAAGTCCACAAGGATTACAACAAATGCTGCTGTAAATATGACTGTTCCAAAATATCAGAAATTTGAAGACAGTTGACAGGAACTCAGACTAAGAGACCAACAGCATATGAAACTGAAGGAGATTAAGGAAGACAAGGTATTAAATTCCACCCTCCAAAAATCCACAGACATCAACAGCACCAAAGCAGGTACTACAGTATTGCCATAGAATCATACAACGGTTTGGGTCAGAAAGGGCCTTAAAGACCATCTAGTTGTTCCCCCACTGCCATGGGCAGGAACACTTTCTGCTACACCAGATTACTTAGGGCCCATCCAACCTAGCCTTGAACACCTCAAGGGATGGGACATCCACAACTTCTCTAGGCAACCTGTTCCACTGTCTCAGCACCCTCGCCAACACAGTAAAGAATTTTTTTTCTTATATCTACTTTATGTCTATCACCTTTCAGTTTAAAGCCATGAGCTTTCCTTAGAGGTCTCACACCAAGCTGTCTGGAAGCCATTTGTCCTGTAGTTTTTCTCAGCTGCAGTATGTTTAGGATAAATAGGCTATTGCAAACAGACAAACTATGAAACACTAATTCTTCTTGTGCATACAAGTACATGACAGCAACTTCTTTCCCCTTCTCACTACTCTAAAACTGAAGAGGAATAATGTAATTGAGCAAGTTTAAAATATATCTCAACCACAATAACCCAGGACTACAATCACAGCAAGTCTAACAAGAAAAAAACCAATCTAAACTAACCTAAATGACAGCATTTCATCAAGTATTTCACAACTGTAGAAAGAATAACGTTGACAGCACTGCTGGTTGAATGAGCTGCTTATTTGAAAAGGTATAGGCCAAAAGGCAAGCACACTGTCTGCCTGTGACTACAGGTGGCTGAAGCCTACTGAAAGGAGCTATCCTTCAACGATGGTTTCATAGCTGACATGAGGTTACTACATGAAACAACAACCTGTGTAAGAAACAGTTGCCAACCTAGAATCAAACAGAAGATCTTTCCCAACAATACTTGAAGTATTGGAAGAACTAGTGAAGGTTGTATGCAATTGCCAAAGGGAATAGCAGGCAAATAATAAAAGTTAACAAAGCTTTTAAAAGAAGACTAGTGTACTAAAAACTGCAACAGCAAAGCAACTGGCAATATAAAACCAGGCAAACTTGTGTTGTCTCAGTGGTACAAAGCTGATAGCACTCTTCCTCTCAAAAATGCATGAAATTGAAATTCAGTAGATGAACAGATCAGATATTGCACTATACATACACATACATAATTCTTATTTTGACATTAACATGTTTCTAAAACTATGATACTAATAATTTTAAAAATTGCAATATAAAATTTAAAAGTAAACATAACTTCTAAGTCATGTTTAATGGACAGACAAAATGCAGACATCTTTATTTCATTTTGAAAGGGTAAAAAATAAAGAAATTTTGTACATAAACAAATGTACATAAGCAAGGTACCAGAGAAAACAAAAAGTCCGTCTTGTCAGAACATTTTGCTCAATTAAAACTCTTCTTTTAATTTAGATAAATAATTTTTTTCTTTATACTTCATAGCTCTTCCATACAGAATACAGCAGAGAACAGTTCTGCATTTCTATATTGAAAAGAGAGCTTAAGAAAAGCCACTCTGAACTATACTGAAATCAGAGACTGACATTTACTAAAGGCTGGTTAATTTTCAAACATCATTGGAATGCTATATCACGTGAAGCAAGCAATCCATATTCACACCGAGTCTGAATGGCTGGACCTGCAAACCCCAACACTGCATCACCAACACCCAGGGCAAATGGCTCTGCCAAAACAGATGCTTATTTGCAGGTGACAGCTTCTAGTTCTAACTGCAGATCTTGTAACTCAATAAATGCATTGGATTAAATTATGTTCTCATCAATTTTTTTTAATCTGTATTTTCTAACAAAACAGTCACAGAATTATAGAATATTCTGAGTTGGAAGGGACACACAAGGGTTATTGACTTCAATACTTATACGAGTGGGCTGTGCAGGGAGCAAACCCACAACCTTGGCATTATCAGCATCTGGCTCTGGCCACCAGAGCTAATCTCAAGGGTAATGAGTTAAAAAAAAAAAACAAACCTGCCTTCCTCCTTCTCAGGCCAAAAGTAGGTATTTTTCAGCAGCACATAATACAGTTATCACTAAGTACATTTAAAACCCTAACACAAAGTAAGACTGCAATCTTTGGAATGAAGAAGTGAAATGTATCTCATCTATTTACAAGTCTTGAGTTTAAAGTGACTTGAATTTGGAAAGTAAGTATCAAATACTGGGGGTTACAAAAGTAATTTTTTAGACGTACTTGTAGCAGCTGTTCAATGTCTTGTTTTTCCAGATAAGAACGAGTAACAACACGTCCATCAAAGTCTACTTCTGCCTTGAATCTCACTTTGCTCATTCCCATGTCTGTGGCTTTAACATCATGAATTGCTCTGAAACACATACATTTTTAAAGAAAATTTAAAACAACATAGAACAAACCACTAGGCAGTTTGACTTCTCCTATTAACAATACTGTCACCACAAAAAGATCCTGTAATTTTAGAAGGTCAGTCTTTGACAAAATATCCTCATTTTGCCCACCCACACTTCCATTAAATACTGATTTATGTTTAACTGGTTATATAATTTCCACAGGTTTCTGCAACACCAACAATCTATAAATCACTGCAATAAAAGACAGACAACTAGAAGCATCACAGATCTAGAATAAGACTAACAGTATATTTAAAAAAAAAAATCCACAATTAAAAATGTGAGAACTTCCCCATTCTGTGTTAAAAATTTAAGTCCAACTTATCTTCCTCTGCAGAGAAGTTTTTGTGCATAAACATGACACAAGGACACATTGTAATTATAGAAGTGTCCCTTCCTAAAGCTGGTAAAGGCATGATCTTTTGGAAAATTTTAAATACATTTGCCATAAGAAAAAGTTATAGATATTGTGTTTGGAACTAATTTTTGATCCTTCAGAACTATTAATCACAGCTTATCAAGATACACGTTTGTAAATGCTGAAAATATGTATTTATTTAAAGGCTCCTAATAAATACTAGAATATGAAAGCTCTAATGTTTATATTTTGGTCCTTTGAAAAATTCTGTGTTTCTGTAGCAGAGTTTTGTTCCAGCTTATTGGACAAATTCTAATATGTGAATATAGCTAGTAAACAACAAGCTCTTAATTTTTCTGGGATAAAAAGCAAATTCAAGACCAAGACATACTGTGATGAATTCCAAAAGTGAAAGAAACACAAAACAAAGTATCTCATTTTTTCCTAATTATACTAACAAAAACTCAGTTTATCTTCAAAGCCAAGAAAATTTAGAATTGCCACCGCAGAGTAAGTTTCCACATTTTTTAATCAAGGTCAGAAAAAATAAGTTGAGACCAAAACATGGGACACAAATCACAAAAGGTTCACATTTTTAAAATTCTTGCTTCTGACATTTTCGAAGTAAAACAAATATAAAAGATTTCAGACTTTTAATTTTATTAACAGAAAAATGTATTCTTGACTATTCGGTAAATTCTAACACAAGATTCAGATTCAGCAATGCAGTTCACCTGATGGAAAGTACCAAACTTTACCTCCATTTATTTTGCTAAATAGTGCAAATTCACAGAATCTGTAAATTTAGCATGCCCTTTGTCTTAAGCAAATTTACTCTTCCCAACTAGAAATGCTTCTTTGCATCTGAATGTTTATAAATTATAAATAACTTCACAGGCAGTGCAGGAAGAAAGCAGAAGACATGTATATTGGAAGGAGCCTGTTAGAATGAACAGCCAAAGAAGAGGAGACAAACTTTAAGATGAACAATCACAGGAAATTTTTACAGAATATTTCTTGTAATACTCAGGGTGGAGGAGAGGTAAGCATATTTAAAAAGAAATAGAACATGAACTAAATATAGAGACACCAAAAAATACATCTTAGTAAATATTTAAGCAGATTAAAAGAACTATCAGCTTAGTGGTAGCAAAAAAGACTTTCCAGCTCCATTCCAATTCACACAACTATTCTGTGGGAAGTTATCAAATCAAAAAAGTATTAATTGGAGTAAGCTAGATGGCATCAAACTACCTCATCCCAAAGAGGATATTTAAGATAACAGATGTGGTTAATAAAGAGACTTTGGAGGCATGTGATTCAAAAATATTGAAGACATAACAAGCGCCTATCAGAACTAAACAGGAAGATAACAAGTGATATTTGAGATTCTCATTAAGTAGTAGCTGGATAAAATTCAGTGAAATTATGCATACTTTATAAATGTGAAGGATAACAGTCTACCTTAGTGCATATAATCTGCCAGGAAAGGTAAGACAGTGAGTCAGGAGGAGAAAAATCACTAATCATTCAAAAATACAAATGTGTATGCTAAAGCTTAAGATACAAAGCTTGCTTATGGAAGCTTCTGGATGGTTAGTAGACCATCAATTCTAACTAGGGAAAAGAGCAAGTTCAAATTAATAAAAAATTTGTTAGAAAACATCAAGTTACTGGTTTTGAGCAATTGGTCATTGCAATATTTTTGTTTTTCATTCAAACCAGAATGACAGATTTTCCAGCACAACAGAAGCACAACTACACAACAGCTGTTACAATGAAGCAAAACTGAAGATGAAACTGTCACTAAGAATAGATTATGCCTAGAATTCTGTGATTAAATTCCATAAGAACAGAATCAGGACAGAGTCTTTACCACATCACATATTTTATTTCACAGTTGTGAAAGGCTAATCTCCCACAGTTCAGTTAAGCTGAACAGAAGAATGATTTATGCACCAAAGGTGTCAATGAGAGTTAAGAACTGAATGTTTGTACAGCAAAAATAAAATCAAATCATTTTCCAGCTGAGAACAACTCTGAAAGCCTATTCAGGAGCATGAGTTAAATATGAAATAGAAATTGCTAAGAAAAATTAAAAGAAAGGGGAAATAAAGATCCATGAGCCTAAAAGAGAAATTATAAAGTCCAACAAGCTGAAAGGAGAAGCAGAAGAAAAAGTCACAGAATGTGATACAAACCAACTTTTTTAAAGTATATCAAAGCCAAAGGATAACATGGAAACAAGCCTGCTACTAGACAGAAATGGAAAATTGTTACTGATGAAACAGAATAGGAAAAAACATGCAGCAATTGTCTTCTCGAGCTAAAAAGGTAAGATTTTATTAGTACAACAAAGCATTTCCCTACTAATAGCAAAGAAGCATATTGAATATTTAAATGATAAAAATGCTTCTAATCCAACAGGTTCCATAACTTATATTCAAGAGATAAAAGAACTATGAATAACTGTGAAGGCAAATTAATTTTTCAGCTTGCAATAGTGATGAGAATTAAAATAAAAACAAACCAGATTAACAACACTGTGCCAAAATTTAAGAGTAAACAAGTCCATCCATTTAAGTGAGGACAACTTCAACTGACAATTGAAGCAAAAATAGTTAGAAAGGTGGGAAGAAGAATTATATATTAGTGACTGTAGGTCTTGTCAAATAATCTTGTTATTAAAAAATATTAAAGTGTCAAGATTTAGTTGAAAAAAATATCACCACCACAAAGACTTATTTTAGTAGGACAGCAGTTAGCATTGCCTAATAATCAAATACTTCAAATACTTCAATACTTAGTAGTGGATCATGATGTTCAGGCAAGCTACTGCTGGAATATCAGCTTAAGTGGTGGTGCTAACAGGGGCTGAGGGAATAGATATCAGAGCCCCTGGATCCTTTTGTCACTTTGGATCTAAAATACTTTCTGATGAATACAAAATGATTCCCTAATATATGTCCTGATTTGGCAAAACACATCTGAAAATAATCATTGCAGACTATGCCTGAAAGAACATGGGAGGAATATTCTGGGAGCAGCAACTGCAAAAAGCATTGCATTGAGAACTGAAAACCCTGAAAGGTTGAAATAATAAAAGCAAATATTAATTGCATCTTTAGAAGCAGGCCAGTAATCAGGAGCTTTTTTTTTTTTACATTTAATGTCAGAAGGATATGTAAGAGTACAACACACTACTACACATCTCCATTTAAGAAAATGGGAGAGTTGGAATGTTCAAGAAGATGCTGACATTCCTAGAAGTCCAAAGCTTATGTTGATGAAAATATACAGGTAACCCTTTGAAGAAATACTTAATGTTAAAAGGCTTCCTTATTTCTGCTGCTATAATTTTGTTTCTTTATTTCAGCCTTTGTTTTGTTTGTTTTCAGTTTTTTTCCCAAATTATACCTGGTGACAAGGAAGGGTAATGTAAGTTCACATTGTGGAGAACTGAGATTAGGACCAGGTGTCTTATTAGAAGATGTACATTAACCAAGCCAGAGATAGTAGGCTTGTTGTAAGAACTCTGTCAAAGACAAACTGGGCACTGAAAGAAATCAAAGCTGGTAACGTAATGGATCTAAGAAAGTGATAACTGAAAATAAAGTGCATACAGAGGGTATGATAAGCACCTAAACATGTTTCAGCTTCTAACCTCAAAACAAGAAAAACATGCAGTTTCTCACAAGTCTTTATTTCTTTTATTATTCATGCTTTTTTAAAATTAAGGTACTTCTTGTTTTTAAAAATTGTCTACAGCAAAAAGAACATGAACTAAGTCTGCTCTGTTGACAAGTTAGAGCCACTTACAAAATGGAATACAATATCAAATGGTAGTTGGTCTTGAAGAAATTTTATTACTTCAGCCTGAGGCAAGCAAAAGCTACCTGTGCACTTGAGAAAAAAGAACTACACAAGTCATGTACAGAAGTCATGTGAACTCACCTACTCTAACACAGCACTGTTGACACATCCTTCACCATTCAGACTAATCCAGGGCCACCACAAATGCTTAATTTACTGACATGTGAAAATTCTAACAGAATTTTATTCCACATAGGATTCTTGTTTAGTTTCTGAAATGAAGGGCATGTTATCCAGACCTCTTGCTTGGAACTGTGATGATGTCAGCACTTAATTTCTTTAAAGTACTCTGGTATTAACTAATGGGCTTGGGGCTTTTCCCTTTTTCCCTCCACAGCTCAAAATCCAGTACAAATAAAAAAAAGCACTACAATATTTCAGCTGATTTACACAGAAATATATTCCTAAATAAAGATTTAAAAGAAAACAAAAAGAAGTTTTCTTCTAAATCAAGGTTAACAGGGTAAAGTTAAAATAGCTCATTGAAAAGCACTTAAGCAAGATTTTTAGAATTAAAATGAGCCATAAGTTTGCTACAAATTGCAGACTTGCTAAGGAAAAATTAGAAATTAGTTAATTTTATAAGCATGCAACATGAAGAATCCATTACATCATAATGCTGCTGCAGCACATCTTGCCAACTGATACAGAATTCCATACACTGAATACTAATAGTAACAATTTAAATATTTAAGTGCTAATAAACTACTCAAGCAACATAACAGTATCATTTAGGTGCTTGTATTTTATGAATTTGAAAATAGTTTTAAGTTTGTGATGGCTTTCTCATTAGGTCATTGCCAATTCCTGTAATTAATGTGACTGTTAGAATGCATCTGCAATGCCATTTTAGCTGTTGAACACTCAAGAGGTACAAGGATTCTTTTACTGAAAGTGTTAGCACAGAAATAGAAGTTAGCAATAATAAAGATTTTAGAGTCTCAATACAGGAGATTCCATACTAAAAATAATCTTACCAGATTTCTCTCATTGAATGTTATTTTCTTGCTCTTTGTTGTTTATAGTAGAGACTGAACAGTAAAGATTCTTACCTTACTACAGGATCACTTTCCAGTAACTCGGTGAGTCGCTGCAGTTGTTCAGGTTCAATGGATCGTCCCAGCAGGGCTTCAGTGTTAGTGTAGATTAGAAATGCTGACACAGTTCCTAACAAAGTTCCAACACCTAGAGACCCCACACTGTCATAATATGGGTTTCCTAAACAAAATATATCAAATTAGTTTCACAGATTATTTCTGATACATAGCAGAGAATTCCAATTTTACACTGAAAACATTACATGGTTTTGAGGAATTTTCTGTTTTGTTTTTATTGAGATTTTTTTGGTTGGTGGGGTTTTTTAAAGTTGGTCATTTATTTGACTTTTTTTCTTTAATTCGGTGAAAACTTTTTCCTACTGAGGAGCATGATGAAACTGGAACAAAACAATTTATCATAAAAGAAAGCCTTAAGTCCCTCCTGTCCCTTAAACACTCCTGTCTCCTGTAGGACTAATAAATGAGTAAACGCTTGCCTGTATGTGTTTCTGTATTAGTGAACAAATTTATACATGAAGTTATATACACTGAAACATAGGTAGCAGCACAAAATCCAGTGTTCTTTAACCAGTAACTCAAAAATTTGCAAGTATTAACCATTTCTGGAATACAGTACTCAGTAAGTTTCAAACACTTATGTTCAGACCTATAGAAATAATATTGTGTTTTTAAGCTGATTAAGGAAACTAGAAATGAAATTTAAAAATTCCTTCTATATATAAAATAAAACTTGGCAATTAAATCATTAGAAGCCACAAGAAACAAAATTCCAATATTTATTCGCGTAAAAAAATCAATACTTAAAAAGGGATGACTAAGTAATCTCTCCTCTTTAGAAAACTTAACTATGCAGCAAATACGTACTTTGAACCACTTGGCATACAGATCATCTTACCTTTAGTAAAAAATAACTTAGTTTATATGACAAAAATAGCTCAAAAATCTGCTTACAGAGTACAAGTATAAGAAATGAAGAGCAGAGACATATTTAAGTCAACCAATATAAACTACATGCTCTGTGCTCATATCATGCACAGGATGCCTGCCTCTGTGCAGAATTTTACCTGTTAGAGATGTCAGACCCATACAGGTAGCAGCTACAGCCACGCTCAGAACTGCTGCAGCATCCTCCAGCAACACCACATTGGTACTAGGATCACGACTCTGCACAACTGCACATACAACAAAAAAAAATTACGTGTCTCTGAAAGCTTAGCTTTACTACATTATGTATATGATTTAAACTATACTAACAACAGCAATTTAAAAGAACAATTTATGCAATTATATAGGTATAAACTGAATTTTTGCATATGCTCAAACTTCCGAAAGCAGCTTTACATATACAGGACAAGTCAAATTATGGAAGCTTCTCAAAAACATTAGAAAATTAAAAGGAGCATTTATCCTGAAAAATACATGCACTTAGCCAAGTATTTAAGTAGTGCTCTTAAATCAACAGTTCTCACCCAATTTGCAAAATGTTATTTGTTAGTAGAATAGAAAATAGATCAATAAAGGGAAAAGAAAAATTGTTTCTACCATTATGCAAACACTAGTGAACACTGTGTTTTAAATAACCACAAACCTTACTGCTATAGTGATACATACCATATTGATAAAATGAAAGACCCTTGGCTCGAGCACTCCTCCGAATTTCATTAATAGCAACAAGCAGGGTGGCTGAAACAACAAAACTGTTGCTGAAATTTGCTAAAACCAAAAAGAACTTGTTTCCATTTTGAAAAGAGGGAACTTTACCTTATCATAGTAACAGATCATCAAGAAAGCTCTGATTATTGGTACTTTGAATAAAGTATAGTTGCTTTCTTTTCTACAAGCGTGTCTCCCATATAAACCAAAACAGTTATATTCATTGATAGTTTAATACCAAAAAGGCAATCCATGTCTACTTTCCAAATTATGTGTTCTTCAACTTCTTATTATATAGACCATATATAAAAAAGAAAAGTTTTCACATGTTTCTTTTTGTTTGTTTACAAGTATTTGCAACAGAGCTCAAAACTTCACTGTGTAAGCAAGGATGGATTATTACTGTAATTATGACATTGCAATCTTAAGAAATTACAAATATTTAAACAGAAACTTGAAACTGCATACCTCCTTCAGATACCAATGACCCTGCTAAAATGCAGTATGCCTGTATGGAAAAAAAAGAATCAGATATGATACTATATTATATGATATGCATATTTCTACAGATCTCTTCACCATAGGCTATCCAAATGTAGCATTCCAGAACCACATTACTCACTGTGCCATGTAATTGTCCCTAAACAGAAGGATACCAATAATAATTGAATCATGCAATATATTCCAAACAGGAAAGGAGGACGTCTTGGGGGGGGATATGAAAACAAAGATGCAGGGTTTAGAGAATAGCCCATTTTGCTGCAAGATCAATTATAGTTTAAAGATTCTTTTTTTTCTTAAAACACATTTTCATTAAGAATGGTGTGAGTTAATTACATTGGAATTCAAACCAACTCAGGAAGTGAATTTCAAGCTATGTCGCTATTTTTTATTAAGTTACTGGTGTTAAATACAATACCAAACAAGATCAGCTTACCCAGAGAAGAGATTCTACAGGATGAGGGTGGAGTAAACCTATGATCCCATGATACCAAGAAAGTCCTGCACCCATCATAAAAATGCCTACTCCACTAATCAGGGAGGCAATATAGCGCATATTTGTGAAACCATACCTAGAAGAAAGGAAAGAAAATTATTTAAGGAATGTAACATTCTACATCTCTACAAACATATCTCAAAGTTTGCTATTAATTTTTACTTGTCCTAAATTATCATCATATGACTTGACGTCTATTTAAGACAAAGCTGCTAAATCCAATCTAATCCAAGAGGGAAAAAGAATCTACTTCAAAAAAGGATACCTAATACATGCAAAGACATCAAGCATAAATATTTTTCTAACTTGTTTTTAAACAGCTATATTAACTCTTGTACCATGACTGAGGATTTTATTTTACAAGTGAAAAAAACCCCAAAATAAACAACATTAGTGTCACTTTTAGATTTTAGTGAAATGCTACTTCTAAAGGAGGACTCTAGTTTTGTAAGCAACCAGTCTACATAATTCATAAAGCTAATTTAAAGGGAATAAAATGTATACATCTCTCAGTAGTTCAGCTAACTACAGACATTGAACACTTGCAGTTTTTAGTAGAGGAATTAAAGCAATATTAAAAAATTGTTTTTATATTAGTTTTTGCTGTTTATTCCTTTTTTCAGTTTTAACTCCATCTACAAACAGTGCACTTCTTTTGTCTATATTGAGGAAGAAGGGAAAGAAGTAAGAGAGAAAAACAAGATATGACAAATATTCGCACAAATTTAAGATTTAAATTTTTCAAATTTTAATTATACTGTTAATGAAAAAAAAGCATAATTAATTCCATAAATTAGATGTATTTTTGAACTAGTGCTTAAGGAGTGAATGACTTGTCCAAACATATGAGAAATAAAACAGGTTGACACTGAGAAAATATCATGGAGAGTGCAGCTTGTAACTTTCACAAACTTGTAAGAACTTCAAGTAATATCCTTGTTACTAGATACAAACAAAGAGCAGTTTATATCAAACAACTCCTTGTGGTACAACTAACTAGCTTGCATAAAAGCACTTTGTTGAAAAAAGGAAGAGGACAGTAATTTTTATTTTTAAAAAACAACTGTGATTCACGTGAACAGTGTTTAAAAAATAGATCTATTAGTTGGAAGATGCAGAAGAGGTTGGAACAACTTAAGAGAAATAACGTCAATTAAAATGAAACATAGCAAAAGTGTACCACAAAAAACCCCAAAAAACTCAACACATGCACCAAGCCACTGAAACTTCCACTCCTGAAGCTTGAAAGGAAACACTTTTCTTATTTTAGCTGTTGTAAAAACAGAAACAATACATTTCAGGAATGATATAAACCAATAAATTAAAAAGAACAAGGTGATTCACAAACAAGAACTGATCTTACTCCTATATATAGTTATAAAATCCTTATTTACTCAAAAAGCTTACGGATGACTAGGGTCCGGCGTCCTTGCAGACTGACTGATGCCCAAAGCTAGCAACGCCTATTTAAGACAAGATGTTTAAAAAAAAATTAGAAACATTCTGCATCAAGTGAACTTGAAAGGTAAAGGCAGATGGCATTTCTTGAACTGCATACATGCTTTGCTACTGATATCTTATTAGAGCTGAAATATAATCTTCAAAATTTGTCATCTAAATCTACCACTCCCAAAAATTTGTTAGTTATACCTACATATATAATATATATGCAATTATATGGTGTGTGTATATATAATTACTGTTAATTATAATTTTACAATCACAACTGAAAATGAACATTACATGCAATCACAAGTGTTGTTGCTGTTGCTTCAGTGTGAAGGAATGAAGTTGCTCAGGGAACAAAGCTATTTAAATAAATCCCTCTCTGAAGAGAAATTATACTGAGACTGGTGTAGTATGGTGATGACATTTAAAGCAGTAACTTTACACTTCATATTTTAAGTCATAACTTTTCAGCATATTTTGAAGGAAGAAATAACCTTTTGCTATCTAAATTGCCTATCTGGGATATATTTAATTAGGCATGTATTAAGTTGTTGATGCAGTAAATTATAAATCTAGACCTGAATTTTACAAAGCATGCTTTTTGTTTAAGACTATGGATAGTGAAACATAGTAACAAGTATTAAAATGGAGATACTTTTGTCTTAGCAACAGCAAGGTGCTTTGAGGCAGCAAGGTTTCTCCTGTGTTTTTCCCAAAACCACACACTCAATCATTTGAAAAAACAAACCAAATCCTCCACATTTCAGTGGAACGTTCAAC
Organism: Toxostoma redivivum; assembly: GCA_013397375.1. Classification (NCBI taxonomy): domain Eukaryota; kingdom Metazoa; phylum Chordata; class Aves; order Passeriformes; family Mimidae; genus Toxostoma; species Toxostoma redivivum. Next base: position 306,165 of record VXBI01012372.1, on the reverse strand, counting down.
TTTGATATTTAAGAAACAGAATAGCTCTTCAATGTATATAATACCACTATCAAACTTGGTTCACCTATACATTGACACACTTGGCCAAGCAAAAAAAAAAAAAATCACACTTTGAGGCTGGCCTCCCCATAAATTTAAGTATTATCAGTTGAATTAGGGCACCCCTGTCTTCACTTTACATCTGGAACAGCTAAAAGGTTGTGTGAAACCATCAAACAAAATGTGAGTTGTCAGCTCAGTCTTTCTGGACAGAGAAGCATAATGGGTCCAATTCAAGCAAAAAGTTTGCCAAAACTATGTTAATAAAATTTTCAAGATATTCAGTCTCCTCTAAGGTTTCACAGATTCCTCGGATTCCTTCAGAGGAGCACAAGACTGTTGCATTTTACAAGTTACAAGCTACCCAAGGACTCCTCTTGCTTGAGCTGCAGGAGCCTTTCCTTCAACCCTTTCTTTAAGGGTTGATTTTTCTCCCCCCCAAAGCCTTGCAATGTCATTTCAAGGTCTCATGACACATGCTTCAAGCACACTATAGAAAACAGTGGAAAAAACAACATTAATGTTATCCCTGGACATGAATATTACATGTCCAATTCTGAGCCTGTCACTCCACTTTTCAAAGTAAATGTGCTAAGTATGTGGCTACTTGTGCTGTGAGAAGCTGATAGGTAATCTAGGAATAGAAAAAGAAAACAAGATGCTCAAATTCTCTTCATTATACCTAGAGATGAATAAGTAACAAAGTCTCTCAATTACAATAACTGACAGGAGAAGCATTTCAAGTTAACACTTAACCAAAATATTAACCAAAATCATTTTACTTTCAAGCACTACTTGATGATCCATGAAGTAGCTGAGTACAATTCTTACTGCAACTCCCCCTCTTTCAAGTTATTTCTAAAAAACTTCAAAATCTGCATTCTGACTTCTCATTTTTAAATTAATACAAATTAAGAAGCATACTATTTTTTTATTCACAGGCACTACAACTACTGTAATTATCTGTCTTTATTCCCAGTTTCACTACAAGTACTAACTTTAGCAGAATAGAAAAAAATACTCACCTGATTACATGTGTCTGCTAAAGAGTGTATGGCTTCTGAAAACATACTTGCAGAACCCGTGTAAACCCAAGCAAGTAGCTTAAAGAAAAAATTCAATCCATTTCTGAGAACAGAAGAAATAATAGAATATTTAATGGTCAATATTTTCAGCAAAACCAGAAGTGCTGTACAATCATACATTATCTGCCAGAAAGGAGTAAACTCAAATATCAGTTTAATAATTAGAGCTGTACAGGCAGATAATTCATAGAGATTTTCTGCATGGTTACTGTGAAAAAAGTCCTTTCAGCTAAACTTGATAGAGATCCACAATTTATTTTTCAGAAATCATTAACTTCTAAACAGTCCTAAAAGAGTTACAGTTCCTGAAAACTACCATCACACTCACTACTCAGAACTAATTTTCTACCAGCAGGAGAATATAAGTCTTAACAACTTCCTTTTCTATTTTTTCAATCTTTTGCCTCCTACACATCCTCTCCTAATACTACAGTGCAAGGTTCCCTACTTCATCCTCAGTCTGAGCCATTCTCAGAAGGGTACAAATGTGAGACAACAGACAGGAAGACAAGGCTGTCACTAGATTACACTGTAAAATTATCCATGGAACTTCTCCATTAAGATTTTCAGTGTGAATTGTGAAGACATTTTTACAGCTACAGGTTTACTGGAGTAAACATTGTTTTATGTTGAACAAAGGTAACTATTAATACCAAAGTCCAAGTCCCACTTCAAACATTATCAGAATCAGTAGGTTAATTGCTACATTGCTACAAACATATTGCACAGAAAATCAGACTAGTGAATTATCATATCCTCCTCTATCTTTTTTAACATGAGTTTCATTTCTTGCCAATTTTTAAAATATCTAAATAAAGTGTTATAAGAAACTATTAACATGTTGTAGTGGCATATTTTAACACGTTCCCAAAATTCTATTCAAGGTAGAAGAAGCAAACCCAGCAGATCCTGAGAAGGCAGCTAAAATGCCCTGATTTGGTTGGAAACAAAGTCACATTTTACATCAGTGACCACCACTTCACCACTTCCTCTATTGTACTGGACTGAATTGACTAATTTAGCTACCTTATTTCTATCTGCATGGACCTGAAAGTAGGAAATCTTAACAGAACACAAACTAAAGCTATTAACAATGTTCCAGTACAGATGGTCTATACCCTCACACACAGATCCACAGAACAACTCTGCTTTTGACTGAACCACATTTCATCCTCACCAGGGAAGCCTGAAGTTTGTTAAAAGTTTACCAAACAATTCTAACTGGAAAAGTTAAGACAGATTGATCCTTCTTGAAACAAAACCAAAAGCCATTAAAAAAGACCACAAACAAAGGAGCACTGATGGTGGCCTTGACTTTAATCTCTGAAAAGTCATCAGATATTTGAGTTCCAAGACTAGCTTGAACTTCTGAAACAGCTCCACAAAAAGATGACTGAGCACCATAACTGTCTCTACAAACTTCTCCTGACCTGGCTGCCAGACATTCATGTATAAAAATATCCAATAATCAAAAGGTATTTACAAAAAGAATGCAATGTTTACAGCAATGTTCTAGCTACAAAGCAGGAGGAAAGGTCTGCTTTCCCTGCAGGAGTGTAAGAAACAGAAGGAAGTGACCACAGTATTTTTTTTTTTCCATTAGAAACATCCATGCTAAAAATTCTTACATGTTTTAAACTTAGAAGGCTCTGAACCATTAGTAGTAGAATACTCAGTGAAGAGGCAGGTTTTCAGTCAAATGAGCTTTGTATTTTTCTTCCCCAAATAAAAGAATATAGTTATGCAGAAGCCCAAAGAGTTACTTCCTGCTCCAAATGTTTTTGTTTCCTGGGCCAAAAAAAGTATCTTCCCCTTTCTATTATGCTCAGTTATATCAATAGAGTCTTAAAAACTAAGTAGCTCTTATAAAAGAAAATGTATTTAAAAACTGCAAGTTTTCATGGCAAGTAAGTTTTAGCCTTCTATTTCCCGAGAGAAATTTAACACATTTCCTCTTATTTCATGCCAGATAGTCTCTGTGATCATTTGCTTTACATCAGGATCATTAACTTGTTTCATTCAAACTTGTAAAACATGTGAAAGGTAAAAAACTCCAAAAACATCCCCACTCCTCAATTAGAAAAGAAGTAACAGTAAAAAGAGAAAAGTGAATTCTTTTCTGTTGGTTATATGGAAGATTCTTTAAAATGTATGAAAAGCTTCCTCTCAAGAAGGAGCAAGAAAAAAGGACAACTTTAAATACCTGCTTCTTCAGGTCCTTCAAAATTTTAGTTTTTTACTTTAAGAAACTGTATAGTCTGATCAACTCCAAAAAAATTGTCTCTCTCATCAGAGATACATGCAATACCTGAGCTCTATGTATTGATCAATGTATTCACATAAACTCTCTCCTATCAACAGTAAACAGATAAATCTATAAGCTTTAGTTACAGACACAGGTATCTTTATCCTAAATACACACACTGTCCCTACTTCCAGGATAATATAAATAAACTACATATTGCTTGCATGAACAAAACTTTTTTTTTTTACTTACATGCAAATAGCTACCATTACCACCTTCCCTGGTCCCTTGAAAAACATAGCTGCTGTACTGGAACGTGGCTACAAAAAGAAATAACAGATTATTTAATAATCTTGATTTCACAAAACACCTACCATACAAATTATTAAATAAAAAAAACTTAGCACTGCACTGTATTGCGAAAGTTCTTGAAGAAAACGACTACTGAATATTCAGCCAAAGTGCAGTTGGGTCTTACGTATTTCTACAAATGGCTGGCTATTAAAAAGATAAACATCTAATGAAGTCTCCAGCAGAGGCCACTGTAGCCATAAGGCCCAGAGCCTGCTGAGGAATCATTCTACACACCCAAGCACCTGGATCTAGGGTGTGTGTCTGCTTAAGCAAAGAATAAGAGTCAGCAGTATATAGACAAAGCATTCTTCTAATGGGGTCTTTTTTTTTTAAAGAAACTTACTTAGACTTTTTAAATTAACATGATATTCACTACACATAGTAATAGGTTATATTTGAAATCATGACTACAGCTGCAATTTTGATAAGAAGACAATTAAAAAAACTCTTACTGGTGGATTACACTGTCACTGTGGGAGCCCATTCAGGCTGTCATCAAAGCATTTACTACTGCATAACAATCAGATATAGATTGGCATATTACAGTGCAGAAAAATCTTCCGGTAATATTGAGTTACACAAATTTTTCTTCAAAAGGTGTCATAATACATTTCACAACACTTTTCTAGCCAAACACTTGAAAATGTCCTTACCTTAGTGTTTCCAAAGAACTCCTTGTATTCCCACAACAGCCTTTGGTTTCTAAACAGATCTGCAGTACAAAATTCACATCGTGAATACTAGTAACCAGTAGTTTCAGGAATTGAAGTCTTTTTTTTATGCTGCAGCCAGCTCCTAATAAGAGCTAGATGATCTATCTGTGAAAGAATTCCTCTCCTCATGTTGTTAATCAGAAACATATGTTGCTATACACTTATGCAAAATGCCAAATACAATCTGTTATGATCCTATACATTGTTACCATTTCACCCAACAAACGATAATACACAGAGGGAAAAACTCAAAATACACTTTTGCAAATTCAGGCTTTTTATTTATATCCAAAAATTATTCTTCAGATCAATTTTGAGGCTCCTGACTGCACTTCCAGTACACTTACAGATACCTTAACAGATGTCTGCAGTTCTAGCATTTTTTGACAGAAGGGTGTTCTAGTGGCACAACTGTTTCAAAAAAAAAAAAAGACCTCTCATTTTAAGGTACACAACTGGACTAAGTATCTTGAAGCAGTATTTCCTCTCGTGTGATTTTAACTGACTAGACAGATCCAAATACATTACAAACTACTGATTTGGCTGTACATGTTATTAATAATACCAGCAAAGATAACAAAAATAATATTACACAAAAAAAAAAAAAGATTTGGGGGTACTTCTCCCCTTCTGAAACACAAAGGCAAGCTGAATTATTTTCAGAGGAAAAAATTAATGAGTAGAGGCATGATATAACGATTTGGATCAGTTTTAACTCTTTTCAAAATTCTCCATTAAAAAAAATGCAAAAGCATTGAAAATGTAAATTATCATCTAAAAACTGAAAGCCATCCCCAAGCCTATGACTATAGATCTCTACTGAATGTATGTTCTTGCTGTATCACAAAGATGATAATTTGCAAGATTGTTACAGACTATCTGCATAGATAGCAACATTTTACCTTAAGATCACTCCATAAAACCTAGTCAGCAATTGCTAGTACCAAATTTACATGTTTTAAATAAAGTAACTATCTTGTAGATTTCTAACAATCCTACTTTCTTGCTACATTGCAAGGTATTTGAAAACTCTACACTCACTTTCTCTGTACTTGATCTCTTCCTCTTTACGTCGCTTTCTTTCTCTGGCAAGAGCCTCTGGACTACCCCAAACTTCAAGAGACCTGCATGAAGTAAAAGTAACTTTAAAATGTTTCTACTCATGCAACTTTTTTTCAAGCATAAAACCATACTGTCCAATTTGATATACACAATATAATTATAATAATCAGGACATAAAATGTGTTCAAATAGAAAATAGGAAATATTATTGCCCTTTCACATTGCAAACCTGGCTTTTAAAACACTTTTCCCTGTCTCATATCATCCTTTTAAAATGTTCTTACTTTGCCTCTACGTCCGATCTCAGGTACACCGTGAAAGTCTCAGTGTCATCATGGGGACTTCGTCGTTTAATTTTTCTCAGCTGGTCTAAATCACTAAGGAAAGTGGACAAAGAGTTTAGTTGTAACAAAAGGATCATATTGTTCTCATTTGACTTTTATGTCTGGGTGATGATCCACAATTTTGATATTACTAACTTGTTGTACAAAAAAGTGAAGTTTTCTACTTCAAACAGATCCAAACAGATAACATGAAGTAAGTGATCTCTAGCAGGCTATTGAAAACTACTGTTTTTCACATCCAGAAGTCCAAACCATGTCTTCATACTATGAAATACTACACACTGAAAACAAAGTATTAAAGCACTAAATAAAACATCCAATGAATGATCTGTATGTAACTGATAATGTGCACAGATGCTAAACAAGAGGCTTTATAAATTAACCTCCCTAAAACAGAAATCAGAAGTCATGTGAAAAGAAAATTTAAGAAATTTAATCCCAAAATTTAGATGCCCAGCACAAGCTGCAAAAGGCTGAAGATAACAAAGCTACTTGGGAAACAGATAAAATTTCCTGTGCTGAGCTACACATTAGGGCATCTACACCGTTATGCAAAAATGGGAGAAATGAAGGTGTCTCCCCCCAGCCAGATTTATGGTCTCATAAATAAAAACAAACTGCTTTAAGAAGCAAGTATTAAAACATGAAAATTAAGTGCAAGCTCCTAGTCCACTAAAACTAAGCAAGAACTAACTTCAGCCACTTACAATTAGGTACACACAAAAGCATTTAGAAAGAATTGTTGTGCAAAATCGCTCTACAATCACAATTGCTTCTCATGCACATATGAACAAATATTCAGAATTTAAATCTCAACTCAAACCCATCATACCTGGATTTAAGACAAAACTCATTTATTGCTCTGACTCCAGTGATGAAGTTATTCTGTGTGTATTTTGGTCCATACTCTCTTTTTTTAAGGACTGCTTTCACTTAAAAAAAAAAATAGATACACAAGTTAAGTTACTCACGGAGACTACAGCAGAAACCTCAAAAACTAGTTCAATCTAGTGTCATGCTGTAATATCTCTTAGTAGAAACCTGAAAAGCAATGCTTGCCAATGATACAGAAAAATTGACAATGAAGAGAAAGTTATCTTCCTCACTGTGGAAATGAGTAAGGGTAGAATGATTTACCTCCAAAAATGCTACTTATTAAGCTGTAGTTCAGGGTTCTAAAACCTAACTGCCACAGTCAGCTACTTCTCAAACTTTGATGTCGGAGATGGTGCTTGGCTACATAAATAGCACTCAAACATAGCCACTTGGAAAATCTTGGTCTAACAACTGAAATAGTAACAGACTGCTCCATTTCTATTTTTTCCAATAATCAAGTCCGCTTTCTGCAGATAAGACTTTTGACCTTTGCAGAGCATAAAGAGAAATGAGACAGACTGTATACATCATTTTTCTCAACTATTACATTCAAAATTAGCACTCTTCACATTGAGCATTTATAACAATTAAAAACATACATTCTTTATTTATAATGCTTTTTATGTCTGGAAGATGTTCTCTTATCACATCAGATTTTCATGCACAACGAAAAGAATACCACACATTCAGAAAAATTATAAATGGACTTTCAAATTTATGCTATTATTTCCTGCTTGTCTGTATGTACATAACTTCATTGAATTCTCAAATGTAAATCACTGTACACTAACATGCATTAAGAACATACTTATTGGAAGACTAGCTACATTCAGAAAGATATAACACAACTAACTAACACTGTAATGTGACTAATATTACAGAATGCAACAAAACAAAAAGCTCAGATTTTATTGGTTAGAAGACTTCAGAGCACACATCAACTTCTTGCGAGTCACAGGATTGATATGATTTCCATAACCGGTCCAGAACTATTCCTTAAGTAATAGAATACTTACAGAAAGATAATGCTTTTAAAGACTTTGAAAAATTTTTTCCCAGAGTTTTACATTGACTTATTTCTGTGTTTTGAAGTTTAATAGCAAAACATATTGCTTGGCTCTCCATGATGCACTAGCAGTACAAGCATCGATATTTATCATAATAATCTGATTTCTCTCATCCACTTTGTACTTGAAAAATTTTTTAAATCCCTGAACAATCACATTCATCCCACAAAGCTCCTGAGTGAAGATGATGAAAAAACTTTAGATATTTCCTAAAAACAGTACACCATTTACTAATATTAGAACAGGCTGAAAATCTTTAATCGAGAACACTTCCCATCTTTTGTTGAAAACAAATATACACCCAAATCATATTAACCTTACTAAAAAACCAACTTACAGATTTATCAAACACTTAATAATTCACCTTTCAGAAATACAGGTAAATTTCCCTAAAATAAATCATATATTGTACATTGCATATATTGTACTGTAATTGCATATTGCACATTATCTCAACAATCCTACTCCCAGTTCAAGTTACTGCATAAAACTGTAGTAAACGTGTAGAAAAAAAACTTATTTGGTGTTTCCAAGAGAAAGACAAGCTCAACAAAAGAGGACATAAATAAAACACTTCAAAAAGCACATTTTTCTAAGATTAGTAAGCCTTTAAAAATGTTACTGTCTTTGTAATACTTCAGAATACTTGGATCGGTAAGTTCCTAAATCAGAGTAGCATTTTAAGATTAGAATTCCACTTCCTAGACACAAACCAAAGTCCTTAACATAAACATTTCTCCTTGCACATCTTTAATTAAGAGAGGGAAAACTCTTGCTGAAACATATATCTATTTTCACAATTATTTCATAGAAATCTCTCATATCTACCTTGCATTTTCTCCCTGTATGCATACACTAAGAGACAATAAATCTAGAGAAATTTACATCCCCCTGCACCACTGGGTATGAGAAGGTAGAGAAAAGCAGAAGATTAAGCCTGGGAAAAAGTGAAGGGTTAGAGGAAGGTGTTTTAAGATTTAGTTTTTATTTCACAGTACTGTGAAACTGGCATTGTACATTTACTGTATTGACTGGCAATAAAATAACTGATATTCCCCAAGTCCAATCTGTTTTCCCCACGACAGTAATCGGTGAGTGATCTCTCCCTGTCCTTATCTCAACTCAGAAGCCTTTCATTACATTTCCTCTACCCTATCCAACTAAGGAGGGCAGTGATAGACCAGCTTGGGTGGACACCTGGTGTCCGGCCAGTGTCAAGCCCACCACATTACTACATGCAAATGGGAATTTTACAGAACTCAGATTAGGCAGTTCATGTGGTCAAAACATATTTAGAAGCAACACTGATTACATTAACTCAGTAATAAGAAAGAAAAAGAGGAAGACTTAGAACAAGGAATGGGGATGATCAAGTATTGAGCTTAGCCACAGTAAGTCTGAGAGAAGGAATGAACATGCCTAAAAAACACACAAGGACGGACTGCAACAACATATGAAAAAACAAATCAGTCTTCTCCTGATGAACTCTGCACCTTAAATGAAAATTACAAACAAACACAGAAAAGTGAGTAATTAGCAAGAATACTGCCATGTTTGATTTTTTTAGGCGTCATTTTCAAGCAAACAGTACCAAATAAAGCTGGCACACAAGTATGTTTTAAAATGCTATTCATATAACTTGCTTACACAATTGAAGAGGAGCCACAGTTTCCTTACACTTTTTTTTTTTTTTTTTACTACTAGCATACAGCATTAAAGTTCCAATACACTAAGTATTTCTTTACCTTTTACTTGGATTGGCTGTTTAGGCAAAGACTGCTTTTGGCCTGCATTAGTTGTATCTTGTCCTGTAAAATAAAATTAAGGTCACTGTAAATATGGAAGCACCTACCTTTCTTTTTACTAAAGAGTTTGACTGACATAACATTAGAATATATCTTAATATTGCATTGCACCCTGACAATTAGAAAATGTATTTGCCAAATTTCCAACATTTAAAACTCTCAAAAGACTGAAACAAAAAAAATAACAAAAGTAAATATTTAATATAGCATTGATCAATAAACTCCTAGCACCTTGCAGAAGAACACCAATTTGCAACATACCTCAGAAAGCACCCCAAATTTTAAAAAATATATTTTAACAGTGTAGTTCTGTTGGAGTCAGTAAGTCAGGAGTCTCTCTGGATTCTTCAGAGAGAGATCAGAATGCAGAGATTAAGTTAAAGCCTTTAGATGGATTGAAGTATGTTAGGTCTCTCACACATAAGGTAGAGGTAAAGGTTTAAGTTGCAACTTGAGGGTAAGAGTAAGTGAATGCAATAATCTTTAAGTGCTTTTAGTAAGCAAAAGTCTTAGATGCCTGAAAAGTAGTACATGTTCTAGTGAAGGTTGAAAAACATGCTAGTGTTTCCTTAGAGACTCCAAGAACCTAGCTTCAGACATAATAGAGTTAGAGTTAAGAATATTGCTTACATTCTTCAAGTAGAACAAAATAAGCCATGTACGTAGTCTATACGTAGCCTGGTGTGCTAAGAAACTAGAATTCTAATAGGTTAAGAAGTAGTGGTCAGAGTTTGCATCTTAGCTTGCTTGTAAGTTTCTATAAAAGAACATGCTCGGGGAGAGTTGGTGCTTTTTGCCATTGCTTTTGCTTTGCTTTTGTTCATACTCTCTTGTCGTCGCTATCAACGCCTGAAAAGAAAATAAGAGCTGCCCTGTGTCATCCAGCTCTGCTGGAACCATAGAGAACTTCTGCTTTTACTTGAAACTTTAAGCCAAAACTTAACACAGACTTTGCTGTCTGTAACTTTTGCCTTTGAAGCTAATGTGCTCCTACAATAAATAACTTTTTAGTAACTATTAGCTGCTTGACTTTTTAAAAAAGAAAATAACCCGACAGTGTGGGTGCCCGAGAGCACCTGAAAGTTTTAAACCTCACATTTGCTGCCCTAAGTCTAAACCTTACATACTTGCATTTGGGACAAGTTTTACACAAAATTTTAGATTAGTAAATATAATTAATCCTATATGGCTTATGGCTGCTATAGATCAGTGTTTCAGAGCTTCCAAACTGGGATTCAGTCTTAAGGTATGGAAGCTTCTTCATTCACAAAATATTAGTTCCTTAAAACAAAATATTTAAACTAAAATCCACAACTCATATGTAACAAGCTGGAGTTGCAATGAAAACAAAGACTTTCAGCTGGTTTTGAAACTTGAGGATATGATTCTATTAAAAAAACCAACAAAATATAATTTACAATAGTGAAATTAATCTTAATATTTGGAAAATTATAAATTCCAGTAATTTTAGTGAGATTTCTACTTAGAAACCAGAAGTACTACTTGAAAATTCAAACAAATATTGCATCCTTGCCTCATACATCTCAATATAGCTTTCAGAACAAAAACCTTATGGTTCTAACATGTCAAACCAACACATCTACTCTTTTGTGCTCTACGACTCTATAACATTGGAGTTTTGCCACACATTCGTATTCATTCACAAAATTAAAAATTACCTTATTGAAAGCAATATATTTGTTAAATGAGGATTTTTTTTTTAGCAGGTTAGTGTTAAGTAATGAGGTACTCCTAGCCTAATATGGTCCTTAAATTATTTAAAGATCAGATTCTCTTGAAACTTGGACTACATAACTACATTTCAATCAGGCAATTAGTTAATGCCCTAAAAGCAACTGAGAACTACAGCTAATAACAATTCAAGGATACTTTCCTGGAAAAATAACCCCTATAAATTTATGAACTTGATCTTACTACACAGCAAATAAGGTTGCACCATAACTAACAAGCATTCTTTAAACAGTCATCCCTTTCACTTGAAAACAAAAGAAACAAAATTCCTTTGTTGTTCCTTTCTATCCTTGCCTGGTTTAACATACCATACAGCTGATCTCTTATATTCATGAGTGCTTTGCAAAAACTGAGTAGTGCCTCCTTTTCAAAAAACATGTACAACCATTTATATCATCAAAATAAATATCACAAACACTAACAAAAGACTGGGTCACAAGACTTCGGGGGGAGACACAAAAATACTAAGATTATATCCATGCACAGAGATCTATGTACATCAAGTGCCGTTTCAAAGTTTACTACCTTGGCTTAGAGTCAGAACAAAATCACAGTGCATCAATGAGGAAAAAGGATACAGAATACTTCCATTCACAATCACTGTTCTTCAAACTAAGTTGAGGTTGATATGGTAACTTTCAAGACTGAACAATGTTTAAGAGTCACTTTTGTACTTCCAAACATCAAAATGTAATCCTCTTAGCTGGCTACAGTTACTAGGTTTTAAAGACTGTTGCAAGTCCAGGAATTTACAAGTTAGTAAAGCAGGAACAAATATCTGCTATCCAGACAAGGAAAAGGAAATTTTCTTCAGACCACTCCATTGTAGACAAAAGCACAAAGAAAGAGAGCTTTCATTTTGAAAAGTGTCTGTTATCTCAAGCACAGTATTCCAAACTTGTATCTATCAGTGCAATCGCACAGATTAGCATCAAAAACAGAGGATGTTACATTGGAGCAAGGACAAGACACTTGTGAATTTCACAAGTACCTAACAAGCACAACATGGACAATGGAACATCAGGGACGGTCAGGTTATGCACACCATATCAAATGTTTAATGTGAATGCTGCAGTTCTAACATCAGATTAGAAAGCTCCAGCAGATCAAACAGCTCAACCTTCTTTACTGGTCATTTATAGCCTGGCCTTGAGATGCCACAATGCTCAATAGTGGCACTCATTCAATCATTAATTCCTTTGACACAACACACCAGAAATACTACCAAAAAATTCAAATAAACAAGAAAAGTGGTGAAAGATGAGTAATACATTCAATTTCTTATCCCTTAAATTACTTAATCCCTTTCAACATCCACATTTTTTCCATAACCACTTTAAATTTGATTACTCTAAATTTAAACCCTTAAAATATCAGAACGACTGAAAGAAATAAGTTTCAGCATTCCTTCCTCCCTGCTTATGCATTGAATTTCCTATGTAGATGCCCACAACCAAAAATACTAAAAATTCTGTAATATTATACAATAGAAAAAACCCCACTGTTATCAGTAAATATATTAAGCTTTTACATTTTTATAAATACTCTTTATTGTAGTTTAGTACTACCTGTTTCAACTTTATGCAGGGTTTCTCCACGGGCTGATCCATTTGTATCTTCTGATCCAAGATCCTTCTTCTGACCATTGGAGGTATAAACTCTCACTTGACTCATCAACTGCACAGGCAGGCGATTACATGGTAGAATATAAGACTGACTCCCACTTTTCATTGAAACTTGCCATCCTAACAAGGGGAAGAAAAAAAGCTGTTTCAGGTAGCCTTTTTGGAAGGAAAAAGAAGGGAAAGCAGTCCTGGTCTGGCAGCATAAGTTATGGAAAGTCAGCTTGTAAGCACTGACCCGTGCTTTCACTACCTCCCTTCGAACATCCACTTTTAAATTTCATTCTAACATTGGGGGGGTTTTCCCACGCTCCGGTATGCATTTTTCCCAGACCTCTGGATGATGTCAAGGGTTAAAAAAAAAAAAAAAAAAAAAAACAAAAACAAAGCTATTTGACAAGATCAGCTTTCTGATATACTAAGTCTCATTCTAGTCATACTGCTTCAAAGTCTTTAAAAACCATATATTGATAAAAGAACAAATACAGACCACTACTATTAGCCAGTGTTGGCACTTCATTTCACTCTGTGCACACTGTGTACAAATCACAGCTTACCAATGATGAAAAACTGAACTGGGTGCAAATTATGAAGTTGCTACAGAAATCATGTAGAAAAGGACACAACACTGTACAAAACATTTTATAGGGAAGTGTCTTAAATTTTGCAGCATTCACAACAGACAAATTACAAGATAAATATGCAAAAGTCCTCTGAGAAAACACCCTAGGTAGGCAATCTTCCATTTCAAAAGATTAGCCAAAAGCAGAGTTACAGTACAGACCAACCTGTATTAGCAATCAGTTTCTTTTAGGGAGCACAGCACTTTTGTAGAGAGGGTAAATAACACCTCCAACGAGAAATGCAGCAGGGAAACTGGCTGCTTAGGAAAGCACTCACTAAAAAATAAATACATTTTTAAAAATAATTAAGATGTACCAGTAAATAAAGTCATACAAAACATGACCACTTAACTATGAATAACACAGCTCTCACAAAAAAAAAGATAATATTTTACAGAACTGTCCATTCCGTAAAAGTCTCAACAGCTTCCTTTTTTAAGTTTTCTGCACACCTGCATGCCTACATGCACCGACCTGAACCTTACTGAAGGAAAAATGTCCCCAAAAAAAGGACAGCTCTTACTGACAGTTGTCGCAAAAAAAGCCCTGAATGCTGAACTCAACGCAGTTCACTGAACACAAATTTATGAAACACTACAATAAATACATGGCACAAGATGAGCAGTGTTGTTTCCTAATCTTTGGTGATACTGGAGCAGTTGAAAAGGGAAAACTTAATCAGTACATTTAGAGGGCATTTTTCCTACTAATTCGTGCACATACAAGAAGCCCTTAAAGAAAAAAATCATTTGCTGCAATTTAACGGTGACTACACGAAAAGGGGCAAAACTGCTCAGAATTCAAATTCCATGAGGCCTGTGGCCTAAAGGAAAAGCCAGGGCTCGCTCCTCGGAGCAACACAAACCGTGTAAGACAGCGCTACATTTTACGTAATTACTGCAAACTTCGGCCCCGGCTCGGGCATGACGCGCCTGCTTTACGTCAGACGGGGCTGGCACAGCCCGCCCGAGGACTCCCCGGCCCCGCACTGCGCTCACAAAACACTTGCACGTTTTCCTTCTTTTCACAGCCGCCCCTCAGAAAACAGCCGGCGCTCCCTGGCCCGCGGGTGCCCGCAGCCGGGAGCGGTGCTACCGCCTCGGGAGGGACCCCGGCTGCCGCCACAGCCTGCGAGCGCCGGCACTCGCTGCGCCCCAGGCAAACGCGGTGCTCTGTCACAGCTCCCCACGAGCCCCGGCCAGCGCGGTGCAGCGGCCCGCGCCCTGCAGGACTCACCGTGGCAGGCGCGGGGCCGCGGCGCCGCCTG
>VXBI01012372.1:258339-290810 GCA_013397375.1 Toxostoma redivivum | reverse complement strand
TGGGCGGCACCGCGGCTCCCGGATGTGCGGGGGCACCGCGGGGCCGCCGCTGACTCAGCCGGCCCGCCCACCGCGCCTGCGCCGGGCCGGCCCCGGGAAGCGGCCCGGGCCTGGCTGCCGCCGCCGTAACTGCAGCGCCCCGGGAGCAGCTCTCGCTCCGTTACTGGGTCTGGTGGAGCGGTAGTGCGTACGGGTACGCGTAGCAAACGTACGCGCATTAAATGTCTTAGTACAGGTGAAAATATATTAGAGAATTTTTTAATAGGGTCACGGAAATAATTAGCTTGAAAAGACCTCCCAAATCATCGAGTTCTACCTATGTCCGAGTACTACCTTGTCAACTAGACAGACCATGGCAATAAGAGCCACAGCCAGTCATTTCTTGAACACCTCCAGGGACAATGGCTCCACCACCTCTCTGGCTAGCCCATTCCCATGGCTAATGACCCTTTCTATGAAGAAATTCTTCCTGATGTCCAGTCTAAGCTTCCCCTGGTGCAGCTTCAGACTGTTGTTGTCCTGTCGCTGGTTATCTGGGAGAAGAGGCCGATCCCCACCTGGCTACAATCTCCTTTCAGGCAGTTGTAGAGAATGATAAGGTCTCCCCTGAGTTTCCTTTCCTTTAGGATAAATACCCCAGCTCCCTCAAAAACTCTCAATAAGACTTGTAGTCTAAACCCTCACCTGCTTCTATGCCCTTTCTGTGGACATAGATAATATTAAAGCACAAACACTAAATCTGTTTGCATGATTTCTGTATGAAAATGTGCTTCCTTAGCCTAAGCCATCCCCTAAAATGCACTTTCCAGATCAGTGCTGATAAAATAAGATTTAAAATTATATTTTCCTCCAGGGAGAGTGCCATGTGGCTGATTCTGTGCTCCAGGGTTGTAAGGACTGCCTGTGCCCAGCTGTAACACCTCCTGTCCTGCTCAGGACCATGACTGTAGTCAGTCCCACTGGCACTGTATTACACTCTTTTATATAAAAGTTTGTTTGTTTGTTAATCAGTATAGTACTGGTTTGCATGACTGAGAAAATGTCTCAGGCTTCCTTGTCTTCATTCGCACACTGGGAGGATCATGGGAGCTCACCAGAAGTTAGGTTGACAGGGAATTTGGATAATCCACAAAGCATTTGATCACTAGGGAGAGTTATTACGGTGCCTGTCTTTAACATACACAATTAGATTTTAAAACAAAGTTTGCTGGCACATCTTCACCAGCTGCCTAGTGAGCAGCATTGCCAAAACAAGTTTTCCTAGAAGCCCGGGGGAGGCAAATTGAAGAAAAATACTTCCACAGCATAATTAACACACATCTTCCCTGTAGTACAACTGCAGCCATACCAAATGAATCAGGAGTATTGCAACAGATGTTGTATCATTAAGTACCAGATGTACAGCACTGGAGTTAAATACTAAATTGACTGCAAGTTGTAAAGTAGCACAGGTGAGGTCAATTCACCAATTTCAGTTGGAGTCTAACATGCAGCTGCTATATATTTTGCTGGCTGCTTGTTATTTTGGCAAGAGCCTAACAGTAAAAAAAAAAAAAAAAAAAACGGAAAAGGAAGTTGAGTGCCCTATTTTTATCCCCTATGTAAAGATGTTTGAAAGCATATAGAAATTCTTGAAACATCTGTACCTGAAGACTCACTGCTATACTCTAGAAGAGATGCTAACTTTAGGTTTATTGTTTCCTCTCTAAAACCAAATGGAACTATTAACTATTTCATATTCTTTTATCCATCTGAATAACTGAATTTGTTTTGTCTGGTTTTGGCATTGTAAAAACGAAACAGGAAGGAAAATAAACTGGAATATCACAGACAGATTAATAGATACTAACAGTGTGGTGGTCAACCAGGATTTACACAATCAGCTGCTGTGCATGAGCCTTTATATTGGCAAACACTGAAAACTGATGGAGACAAAGAGCAAGTAAAAGAGCATCAATAACAGTCTATTCTGCATGGGATAGCCAAGTACATAAAGCAATTGATAATGAATTACCAAGACTCCTGCAGCATCCTAAGAAAAAAGTATTAACCTTATTTATGAGCATCTCAACCATTAGTTATCAATCACTAGCAATGAACAGAGAAATATCCTAAATTATATGGCATTTCATGCCATCCAAACTGGCTATTTCAAGCCTGTATTTTATAAAATCAAGCTAGTAAAAAAAAAGTCTCTTTCACATTCAAGTTGCTAAATGCTAAACTGATAAAAAATATTGTTTCTGTGTACCATGGGCTTTTGTGCCATCTGAATCTCTGTCTAGGGGGCCAACTGTGTGAAGATCTTGGCATGTTGCTCATAAGAGGGGGAAGATTTGCTACCATATCAGTCATTTCCTCAGGCCTCCTTTTGCAAAAACTCTAGAACCGTTTTCTTATACAGCATATTACTTTGCCTACAAAAAATTGTAAGGTTAAGTTGCCTTACCAGGTCTTCAGGAAGAACAGGGACCTTTTAAGATTTAGAACCTGTTTTATGGAGACACTTGAAAAGTTTACATAGAACTGCTTGCAGAGCAAGAAAGACAGGTGACTGGATTGAAATATAGGCCTTTGAAAACTTTTGTCATTCCTGTTTATTTAAAATAACTCAGTAACTGAGTGTATTACTCGAGCTACAACAGTTAATCATGATGAAATTCTCCAGTATTACTGTCTACCAAGAAATAAGTGATATGTAAAGGCTAATAAGAAATGAAGGATTTTAGTGTTCCTTGTATGAAAAATGAAGTAATATAAAGCAAATTTGAATATTTTAAAATCTGAAATTCATTAAATATTTCAATTTCTAACAGTGGAGAGAGACTTGCAATGTCCCCGGATCCACCAGAAGAGCTGATGGTATTGACTTAATATAGTTTAAATTACTCTTCAGAATTCTCATCATATCCTGCCTTGTGGGTCTCTCATACAGCATAGCACAAGGGAAAAAATGGGAAAAGGGAAGACTTTTGATTTTGTACCTTTTGTGATCCTACAGTTAACACAAAGCAGCTACATACCAATAGTACAAAAAAAGTATGAATACATAAAGTGCCCAGTGATCCCAAACAGCCTTTAAGTTTTTCAGGCAAAGCATTTACATTCATAGAAAATGAGACAATATTTATTTTGTGGTGGGCAGGTGCATGAGGGGAATGACTCTTCTGAAGCACAGAATGGTGAATCTTCAGAAGCTTGCATAACACTGCTCAGTCATACAGGTCTGTAAAGCTATTTCACGGTCACTAGGTCAAAGATCTACATAAACTAAAAGTAAATATTTTCATTTCCAGCACATGGATAAGTGTTTTCAGTTATTCACATGCAGTTCATTCACCTGAATATCAGCAGTTATCTGCAGTTTCTTAAACTGGTTCAACCCCAGCAACATCCAGTGACTGCCAAAGGACAATAAATCATGAAGAGGCATTATTCTCCTGAGAAATTTAAATGGAAAATTACTTTCCTGTAGCCAATAGACTCAGGAGGAGTACATTACATTACTAAAATTTTTAGCTTCATAGTTGCAAACCAGCCACTAGAGGTCAGTGGTTTGGAATAAAATTAGCACATGGAGGAAGAATTCAATTTCATTTCAAATGGACAAATCACATAATCAAATAAAATTTCCAGCCTCTGAGTAAGGAAAAAGAATTCTTAAGGTTAGCAGCACTTACTTTCATCCAAAAGCAAGAAAGCTAGCTTAAAATTCTTAAAAACAATACTAGGCACATAATACATAAAATACTGAAACAAGTAAGAACACAGGACTGGAGGAAGCTTCTTGCATCAGCTCGAGTCTCTTGCTACTCCACTTGTCCTAAAATTTCTTACATGAACCAAGCTTAAAAGCAGCTTAAAAGGAGCTTAATTTTTTTGCTTGTAATAAAAAAAAAATTACAAAAATGTGAAATAAGCTCAATTTGTACTTTTGACGTGCATAAAGGCAGTATATTAGAAACACCTGTGCAGTGCAAGAATCTTCTTTAACAACTTTTTCCCTTACAAATGTGTAGAACTCTGCAAAGAGAGAAGGCTGCCAAAGGACAGGAAGAGGTTGTTTCATCATGAAGTGCAAAGTGTATCACCATTTCCAAAAAGGGGGAAAAACCCTCAAATTATTACATTTTATTTAGTCATTTATCTACTGCTGTAAGTATAGATACACATCATCCATTCACAGTACATATTAATGCATATTAATAATACATATTAATGCAACTGAACATCTTACCTCTGCCCCAGAGTGATGTTAAAAAATTGAGATAATTAGAAATGTGAATAGAGCCATTGAATACTCAAACACATGCATGCTGAATGTGATGCTTGTTGCTGTACCTGTAGTTTTCTAGGGCTTCAATATTTCTCTGTATTATACAGTTACACAACTGAAAATGCCACTAGAATTCAGAAAGTCAACCTCAGATTTCCATCTACCATTACAAAAAACTTTTCATTCATATCTTTGAATTACTTTATCACTGAAAGGATTCACAATTATATTTGTTGTGCTTCATTCAGAACCTAATTGAAGTTGTTACATGTTGAAAGGGATTGTAGTATGGAGACATCTGTTTGGTCAGGTTTTCTAGATTAAAAAAATAAATCCAAAAAAAGCAACATGGAAACAGAAAAGCCAAAAAAAAAAAAAAAAGCAAACCAAGAAGAGCCCAGATTATTTCTTCCTTTTACTTTTTCACTGCAGAACTTTAGAACTTTCAAACATAATAGAGAAGAACATACAATTCTAGTGCAGCTGTTTTCCATTTTAACGAAACCAAGACTAGACTGTCAGCTCCTGTACAGTGTTGTTATTTCAATAGTATTTTAATGGAGAATAAATTATACATAATTTACAGCTTGAAAATTTAAGTACTATCTAGAGGATACTGATGGCAGGAAACCATGAATGGTGAAATGAGGTTTGTGAAAGCAACAGAGCACCCAGCAGGATTTCCAGACATCTTTGTATCACAGAACTGGTGCAATTCTTGGAGTGTCCTTCATAGGGGCAGGAGCTGGACTTCTGATCCTGATTGGTCCTGATTCCAATTCAGTATATTCTGTGATTCTGTGATTTTCTGCGTTAAGTTTTCTCCCCATTCTTCTACCTTTTTCTATTGCATTTCTACCTTCATGAAAACTATAGTTGATACTATAGTGTGCTTTAACTTCTACAGATAATCTAGGCCTGCACCTTTTACAGTTTCTGATTTTCAGCTTCATTTTCCTGTGAAATATCTGAACTGATGCATCATCTTCATCTAACATACTTTTAACACTGGCAAAGGAACATGAGTGAATATTAATAGGGACACATATAGCAAATGAAAATACCATGATCTGCAATTGTTCCAGGAAAGCAGTTTCTTCATGCCAGGCAGGAGTCTGGACTGTTATAACACTCATGTCACAAGCAAGCTTTTGGGGTCAGATGCATGGAAGCCGTGATAGAGATGAACTCAAAGTAAAAACAAAGCTTTTTGTGGCTTCTCAAAATACAATCCACACTACTGCTTTTACAAAACCCCAGTTGTATGGTGGTAGCCTGGTATGGCAGAATAAAGCCCATCTGGCTGGCACTTGGGTTGAACAGAAGGCATCTACTAACTGTGCCTTCACCAGTGAGCTAAGCCTAGCCCACAAGAAGAGGGTAACATAGGGTCATGTTATTACAAACACTGGTTCACAATTTTGCTTAGTAGTTGCAAAACAAATTATTATTATCCTGACAAAAATTCCAAGTAATTCAGCAGTAACTACAACTCAGTTCAGCAGTGGCACCTACTTAGGCGGTAGGATGTAATAATCATAGTCACAAAGTAACCTATTTTAAAAGAACAGGATTTTTGCCAAGACAGGTGTACAACTTTCTCTGCTAACACCTGCACTGAAAATATGGCAGTGAACTGGGCATATAGATAGATTTTTTCCACAGGACTTGATATTACCTATGCCAGATGTAAGGCAGAAGAGTTCCAATGAATTAAAGGCAGGGATCAGCTCTTTCTTTTGTTTTGATATACACCTTAATCTTCCTGTTTCTCTCGAAAATGTAAATGAGGTGCTGCAGTAGCTCACTGCATTCTGCACTATTCTAAACACATACACAAAAAACCAACACCCAACATGTACCTGGAACACTTAACACAAGGCTGTTGGTCAGTAACTCAAAACTTACTCAAAGATTTGAACTTAAATAATTGCTGTTTTGCAACACATACTGGTAACATATAAAATCTAGAAAATATACACAATCTGATTTCAAGAACATCAACAAAACAATAGGTATCAATACAGAAAACTATTTAATTTGTTTCAAAATAAATACTTGACATACAAAGCACATACAGTGAAAAAGGATCACAATAAATTACGAATGGAGATACTTGCTCATTCACTGACAGAAGCCCTTGGTATTTCCAATTTCATACCATCACATTTATCATTCTTGCTGATTTAAGCACAGCACTGAACAAATATGGATCCCAGTGCTTTCTTTCACAGGTACTGGTATGGATAATTTACTGCAGTGATCCAATTTGAAAATCAGTAGGGACCAGTAAATCGCTGCATAAAAGAAAGAGCGAATGAGGTGCTTTTTCCTTAGTGTCAGCAGCCTGCGATTATTATGTTTATTAGATTTTCTTGAAAGGGCTTCACATTTTCTCAAATATGCAGGAGAACTATATTTCCCCTCTGAGCCCTTACATTAGCATTTTGTGCCTCAGTCCTTGAATACAAGTAAAAGATGAATTTTTCAATTAATTTTAAAAGTTCATACCATCTGGATGGCACAGAACTAAGCAATGAAACTCCCTTACCTGCACAACATCTGCCATTATCACAGAGCTAGCTTCTGCAAAGAAGCTAAAAAGTAATGCTGAGATTTTACAAAAAAGATTTCTCAATCCACATTCAAGATTAAATTCTATTACACTATCCATATGGATATCTTTCCGTCTTTGAAATAAATAATTTTTTAAGGTTCTGTCCTTTCCTTCAAAAGGTGATTTGAAACAGCAAGGCCTGACTGTTCCTGTGACTTTAAGAAAACTATAAGAAAACTATAGCACAATAGAAGTTACAATACAAAGACACTAACTCATTTCAGTGGATATATAGTTTAACCACAAATAGGTGTACCACAGCAATTAAAAACTGTGGACAATTAAAACAGATTAGCACACCCACCATCTAGCATTTTAAGTGCTTGGGATCTTACCCTGTTGCATTATTTTTTGTCAGAGATGATGATACAAGGGCCACACACATTGCAAGTGAAAATCAATTTCTGACACCACTTTAAAAGAACATTTTTTTCAAGCACAATGTCTTCTTTATCCTCAATCTGAGCACTGTAAGGTACAGCACTTTTTATCTGAGCAATGTAAGGTACAATACTTTTTAAAGTACTTAAGACCACAGTTACAATAATTTTAGGAGCAGGACTAACAAGTCATATGTAGAGTAGAAATAAATCAGTTTCATCTGGGCACTTGTCCAACTCTTTTCTTCCATTTCCTGCTCTGCCAGAACTCTTACATCGACTCAGGCAAGTGCTCTGTCCTTCCATGTTTCCATTCCTGTCTTTAAAATGGGTAAGAACTTCCTGAATAAACACAGCATCTGTACAGCAAATGTTGCAGTACAGGTGCCTAATGATAAAAGTGTCTAACACAGACTGTACAAAATAATTGGTTAAGTTATTTGTTTGGACAGTACTATCACATACATAGCTAGCAGCTCCAAAACTGTTAGAAGAAATAGAGGCTCATAATTATAATAATTTTTATTTAAATCCTTAAAACATTAACAGACATTGCTCCACTTAAACACACCCATCAAAGAAGAGAGCAAAACATAAAACTGACAGCACAGAAATGACAATATATGTATAAAATTAAATAAAAGGCAAGGAAGGAGAGGATGGATGTATTGATGAGTTACTTTGTGTGTAAGAAATCCTAACTAGCATTGGCTACTCCAACAGACCCAACGGCTCCTGATACTTCATCTACAGATGAAAACAGACAAGTGTTAAACTGGAGCATCACTTCTACAGAAAGCTTGTAGAGAGTAAGGGGTTTGTCTACCCACAAAATCTATTCAATAGCAATTGACTTATAAAAGCTAAGACAAAAAAAGCAATCAGCAGTATGATTTATACCAGTGGAAACAGTTATCACATTAGGTAGGAAACCTTTCACTAATACAAAAACTCTTCTGCTTCATTTTGGGATTGGCAGGCACTTTATGGTCAGTTGCAATATTTCTCTACAATCACAGTCTTCTGTCACAGCCTCTGCATCACAACTAGCTGTTGACAGCGTAGCAGCATGAATATATAGCTCTCTTCACAAAAAAAAAACCCGTCAAGCTATCAGGATACAACCAGCATTTTACATTTAATTTAATCATTAGAAGGGAAACAGTCACAAACTGTGGTGAGGAAGGAGGCTCAAGGATAGAATGTTTTTCCATTGAGGAAAATGTTATTGATGTTATCACTTAGGCAGCTGAAAGGATACAGTAAAAATCAAAGATGATGCAGAGCACAGGTCAGGTGCCCTATTTATTTGGCTTGAACATTATTCTTACATCATTGTTCCATGTTTTCTCTACATGTCAGAGAAGTACGTTTTACCATGCCACAAGCTGCTCATTGGTCAAGCAAAGCCAAGACTATGCTGCTGGCCAAACCAACTCAAATCTATTTTATGTAATTTCCTCCTCTTGGTCCATTTTCAAGACTTAATAGAAAGAGATAAATTCAGTATCCACATCACATTCTACTTCACAGCACTGTCTTCCAACTCTTCACTCACAGCATTGTCATTCACTTACTCCTTTTAATCCTTCTCCTGCATTCATTGAGTTGGATCTCTACTTAGCATCCTTCAGTTATAGACTCATCTCTAATTTAGTAACTAATTTAGTCTCTAATCATACAATTAAGGAACAGTAGAATGCACCTGTAACAGCAGTCAGACCACAAGAATTTGCCCAGATGTAACATATTATTTTGCTTACAGTAATTACAGATTTATTTGCCTTCCACTCCCAGTATGGGGGATCAACTTAGATGACCAAATTAATTTTTAAATTGCATTGGTGCAAACAGCTGAAGACAATTTGATGTCACCATTCAAAAAACACATCATGCAACATGACAGAGGGTCTAGAGCCATGCTGAGGAACTGAAACAGTAATAAGTAGGTCTGGATTCTTTTCTCTGATTAGATATCATTGTTGCAGTGCTTATTCTTGGGTTAGATTTTGAAATAAGGGGTCATAAATTTTTGCACTTTAGAAGGCAAAAATTCCCTATAAAATAATTTAGAAATGCACAAGACATTATATCCCAATTCAGAAGCAGCAGTGGGAATATAAGAACATGCACACATACGCACAGGACAGCATTCTGCTCAACTTCCAGGTTCAAACATCAGTAAGTTGTGTTAAAGAGAGAAAATGAGCCTGAAGAGCCTAGCAAGTTACATTTAACACTCCTTTTATTGCAATAGAAATTTTAGTTTTTATAAAATCCTCATATTATAGGATACACATACAATCAATCTCATTACAAGTCTTTAGCAGCTGTAGAGCATTAACTGCATGCAGTTGCTTCTGCAGGGTGCGAGTATTCTATAAATAGCTAATCAATTCAGAGAGAAAGACAAGTAGTCAAAGAATATCATATTCAATTACCAACTGGTTCATCAGTACCAAGAGGTTGAGCAAAAAAAAATGAAGTAAGTTTACAAATACATGGCTCTGCTCTAAAAACTAATACAACTGGAAAGTCAGAATGATATCCATATCACAAGCAAGATAACTCAATAGTTACAGGAAAATACTTTGCTTCAAGACTATTTATGAAAAATTTTCTCATGAGGTTGCTCTGACCATAATAGAATAGTTAAATTCAGTGCTACAGAAGTTTACAAAAGGCCAATGAAAGTCCTTTAAATTTATTCAATTAGAATACTAACACTAACTACAGAAAATTTAGCAAATATTTTGCCTTGAATTTATGGAGAGAAGTTGTGATCAGACAGATAGTATTATTTTTCCATGACCTACCCTTCATCTGCTGGGTGAATGCATAATCAGTGTAATTAATTTATGCACTTAATTAAATATTCACTTCTGTAGTCATGACACTGGCTTCAGATCAGTCATCAGATGGATTTATGCCAAGAAATCCTACATCCATTTGTTCCAGAAGCTGCCTAAAGAGCTGCAATTCTTTATGCAAATTTCCCATCACAATGAGGTCTCAGAAACTGAATAACAATTTATATAGAGCAACCTACAGATTAATTTTTTAAGAAGCTAACATGCTTGAATTACTGCATTCTCACATTTGTGTGGACACAAGAACAAATCTGCAATGACTCTGCAAAAGTTACTTCATTAACATTGATTAGTTCATTTCAGTCACGGTTAAAAGTTTAAGCATTGCATCTTAGTCTGAAAATCCTACAGGTCAGCAGTTTGGCTTGGTAAAACAACTTGTTATGACAAGAAAACTACACAGAGTTTTCTGTGATCAGAAAAGACTGTGATCTTGTTATTTCTTCCAACAGTATAATGTAAGATTATGTCACAAGGTAGAAACATGGGAGAGTTCTTTTTAAGTATTATTAATAAAAATAGCCTCTCCTTCAGAAAGGAGTGTTATCTCTGTCAGCTTGATAGGTTTTAAACCCTTGTGTTAACTTCAAAGTGGGCCATATTTATACACTAAGTATAATACATTGGACAAAACATTTCTACAGATACATTTAGTAAGCAGAAGAATACTGTCCAGAGTGTACTGCATAGGTATGTGTATCAACTGCTATCCACTGGAGACATCCTAAAGTAGTTATAGTTCCAACTAACATAAACCTAGTGAGCATAGATCTCTTATAATAAGTTTCAATCAAACTCAAACCATTCTTGATTTAAAAAAACAAAACAAAACAACAAAACCTGTATGATAGGGCATGTTTTTGGTAGGATGCATCTACTTTTTTCATCAATTAACAATACAGCACAGTTAATTTAAGTTTCTATTATTTGTTTTTGATATGCTAAATTTAATATTATCTCCAAGAAAAGCATATATGTATTTTACACAGCCTGGAGTGAGATCAGTGTAAAACCAGGAATTTCCAATCATCAGCAGAAGTGCCAGCTGTTCATAATGTTCACAAAACATGAGTGCCTGAATTTGGCTATGCAACAGTTGGTGCCAATCTGCTTATAAAGGAAATGCCGCTGAGGCATAGTCTTCTTACAAAAACAGGGCATGAGGGCTTCGTTATTAAGTGTTCAACAACAATCCTGAGCTCGGTGAAGAGAGTCCTGAAAAATCAGATTTAAAGACACTTTTAATATCCTACAGCATTTATCAGAAGTATTATCTACATAAATCTTTTTCATCCACTTCTTTTCTCAATATCACACTCACATACACATCTTAAGTCAAATTCTTTAGACCAACTCAGTGCAGCTTCCAAGACCTTCAGAATTCTTGACTTTTAAACATTAACATTTTAACTAACTCTACATCCATCCTCAGCTGGAAGTTACTGAACTGGAAAGAGCAGTGGAACTCCAACTTCAAGCAAAAAAAAACGAAAGAAAAAATAAAGACTACAGAGGCTACAGAAGCACTATAAAAAAGAGAAAAAAGAATTATCACAAAGAGTGTAAGGAGCTGGGAGGCTATTGTGTTTGTGCTACTTCTTGGCAATATGCTAGAACCCTGCACTGCAGAGGCAACTATTAGAAGACAGACATGAGAAACAAAACCCTTATCACCAATTTCCCTTAAAACTACAAAAATGCCAGCAGAACATTTTGGATAAACTAGTTTTACCAAATGTCAATTTTAGTATTGCACAGCTTAAATTATTTTTAGATAGCAAAGTAGCAAAGCAACTACGTAGATGTTATTGGTGTTGTTAAAAATAAATAAATATATGTAGTAGGATGGAACAATTGATTTCTTAGACAAATAGGGAATAGAAGACAATTAAGCTTATGATTCTCACACTTGTCTTTGCATATCATGGCAGCCAAAGCCACTTTCTTGGCACTCTAGCAAGCCATTTTTTGATTGAGTAGACTGGAAAGTCTGTTCATAAAATCTTATGCTATGCAATGGTCAAAAAAAAACTTGTAAAAAGCACTCACCTGAGAAAACACTCATAGGAATATTTATGATTTCAAAGTCTAAAGCAATAATATTGGCTCGACCGACTTTCAAAATCAGTAAGTTTCTATTTCAAATACAATTAGCCTTATTTATTAATTTAACTAAAGAAGGTAATGAACATGTTTAAGATCATACACAGCATTTTTTTTCTCTCAATATTACACAAGTTTTTAAGTGCCTATTCATATTTGGGCTTAGCCTCAGATGTACCTAGAAACTAAAAATAAGGATATCCCTCTGATAAGAAAGTTTTTTTTCTCCCAAAGTATAGTTTTAATTACACAAGCATGTTCTGCAACTCCCATTCAAGAATGGTGGTACATTTCTGATCACTTACCTGAAATAAATCTAAGTTTAACCAGCCAGGGTTTTATTTAGCATCCAGGTATATTTCACATTCTACAATTGCCATTTACAGATGTAGTATTAGGAATTCTGGATTCATTTTAGAATGAAAAGTTTCTGAATGCCTAAGCCTAAGCACTATGCAGTTAAACACTAACTTCCAAAATTAATGTAGTACTTACCGACAGTATGGATTTCGCCGAGAAGAGTAGCGTAATGTAAGAAACCTATAGTAAATGAATGGCTGGAGCAGACTCCCTTGTCCACTGAAAGAGAATAGTTCAGTAGAGCTTACTAGTGACCAAAACAAAACACCAAAACCAGGAATTTTTCTAAGAAAAGCAAGCAAACTACTTGGGCTCAAAAAAAAGGCCAGATTTGGGTCACACTGGTTCAGAAAAATCTAAATCTGACAAGAAAAAGTATATAACTTACAAATGCAGAAACCTTATAGAATAAAACTGCTTAATGAAGTAAAGAAGTGCTGTTTTTGTATTGATTCTATATTTATGAACTGTTTTTATATGCCTAATTTCTGGTGGTGTGGAAAGAATCACAGGAATGATGTTGGACACATGTTCAATAGCAAGAAAACACTTGTTGGTCAAACCCAGAAACTGGCTGACATAAGTAGTCCAGTTGCAGTGACCCTGTTCAATCTAATTGCAGCACCTTGAATATCTGGACCATATCTCTAGCATCTTTTGCAAAACTTCTCAGAACACACTGCCGACAATTACAGACGTATGAGACTTTAATGCCAAGCTAATACAGGAAAGCACAGAAATGCCCTAAGTTTTAGTGACTGAAGCCACTTTAAATAACAGATCATTTTAAAATTCTGTTTGAATTTAAACATGATGGTAAGTAAGTTCCAGTAAGTAGAACCCCATCAGGTATTAACAGCATCTTTATTCAGAAGAAAAATATAAAGTGGAAGTGAGCTACAGTAGGGAAGAAAGAGGAAATCTTGAAACCTGTACAGTACTGACAAACAATTTAATACGCTACAACATTTAAAGAACAAAATTTCACAATAGCTGCATTTAGCAATTAAAGTTTGGCACGTGACCTTTTAAGCTTCAGTATCTACCAGATGACGTACCAAGTAGCAACATTTCACATACTATATTCTCCACAGAGACAAAAGAGAGAAAAAAATGCTATACTAAGTTCAAAGCACTTGAAAGTTTCAGATACTGGATAGTGTTTCTGCCAGCTGGTAAGTGGTCTCAGATGGAATGCAATCCTTGAGGGCTGAAGCACTGAAATATTCAGCTGATATATCAAAAGGTAAAGATAAATTATCCATCCTACCCAAGAAGGTAAAGCCTCCCTTCTGCTGCTTATGAGACCACTCAAGACAAAGTTCCCATTATGCTGTAACTTGTAGAGAACAAAGGCTGCATTCCCCCTCCAAATATTAAAAGGCAATGACCCTAACTTCTGTGACTGGCAGATCATTATGGCTATACAACTTCAGTAGGATTCCAACATGTTCAAGATCCCTAAAATGACTTCAACAGGCTGCACAGCAGGCAAAATCAAATGGAACAAAAAACCCCAGAAGGGTCACTGCTCAGAAGCAGCACAGGAGAGAATGAAACCTACTCCTCCTTGCACACTTTTTGCATAATGAATCTTTGCCATTTAAATTTCAGGAATCTATTTGTCAAAAATAAGAATTCACTTTCAGTGAAGCTGAAGATCTTAATATTCTACTAAACTAACCAAAATTAAACTTACTTATCAATGTTCTGATAGAAATGTGGGCGAATTCAAGTTTCAAGCCTGAGAAACTCCCATGTGACTCATTACCCACACTACAAAAAGGAAGCTTTTTTTGGTGCTCAGTTACATCATAGTGAATGCCTTTTGATGTCAGGATGCTTCAACTTAAGAAGCCTAAGAGTTACTTAAATTTTATTTGAAGTTCAAGCCTTAGTCAACCAGAACCATACAAATGGAGCACTATGATCCACAGAGAACTCATTTGCAAAAAGCACTCTTGTGTAGCAGTTTCTAATTATTTAAATATTTATCATAATTCTTACCTGAAGAGCATAAAAACTGTAGCTGGCATAAGGAAAATTTCATTGCAAGCAATGAATTTTAGAATATTCTGTTGATTAGCATTCAGTTTCTCCAAGAGATTTCTCAAAAAGGGCACACTGTTTGAACTTCGTGCCTTTAAAGAAGAAAAAAATATTTACAGAAAACATAAAAGTTGCACCTATCTTCATTAGCACAGAGAAAACAAAATACAAACAATTGCTATTTACCACCCATTTCAACATTTTAAGACTTCATCAGGTTTGAGATTAATATCCTAAGGAAAACTACTGCAGGCTTGGAACTCCCTAATTTACAGAGTTCAATTAATGCCATCAGATGTTGCAATTCCCTCATTCACCAATTTTAAGTTCAACTGCACAGAGACGGCCACAAGCCTTATTCAGTCCACTAGGAGGAAGTGCCCACAGCAGCAAGACAGCCCAATTAGGAACACCAAAGCCTGAAGGTATGCTAAGATGCACAAGGCAATGCACTGAGCAGCAAGTCTAACTGGCAAGTATTTTGCCTGCTAGTCTCACCCTGTAGTTTTTTTTTTTTACTTCTGAAATAGAAAAATAAAATAAAATTAAGTATGGTTTAGCTTGAAAAATACATGTCTTAAGTATCAACTTAACCATTCCACAGATTTTGTTTCCTTCAAAGAAAAGTATCTGAAGAAAAATAATTAGTGTCAACTCCAACATATCATCCCACAGGAAGAGAAAAAATAAAAAAACAAACTACCAACCCAAAAAAGTCTTCTCAAATTCTCTGTGTTGAGATTCCACACTAGTTTCACTCTAATTCCTCTAGTGCAGCCAAAGAAAACCAAACCAGAGGTGCAACTTAAACCTGTTTATAAACCCCAAGAATACCAACTGTATTAATTGTAACATATACATATCATACTTACATCAAGAACCTTCTTTGTGTACGTGGCAGCATGAAGCAAAGAGAACAGCAGAACTGGAAAAATACTCACTGAAGCAAGCCATAAGGAAAATTACAGGCTGTGCAAGTGCTTCTACACTACACCAGTCATAGCTTGATGGCACTTCGCAAAAGTTTGGCTGGAATGACCAATACTGGATGAAGATATGTGTAAGTCTAAGACCTATATTTATAGCTCTTCCTTTTGCTTCTTACACCTCTTTGCTATGTATTTTTATTAACTTCAAAATATGGGTGTCTGCAAGTATGCAGAAGTGTAACACACACCATTAGACACACCAGTGCACTTCTACTGAAATGCATTTTCTCTACACAGAAGGAACATGTGAGTTGACTACTCAAAACCTCTTAAATACACGTTGTCAAATTTTTTGTTAAAAGATGCTGCAAAATTAATTTCTTTACCAAAGAACATGCAGTTGCCAGCCATTCTGATTTTACAGAGCAGGACACTAAGTGTACATAGTGTGACATAAAGAAATGTCAGCTCTGACATGTCACCTTTGGCAACCCACAGGAGCAAATTTTCCAGACTTTATCAGTTTAATAACTTATCTGAGAAAGCTACTACTGAATAATTCTCTCTACATGATGAATGTCTACTACAGTGAGAACTGTATAAACCCTGTACTGCCAATAAATGCAAATTACCAGCTTCTCCAAATATCACATAAAACCCACCAAACTTGGGCCTCAAAAAAAAGAAAATATAAGCAGCCAGAGAATGCAGTGCACTAATTACAGAGCTGATTAAACTGACTCATATTTTACATAGAGCATGTTCTACAAATAGCAAACATATTAAACTGGTTCAAACTAGTTTTTCAAATCATAGCAAAGGTGATGAAAAGAATCATGTTTTTAATATATTTAAAAACATTAGCAGGATGACACAAGAAAAGGATACTTGTAACAGGGTAGGAATTCACAAAGATAAGGGAGTACAACAGGTAATGGCAGCTGTCCTCCAGCAAAGCCTGGGCCAGAAATGCCCTGCTAAGCTGGAAGTGCGGTAGCCTTTGGTGTAGTCGGAGGGCACTGGTAAGAGCATTTGCCAGCAAGGCACGCTGATAAAAGCTTGCTGCTTCATGCAACCTGCAAATCATCAGAGGAGATGTTACCATGTGAACAAGAAGTCTTCTACCCTTGAGAATTGCATCACAACTGAACAATACCTGAAGTATTTCTATTTATTTCTATTATTGTACATAAGCACTATTCCCAAAAAATAACTCAGAAATTTGTTTAACACTGCTTTTACTGCAGATGCCTAAGACAACTCAATATAATACTCCATTTACACATAAAAACATGCATTTACCACTACTTTACATTTGTTCAATTTCCAAACACATCTGCAAGTGTTTTAAACCAATCTAAAATCTGTAAGCTATTCTGACAAAAAGCATCCAAGAAAGCTGAATAACAGCAATTTACCTTACATGAAAAAAAACAATTGTATGCAAAGGAAATCTAGTTTGTTTGTAAATTTTTAATGTTATTTTACAATAATACGGTACATACCCTAGAAGAGGCAGGACAAATAAAGCTGAGCAGTAAACCGTGAACAAGCGGGAAATCCACATTGCTGTATCCAATTTGTTAGCCATCAGAAATTGCTACAATGGAAAAGAAAAAAAAAGAAAATAAAAAAAGAAAAAAAAAGACCAGCCCCAACAGTAACTGGTATCTTAATACTCGCATACAATGAACATTCTTCCCAATTCTACTAAATTGCAAGTCTTTCCCCAACCTCAATATAAGCAATTACAGTTTGAAGCAGAAAGCTTTTTTTTTGTTCTGTGAGACTTGGCTCATGTTACTAGCCAGATCAAAAATAGCTCAGCTTCCTCAGAACCAAGAGACTCCTTTGTACATTACAATCAAATACAGTGGTAAGAACTTCTAGAAAAATAGTTTTTCTATCCAAACATGCCTCACTAAACAGTCAGCTTCACAAATGTTATCATGTAGGATCACTAAACCTGACTGACTTTTGCTTCAAGGTTTCTTTTAGAATACACTGCACACACCTGGGGCTAAATCTCCACAATTCTTAGCGAGGGAGGAAAAATATAGGGTGAGGTAAAGTTGACATAACTACATTACAAGGAAAGTGGCATAGTTTTGGCTCACATATCCCTGGCCTTGAAAAGCAGAAAACTTTTCACAGTAATCCTGCACCTCTCCTGTTGTTGGGCTCCTCCTGCTCAGTCTTGATATAGCCAAAGTGCCAGAAGGCCCTAATGAAACACAGAATGCTTTTGGCTATATGTGCATCAGAGTGAGAACAGCTTCCTTCCATCTGAAAGAGTTCATCTTTTTTTTCCAGATTTGGACCAGCTTTTGAAGCTTCCTCTTTTCCTCTATATTCCTACTGTATCTCCACGGAAACGACCACAAACATACAAACATCTTCATAATATGATTTTGTATCTTACTTGCACAATATAACTACAGAAATAGCATGAAACTGTGTCAAGGCCAGGTTAGATTATCAGGAAAAGGTTTTTCACCCAGAGGGTGGTTGAGCACTGGAACAGGCTCCCCAGGGAAGGAGTCACAGCACCAGCCTGACAGAGTTCAAGCGTTTGGACAATGCTCTGAGGCACACAGTGTGACTTCTGGGGTGTCCCGTGCAAGGCCACGAGTGGGCTCGAGGATTCTTGTGGGTCCCTTTCAACTCAGCATATTCTATGATTCTGATATAGAGATTTACTGAATTACTGACACACTGAATTACTTCCAATTCAGCCATTTTCAAGAGCGGCGGCACATCAGGAGCACGCCTTCAGTTGGAAAGCGAAAGCTGCTCTCCCCTGCCCGCACCCCGGCGAGCAGTGCCCCGCTGCCCTTCCAGCAGGACCCCCGCCGCCGGAGCAGCAGCGCGCCCGGCCCGGGGCCCCAGGCCCGGGAGCTCCTTACCACGGCCCCGCCGCCGGCCCCGCCTGGCATGGGCCCGTTCTGCGTGGAGTCCGCCATGGCCGCACCTGCGGGGACAGAAGCGCCTCAGTTTGTGGGACACGGGTGACCGCAACCCCCGCCTCCCGAGCTCCCGCTCCCGGCCCGGCCGCAACCCACCGCAAGCGCCACACCGGGCACGGAACACGCTCCGGCGGATCCGCACTGCCGGATGCGGCCGGACGCCACTTCCCGCGGGCCGCGGGGCTGCCGGGCAATGTAGGCGTTGACTGGGATGCTCCCGACGGCGCCTGGCGGCGTCACGGCGCGGCGCTGGGAGGCAGCGCGGGCATGTGCGGCGGGATCGCGGCGGGCCTGCTGGCCAGGCCGGTGGTCCCTTGCCTGCTGTCCACAGTAGCCTGGACATCAGGTGCTCAGCTCCGTCTGTAGGGGCTATTCAGGAGCACTTGGGTGTGGTGACAGCAACAGCGACAATATGAATGCTCGCTTCGGCCCCGGTTTGGGGAGTGTTTGCTCACTGAGAGCTGACTGGATTTCCAGGACTCCGCGTTTCCACAGCAGCCTGGCGAGGCTCAGTGCTGTCCATCAGCAATATAAATGGGACACAGGACGCATGCAGGGCGCTCCGATGTTCCCGGTGATGTCACACAAAAACGGTGCAAGGTTGAGTCCGTGTCTTTTAGTGTTTTTGGTTCCCTATAATGTAAAAAGGGGGCGAAAAGAAAACACACAACTGCACCTCTTCAAAGCCAGGTGGGCCTAAAACTGTCAGCAGTATTACGTTAAAAAGCTGGATTTTTGAAACAAGCTTCTAAAATCTTTGGTCAGTAATCATCAAATCAGAAAGTTAGGGAGCTTTACTCAATTACAGGTATATCAGTAACCTCTGACAGGAGGATGGCACAAAGCAGAAGCAGCCTGACTCTCCAACATGTAGCATATATAATTTGCCGTCTTGGGAAACTTTAATGCTCCCTTCATTAATCTTCCCTTTGCCTGTAATATTTTTTTTAATTATTTTTTTCCGGATAGCTCTATGAACATCTTTCTGTTCTCAGTTGGAAGTCTGTAACTCGTCTGAAATGGCAGCAAAGCAAACGAAAACAGAACGCGGGCCTCGTGACGGACAGCTTTGACTTTTGGTTGCTATGGCTTCATGTAGTTGTGCTTCTGGCTTTCTCGCAAGGATGTGCAGCAGGTTCCCCCTCCTGGCAGCACGGCTTTCAGGACAGCAAGCCGTCTGCTCCAGGTTCTAATCGTTCCCAGAGGCTTTCGATTCAATTATTTTCTAACAGCAAGAAAGACGTATTCCTGTAACCAAGGATGTTGGAATCAACATCGGCACTCAGCCTCATTTCTGGCTTATGGTGATTAAACTTGAAGATTGATTGGAAAACACTCAGGAAAAATGTGTAATGAAGTATGTTGACAAGAAAGGAGCAAAAGAGTCAGCTGATAAGGATTCTAATACCATAACAATTACAAATAATCTAAGCAATCTTAGGCTAGTTAACACTTTTAAATTGAAGATGTAGAACCTGACTTCCCACTTTTCTCTCAACCATTCATCTCTCATTCAGGTGACTGAGAAGTGTGCACAAGAACTACCTCCTACTTTGAGATGATTTTTCTGCAGGGGGAGGAGACTACTAAACAGCAGTAGAGAATTAGGATTCAGTGTGTCTGCTGGGTGTTCTCAGGTGTGTAATAAAAAGACTGACAAACATTTATGCTAAACCAAAGTAAAGACTTCAAATATAGCCCAGTAAATTCAAGTTGAACCATTACCAGAATACTATATTTCAAAATGAAATATTGATATATCCAGGAGATTTATTTAGATGCAATTGAAATGTGAAAACCACAGAATGTTTAACTGAAATGCCAGGGAAAAAATCTTGGCCAGTGTTCAAGATTACTTGTATTTCTTAAATGAACCTAGGATGACAACTCCATGTCTTTAGCAAGAGTGCTTTATCATTTCTTAGCACTTGTAATTTAGGAAGTACTCAATGCACTTTTATGCAAAGCATTCATTTCTAGATTCTGGTTTGGTCTCTTGGTCATAACAGCAAGAGTTGTCTTTCACAATTTTGCCTTAATTTCATTTAAATAGAATGTTAAGCCATTATTTATTTCCAAAGGTAATAGATTTAAAAAATGTCATACTTTGGAAGATTTAATAAGAAATGTTCCTCTTTGCCCTTTGCAACTAGTCCCCTTTTTCTTCATACCAATCCTTGTTTTCCTGACTTTCCCCTTTTGCTCTGCACCTGTTGTTGCTTCTTGTTCAATGTAGTCTCCTGTTGAGCACTTCAGACCATGCTGTTTAGTTTAACTTGAAAGAAGACATTAAATTATATTTTTGGAAATCAAATGTCAGCTATCAGCTTCTCCTTTTCAAAATTGTCCTCTGCTATGACATTACTGAACCGAGAGGAGGAGCAGAAATTGATCTGTTACTGATGATTTTGTTTCCAACAACTGGAAGAGGATTCTTCCATACCATCAAGGCACCTGTTTACTTTAATTGGTGATTGATAGTCCAGATATTTAGAAGAGTATCATTGCAGTTGCTGAGGACTTATCTACCTCATTTGCAGTACAGTCCCATTTCTCGACTGTGGCAATCCAACGCAATCAGCACAGACTCAGCTGAAATTGTAACTAACACTTCCATGTTTTCCTCCCAAAAATTTATACATCTATCAGAAAATTACTGACAGTAATGATACCTGAGATCAGCTTGCTCTTAATTTAAAAAGTTATGGATGCAAAAGGGTATATTTTGACCTTTTATGCCCAGATGTATATACCTACTTCCACTAATCCATTTGATGTCTCCTGGGAAAAAAATAAAGCACTTTAGTATGTCTGCAAAGTAAGTCACACATTTTAAAATTGTATGGAAGAAAATATGAATGCAATGGTTTACATTTGTTTAGCAAGGCTGAGACTGAAAGGCTGAGACTCTCCAGAGGCAGTGCAAGTTTTCTAAGGCTCATAACATCACCATTAATTAGATGAAGTTAATTGAAGACTTTAGGTCAAAAAGATTAGTAATTTACTTGTAGGCACACAAGCAGCAGCATATGGGTAGAAATGGAATATATAACTCCAAAGCCAGCATTTCCAGTTTTCTTCTTAGTCGCTATGTGTTTTCAGATGAAATCATATGCAAAACTTCATAGACAATTCAAAGCCAGTTTGAATATCCAAAGAAGGCTGTTTCAAATTACTGAGAACCTCATTGCAGACACTATGGAAATACTTTATGAAAAATATTTCTTTGTCAATGCATTCTGACAGCCATAATAAATACTTTATAGAATCAGTATTTTGCATTAAAGTTTGTTTAAAATTTGATTTTTTTCATAGTCTTTTTAATAACATCACCATCACAAGCATGCAGTCTTTTGTGGTCTCCAGTGGCATCAGTTCTCAATCATTTTAACAGAACAATGGTGTAGCATTGTTTAGGTGGTGTTCATCACCTTGCAGCAAGGGGCATTTGAGGTTCAGATAATGATTTATCTCTTTTGTCCTTCTTGATTTGAAAGAAGGTACTGTTGCTAACATCTGTATGCAGTTTTCATTTATTTCAAATAAAAGAGAGAACATTCCTCCAAGATTGATAGAACTGCAGTTCCTCATAGCCACTAGCTCCGTTATTTATATCAGTAATGTAACACAAAGATAAAATAAGTTTTTATGCAAAATTCTAATGAACAATTTGGTTCTTGTTTGTGGTTATCTCAAGCTGACTATCCAAATCTCAAGAAACAATAAAGGACATTGGGTAAATGCCTGTTACATTTTACAGAAAAAGAAACAGAAGTCTTCTGTCTCTACCAGATTGCATTGATTTTTTGCTGGATGGTCTGTAGCAATATCAAATACGTTCTTCTTTCTTTTCCTTCGCAGCTGGAGTTTCACCCTTCCTGGAAGAATTAGCCTTTTAATCACCGAGTGTGCCAAAGCAGTGAGAAAGAGAAACCACAAAATTTTTGAAGATGTGTGAAATAGATGTGCAAAATTTCTTCCAGTGGCTTTCTGTGTCAGCATTTTCATAACGCTCAGCATTTTGTTATAATCCTATGTTATTAAAATAAATTACACAGAAGCTGCAAGGGTAAACTTAAGACTGTACAAAGAAATATGATAACTTTATATATGTCTTTTATAGGATTCAAGGTATAGAACAAGGATTGTCACATGATTGAATCAGTGAGCAGCCTTGCCAGTGTATTTTATTTGCAATGTCCTACCCATTAAGGGCATGAAAAAATATTGAAAACTTAAGAATGGAAAGAAACATGGGCAAATTAATAAAAGGAAGATTAGGAAGATTTTAGAAATCTGCAGCAAGAGACCATATCAACAAATGGAATAACATAGTGAATTATAGATGTAAACTTTCGACTACCTGTAGTGCTTGATTATAAATACCACAGCAGGAGAGATTGATAAGCATCATCTTGCAAGCTCAGAGAAGTATCTGAAAGTGTATTGATCAATGCTGGACACAGTACCGGATTGCTGGTAAATGGCTTCCTTATCTCTACAGGCTACAATAGGGAACCAAAAGAAGACAAAGGACAAAACCCAAACCTGTGAGCTTTCCCAAGAAGTTCTGTTACGATGCAAAGAATTTTAGCCCTAGGTATGCAGAGAAATGTGAAAGGAAATATTCACTTTTTAAAATACTGTCTCTTATATGATCTGAGCAAAACCTCATAAAGATTGATGACAGAAACATTTAACATGGTTCTGCACTAATAACACTATAATCTGTGGTCCAGTTTTCTTCAGCAGAGATATTATTATTACAGTCTGCCACTCATTCAGTGAAAGCAGCAGTTTGCAGATAAATAATTACAGTTGCAAGATGTATAAACTGAATAAAAATGAACCACCGAGAAATTTTTTGCTTTTATCTGACGGTGACACAAGCCAAAGACTTCTTTTGACTTAAGTGTACTGGCCAGTATGTTGGGAATCCCATCCCATTCACATACAAAACTTTTCTCACACAACTACAACAAATGCAGGGGCTGCACATTTTTTGTTCTTTGTACTCACAAAGCTACCTCTGGTTTCATTTACAAGAATCTTTAGACCTTTTTGATCATGTCTGTCTGCATCATCTGCACTCTTACCATCATTATAAATGTCCTAGGCAGTAAAGGTATACAGGTATTTAAAGAATACCTTATTAAAATAGAGGAGGATTCAGAGAAAAGCTTTAGATTTTGGCCAGGTTTTTTTACACTATCTGGTATGTTTTCCTAACCAGGGTATGTTTGAGTGATCTCATTTATTATATTGCATGAATTGTTCTTGATCTTTTAATACGTACTCCAAGTGCTGAATTTTCAAAAATTCACTTTGTGGTATGGATAAACTCATAAATCAGTAACTTTCTGCATTCTTCATGAGATCCCATTCAGAAATTCAGTCACAGAAGACTGACTGGGTAATTACATGATATAGAAGTATTTTTAACATTTGATATTGGATATTAAATTTTAAACTCAGTCAACTGACATGTCCACTGACATGTTCCACAGATATTTTATTGCTTATTTTGGAGGTGGGAATATTTTTATTCATTGGTGTTTATTCATTCACAGCATATCCAATTCCAGACATAGCAGGCAAGTGTTCCAGTTTATAAAATTATTCCCTCTATTTTTTATTTTATTCTATATAATTTAGTTCGATTAATTTAAGTTTTTAATCATTGCCAAAAAAAGGTATATGCATATTTTATCCAACTGTTTTTTGTAGCCACTGATAATCAGTAACAGCTTAAAACTTAGAAAAGATAAAGAATACATGGAAAGACAATCAGGTTAATTAGATTTGTCCTTCCAAACACTCGTAGGTAAAGTCCATCCATTTAAATCTGATTTAATCATGTGCTGAAGTGGCATGAAATTGAATGAAATCAAGCTGTCTATAGCCCAGAAAATGTTCTTACTGAGATATAAAAATCCTCAAGGATACCAATTAATCAGATAACCTACTTGATAAGTCAAGGATAAGTTTCTTGCTCAGTCAAGCTTCTGATTTATATATTGACCAGAGTGACTGGTAATGGAAAGATACTCTGTGAGGCTTGTAACTTTTTATTAAATTCCATGCTGTGACTTTTGCAGAAATGACCTGTCTAACAGGTGATTATAAAGATTCTTCTTTAGCAATCTTTGCTTGTTTATATAGAGCCAGTAGTAATTACTTCATTAGGAAGGTAAAATATAGGGAGGTTAGGGTTCAAGGGAGATATTTGACATTTACACAATGGAAATGGTAAGCAATCTAGAGAGGGTCACAAGTAAAATGAAGAGTTAAACATAGAGCAAGATTATTGACATAGTTGACAGCTTATGAAATTTAATAGTTAATGTATTATCAGTCAGTGACTTGGGAAGAGAAACACAAGGAATTCAGGGTCTGGCTATAGAAAATTGAGTACACTCAGCTTCTTCACTGAAGTTTAATGGGACTTCTGGTGAGTTATACTATTTATTCTTCCTCATATGAATTTCAGTATGTTGCACAGTTCTGAAAAGTAAGCAAATTCTTATCTAAAGATAAAACTAAGATTAAAAAAATATATTCTCTAAGTATGCTTTACATTACAGTTGGTCCAAGACCACTACAAATAATTCTCACATGGCACCTTTGTTTTAATCTTCATGGATGACTTTAGGAAGAAGGTCTTTATAAAAACCCTGAAATATTAAAAACTATGGCAAACTCATCACATGCTTCCTTCAGAGTCTTTGTCTGCAGCAAGAAACAATATGCAGATGTAACAGGAATGTGCTTGTGAAATGAGAGATGAAAAATAAGAAATGAGAGAATAATTTACATGCAGCAGGATATGAATCTATATCCTTGAAGATTTTCAAGATGCAGCTATAGTCCTATTTCAAGGGGAGAGTTGGACCACCTAGTGCTTGGGATCCCTTCCAATCAATATTTGTTTGGTTTTATGCAAAGTGAGAATCTTAAACAACAAAAATTAAGAAACTGGAACAACTAGTGATGGGTGTGACAACCGCTATTGTCAGGATAACAAATACCTCATGGAGTTACAGACATGTTGTTAAGACGTACTGAAGGATAAGGAGTCTTAAAGATTCATAGGAATTAAAGTGATGCATAACAGTGAAGGTTAAAAACAGAACAAATGTTTTAATGAATTCCATCATTATGAGAAGTGTTGATTTCTAAGATACAGGCACAAGAATACAGGTTATTTGTATCCGTACAGTGCAGCTATTCTGAAGTGCTGCAGCTCACAAACTTCCTCATCAATACTACATCAAAAAGCTGAGCTGCTACACCAACCTTCTGTTTGGAAATAAAAAATATTCTATTATAACTATTTGTTGAAAATAACAATGAACTAAACAATTTCAAGTTGACATGGTCCAAAATAAATTGAATAAACAAAAGCAATTTCTCTAAGCATTTTATGTTTTATAAGAATATCCATCAATAAATTAAGTAAAATATTAGTGAGGTCATCCATTCAGAGAAATTCAAGTAAAAGTAAAATAAGAAAAGAAAAAAATTTTTATGCTACAGCAGAATGTCTGCAATCCCTTCCCCAATCTCTTAAAATAGCCAGGAGGAAAAAAAATCTCAATATTAGGGAGTATATGCTGGTGACATAAGTTAAAAAATGGGGAACTGAAACAGATTATAAAGATTTGTATTCTTCAGAGGCATAGCAGATTTTATGAGAGGACAGTAGAAGAGAATTGCTCTGTATTAGGTAATAGCAGGGCAGGCATGCAATTAGGTTGAAGTTGACATAAAAATAAAGGAGTATAAATTGCTAATCATGTATTTAGAGTAGAAACAAGAAGAATCTGTAAGATCCTTACAGTGAAAACAGTGGAATTAAAACACATCTAAATACTCTTAAAATGGAGTTTAGTGAATTTATACAGCATGAAAACCCAGATGATTCCTTCTGGGATGCTAAGAAGAAAGTCTCTGAATCATCCATGGAGGGTTTGAGTTAATTGTACCCAGTCATTGGGAGGCATGAAACAGCACCAGACATGATTGTTTTTACAGTTTTGTTTTAAAGTTTGCTTCTGTGAACAAACCTACGAAGTTAAGAGGATTTCAGTGGTTAGTGAATCCTTTGAGAACTGCTGCTGCTAATGCTGCCACGCTACAATTCTAAATAATTTTTAATTTTTCATAGCAAAAGTGTTTCTCCATCATGCATATTTATTCTTTTGTGATTTTATTTTAATAATCTCAGAGATATTGCAATTCTGCAATTTCTGAGAGAAAACAATTTCGCAGGATATCTGAAAAAAAGCATTTCTGAGGTTCTATGACTAAAATGAGATGCCATAGTGGATTCCATAGTCTAAGAATTTAAATGTCCCTAAAAATTTGCCCCCTGCTTTCAAGCTAGGGACAGAATTCTCTTAGAAGTATTAAAAAACCAAGTCACAAGGCATGAGAAGTCTGTCAGTGCTGTCTCCAAGCACAAGGTAAAATCTTGACTTTCATCTGAGTTTCCAAACATCAGTCTCTCAAACTTCACTGAGTTTCCAGTTATTGGCTTCCTTTTGGATCTCTTTGGGGCACCAAGAAAGTCAGAACCTTGTTCATCAGCTTTAATCCTGAGATCAGCCTCTCAGTACCACATGGATGCTTTGGACCTGAGGTACTGATGAGCTAACAGCCTGAAATATGGACAGATAACAGGTCACAGAGCTTGTCCTCTTGAAATTCACAACAAAGATGTGACACTTTTGGCCAGGACACCAAACATTCATTCAATTAACATGGTGGAGTTGCCCACAACTCAGGTAAGGATGCTGTCAGAACTCTAGGGTTCAAAACATGGTAACCATAAAAGGTCTGACTGCTTCCTCAATAATGTTTTCTAGTGTGTCTGTTTTTATGAAGACCTAGAGCCAAAGGAAACAATTAAAGATGTTTTTCCAGAAAAAATATGAATATTGATAACATTTGCTAGTCTGATGACCTTATTATGCCATAGTGGCAGTGTATGCTTTTTACTTTTAAATATGATCTGTATTTTACAACAGTTTTATACCAGAGGTGCCTCAGGCATAAACCATAAAATTTAATTATTTTCACCAGTGAGCATCAGCTCATGCAACAAAATAAAACTTGTGTCAATCAAATACATATTTTTTTTGACTTTACCTATGCTTATTAGAGGATTTATCATGTAGAAGTAGAACTGGAAAATAGTAATTAAGAAGTAAAATATGGATTAATCAAAAAAGAATATAGATAAGAATTTGGAGATCTAACTGTGACCTTGGATTAATGTTAAAATAATGAGTGAATCAGGTTAGTACATTTCTATTCCTATAGTGTTTTTATCTTTAATTAGAATATAATTTAAAATAGCCTTGTGATACATGAAAAGAAAAATCAGTGTAAGCAAATAAATAGATTGTTATCCTCTTTACTTGTCAAATACATGGCTATCATGAGGACACAAATGTTTTTTATATCCTCCTGTCAGGGTGATATCCTGTGTACTAGTGCATGGCTTAGAGAAAAGATGAAATGCTGCAAAACTAATATAAATAAGAATGGAGAACAAAATAGCAGGTAAAGTGAAAGGCATGGTTAGTGGTCAAATATATTATTTTATGCCAAAAGAATAAGCTGGATTTCACATCTCTTCTGAAGATGCCACATCTCGCTCAACAAGAGATAGTAGGGCCAGAAGACAGATCTGTTTTCATTATCGCTGTCAGTGCTGGAAAACCTCACAATTGATTCTGTTGTGATAACAACATCATATCAGATACAATTCAAGTCTTCCTCTCTAAACTCCAATGAATGAACCTCAGTAACATAGCAAAACAGTGGTAACCTTGGTTTTGAAATATATTTTGTTATTCTGGAGTTAATAAGAACTCTTTCCTAGTAAATGGGTGATGAACATAGGTGAATTTCCTGTTTCTGCAGTTTTCTCAGGGTTCAGCTTAATGGATATTTAAAGCATTATGATCTGGCAGTTTGTATTCTATGTGTACTGAAAAATTAAACTCTTACCATACCTTTCAAGTAAGGTAATTCGTGATTATCCAGATGTCTAATTATCCAGAAACTGGATTATGTCTACTCATTGTTTTTGAAAACTAAGTAGACAGTACATTTGCACTTTTACAGTAAGCACTAAGAGGTGCACTTACCTTGGTTGATATGACCCCACCTACTTCAGTCAGGGACTCAGACTGCAAAAGCCCAGGAACGAAAAAGAGAACACCAAGATTTCTTTTAATCTGAGAAAATGCAGCATTCAATAAATTCTCAATAGCCTCATTTGAGGCCCTTAGAGGTAGTGATTACAAAAGCAATAAAACACAGAACAATGATGACTGCAAATAGTACATTCATCATTTGTTGTATAATTATCTCATAAAATTTCACTGGAGATCCTCACACTAAGATTCTTCTTGTTTAAAGTATAAAACAATCTAACACTGCTAAAAAGGTCACTAGAAATGAATAGTGAATAATATTTATTACAAGAAGGATAGTTAGGAGACATATTTTATATATTGAAGGACTTTTTCAATGGTATTGGCATCCCAGTATTTCTGGCATCTGCAGATGTAGAATTGCATGATATCTTGTAGGAATGGTATTTCTCAAAGAACAGCAAAGTTTACTAGGAATCAGAAATAGTGTGGGGGAAATTTCTTCTTAAAGTCATAAGAGAACTTTCATGCTATTTATCTATTCTTTTGAAAATGGAACACTCATGCCATCTAATCACGACTTCCTCAGATTCTGCAAGACCAATAAAAGGAGCACATTGATATCCAGTGAATAGAAATACAGTATTACATTCTGGATTTGATCTGTTCTGTGCATTCTTTATATTCAACCCATAATATTCAAAGATTGTTTTCATGAACCTAGCTTGCTCAGTCACTAGTCATCTGATTTTGCTCTGCTCTGGAGATCAGTGTGAATAGTTTTTCTTTCCTATTTGAATACTGAGTATCAAGCCAACTAGTCTGAGAAATACTTTAAATTATGTCTACCATATGTATTAGTTATACATGAATAGAGACAGTGTTTCAATTTCTATCAGTTGCTGAAAGCTTTTTCAGTAATGCTATCAGCTGAGATCAATTTGAGTAAAGGCATTAACACCTGATATCAAAGTAGAGCTTTATTTTATGAAGCATAAAATTCCTAAGGCTAATACCAAACAGTTTACTTGGGTTTAATCTTTGATTAGACTATTTACTGGTTTTAAAACCAGGAGAAAAATCAACTTAGTGGTTTCCTACTTGTTCCTTGTAGATATTTGTCCAAAGTCTCCACACAATTCAGTGTGTTTATCAATCTAAAAGTAAAAACAACTAGAAAAGACAAATATTTTTCTAGATTAAATAGTTTGGGTTGTGGTTTAAACTACCACAAGAACCCATGTATGAGGAAGTTCAATTTTAAATCATTA
Source organism: Toxostoma redivivum (assembly GCA_013397375.1). Taxonomy (NCBI): domain Eukaryota; kingdom Metazoa; phylum Chordata; class Aves; order Passeriformes; family Mimidae; genus Toxostoma; species Toxostoma redivivum. The sequence goes on along the minus strand of VXBI01012372.1, from coordinate 260,823 downwards.
GGTGAGAAATGGCAGAAACCTTGTGCCTTAGTCTAATAACTATTATAAGGTTGCTGAAGGATATCCTTACAAAATGTGATGGCAGACTTAATTCAAGCCTATCTGCAAAGATACTTTTCCTATTTATTTCAGGAAGTTAGGACTCCTGGCCTGTCTCTGTAGTCTATCCTACAAAAGTCATCTGGCAGTCCCTAGATGAGGTGATGCTGAAAGTACTGTGTGCACCTTGGACACCTTAGGAAGTATAAATGCAAGTGTTTAAAGATTCATGTGATGAATCCACAGCATCATTTCTCATTGCACCAGAAATCCAGGGTAGCCAGGATGATGCAGAGAGTATTTAAGCTGTTTAATAAAAAAGGTTCAAAAAGTGAATTTAAGTAGTTGTGACAGACTGACCACACTACCAGTTCCTTGTTCTGCTTTAGATTACTTCCATGAATTTTCTTCAAGGAGTATCTGTAAAGGAGATTAAAACCAATGTGGACAAATGTTGTCTGGTCATTTGGAGTCAGTCATACTGCCTAGCCCTTTTAAATTTAGCAGTACAGATTGCCTATCCTATGAGAGTTGTCACCAAGACACTGGTACACAGGCACCTTCTGACTTATCCTGAGCAAACATGGCTCTTGCCCATTACTAACATTAAGAAGCTGCAGAGATAATAGAAACACCGTATTCTGATCCTTTTTTTCAATATCCATACCATGCACAAGGCTCAGAGTGGCTTTATTGATGGAACGTTTTAACTGGGAAAATCAAAAAATCAATGCTATCAATTCTATGCAGTTCCTGTACATTTTGAAAGAAATGTCCCAGCACAAAGGAAATTCTTATTGAAGATCAAAATTGCTCTTGATAAGTTAATAATTACTGTACTAATTAAAGACATTTCTGTTGCAATATTTTTTTTTAGAAAAGCTATAACCAAATAAAAACTTATTCATACTCTAAACTCTGATTCTGTCAGAATAGAATTAGTTCCTCCTGAATGTTTTCCTGCATGGCGGGAAATTACTTGGTCCAACACTTTTACCTAACAGCTTTTCAAGATCCCCTCAAAATTAAACAATCAGATAAGAAGAAGTTACTTCATTTTTCAGCTATTTATAAAAGATATTATGAGAAAATAACGGTCAACATAAGTAAATAAAATTGGTCTGGGCCTTCTTCTGAGCATATGGATAAAATATACAAACCCTGCCTATATACTCTGCCACATCTACTTATTAGGAGCAGTCACAGGTACATATTTTCCCCCAAAATAATGTCCATTCCTTGGAATGGGCCAAAAACCTGCCAATGAGCACTTTAAAAATTGAATAAGTCTGGGCAAATATATAGGCCCCTTAGATACAAAAATTACTCAAAATGTTACTCAAAACTAAATAAAATCACAGGCAATTGCAATGTTTTGTCTTTAATTCTTGCAATCAGTCTGGCTATCGCCACACACAAAGACCAGCCATATCCTGCCATCAAGCTGTCCACAAGCTCTTTTTACCAGAGAATAACAGGCTTATGATCAGATATATTTTCCTGAGATGCTGCACAATACACAGCCACATAATTGCATTATACCTCTGGTCCTGACTGTAAGCAATGAACCTGGAAAGGCAGCGTTCTGGGCTAACTGTCCTAATGGGCCATTTCAGTTGTTTGTTTTCAATAAAAAACCTTCTGCATTGTATAGCAAGATTTAGGGTCCAAAGAGAATTTTATTAAGCTCAATGCATTTGTAGTCTGTTCCAGCAGTACCAGACTTAATGTAATATGGCAAATTTGGAAAGAAATGTAGGATATTTCAGTTGTATGTTCCAAATATTTGCATAGTTCTAGCCAAAATATCTGTCTATAACATATTGCTGAAAGTGGCTGAGACAAAGGCTGTGGATGGAGAAGGTAGGAGAGACACATATTTTAATAAAAAATGTGCATGGTTCACCTTTTCCATTTGTTTTTGGTATATTGATAATGGTTGAATACAAAAGAGTTTGTTTGTTTCCTGGATGTTTAAGTGAATATTAGTCTGGAATTAAGGGATTATACAGTCTATTAAGTATAGTCTGTCTCTGTACAGAAAGCTGCTACAGAAGACCAATGACTAGATTATCAGCTTTATCTGCTTCCGGTGGAGCCCCTGAAAAGACCCTAAGCTGAAATTAGGGAAATGTGGTGGAGGTGCTGATCCAGCATGTTCTGTGCTCCACCACCAGACCCTGCTTCCTGGGAAATTAGGGTGGGGAGATACCTAGTTTGTAAGTGCCAGTAGTGGTTACCCAGAAGGTACACAAAAACAGAGGGGAAGTCCTGAAATGCTGGTAAACAGATTTATATTCCAGCGGAGAAAATGCAGTTATCTTTACATTTCAGGTACTTCAGCAGATTTTGTGGAGGGCATGTTCTGGGTCACAGAGGGGAAGCTGTGAAAGTATTTCTCTCTCTCTTCCTCTGAAACATGGTGCTAATGGGTCAGGGAAGGGT
>VXBI01012372.1:203214-244152 GCA_013397375.1 Toxostoma redivivum | reverse complement strand
CTTTTTCGGTAATCACTCCCGGTTTTATGACTATTAATATCAGAAGGGATCGGCGATAATGCAGATGTCCCTCTTTGTTTTAAATGCAGATGTCAGCAATTTGCAGCCTGGTCTCCGAGCGCGGCTCCGGGCGCACGCTGAAGCGCAGCCCCGACAGAGCGGCGCATCCCGGCCGGCGGCACATCACCACCCGGGGAGCGGGAACAAGAGGGGCAAGGCACCGACAAGTTCGGCGATTGTCGTGGTCAGAATAAAAATATAAGGATAAATAACTATCAGCACCGTTTTTCTGGAGCTCATTTCTCTCTCTCTCCCGGGGGATAAAATAATTCGTTTATTTTAAAAAGGCTGGCACGGGACCCAGTGGCAGCCGGCCCATTCTCTCCCTGCCTGCAGGGATGTGTGCGGGCTGTTCTCCTCCCGTGACTGCAGACGAGCAGAGGGACCAGGGCAGACCGCATCGTCCCGGCATTTATACCTGCGGGCAGTTTAATAGCCCCAGGGGGCTGCTGGGTGCTCCCCGGGGCCAACAGCCCAGGCGGAGTGTGAAGGGGCTCCGCAAGCCACCGTGAGGAGGGGACGCCCGACCCAGCTCACGTGCGAAAGCAGCGGACAGGGCAGAGATACCCCTTTTAATTGATTCTTTGCCTTTTTGCCTTTTTCTTCGACTGTTTTTTTTTTTTTCCGACCGCGCTATCTGAAATAGAGAGGAGTGTACAGGCATTCTGGACCTATACAAACTCTCTTCAGTTCTCCTCGATAGGTTTAATGAGGCGGAACACGATGAAGGGGATTTGAACCGGTCTAAATGATTGATGAAGCCTGGGGCAAGGCTGAGCTTTTTCCGGATAAAGCCCCATACATCCCGTTATAATGGCTGGATAGTGGCAGGGCCGGGCTCCTTCAAAAGCCGTGGCCCAAGCGCATTGAGAGGAAACAGGGAGGGAAGGTGCTCTGTTGTTACCTAATCAGCCAATGCACTGAGCCACCAGCCGCCTGAGGCAGGAGTGCGCTGCCGGGGAGGTGAGGAGGGTGAAGGGGGCATTCCTGACACACACGTGCACACACACTGACACATGTGAAAGGGGCATTACATACACAGACACACACGCATACACATACACACGTGAAAGGGGCATTTCTGGCACACACACACAGACATACACACATGAAAGGGGCATTTCTGGCACACACACAGGCATGCACACACCCTCATACCCCTGTGGAGCCCTGCCAGCTCTAGCCCATGCAGTTGCCTGGCAGAGCAGCCTAGGACCTGGCCTGGCTCTGCCCACAGGTTGAAGGTTATGAGCCCATGAGTGAGGGGATAGGGCTCTGCCCTTTAAAAGAGAATAATTTCAGCACGCCCCAGATTAGGGCTTTGGTGATGGAGATGGTGCCCATTGCAACAAAATTCCCCTCTGGTGTGATGGCATACATGTAACACCTGCAACATGCCCCATACGCCCCCAACACATGTATGTGAGCAGGAGAAAAGTGACCCAACAGCTGTGGATGCTGTAATAGTGATTAAAAAGTAGATTAAGTAAGGGATATTAAAATGTCTGTTGTCTTTAAAGTCCCAAATGGAAGTGTGGAAGAGGGCCTATAGTTTTGATGTCATATTCCATTGAGTTTTGACATCCCCAAGGCTTCTCAGCTGAGCTGACCACCCTTTTTTGTTGGCAGGGAGAAATATAAGCCAAGCCCAATTCCCAGAGAAGGTGAACATTGTGGTGGGCATCCACTGTGGCCCTAGTAGGATGGTGGTGGTGCTGGAAAGCTGTTCTGGCAGACAGGGCAAGAAACTGGGTCCCAGATCCTGACAAGCAAGGAGAGAGTGACAAGTGTCCTATTATGGTGCCATGCTCAGGTTTGTGTAAACCCTACTCAGATTAAGCCCTGTTTAATTTTTTTTCATGGCTCCTTTGAAGTAAACTAAAACTAGTGTCATATAAATACTAGATGGAAAAGCTCTGATTTTATAAAGACTGATATGCAAACATATCCTGCTGAGCATAATTGTCTACATGGAAGAGACTCATTGTGGTACCATGAAAGTAATCAATTCACTGATTAAAATGTGCAAAATAGTATCTTGAATGTATGTATACAGTAATACACATTTTGTATACCCAGGTATTAGTAAATTAGTGGTGAGAAAAATCCTATGTAAAAATGTATCCTCTTAAGGAGTGATCTTCTAAACCTTGTCTGTGCCTTTCACCTTAACAAGGTAATGTGGTCTGATTGCAAGGACAAGAATATTTTGCAACCCTGCAGTTAGGGTTCCTGTGAATGAATAAAAAATCCTCTACACTATCTTGTATTTCTCAATAATAGCAAAGTTCTAGAAACAGTCTTTTTCTCTTTAATAGTGGTTGAAAATACACCATGAAAATAGATGGTTTGAATTATTTGTATGAGTCAGAATTCAGTGTATCAACTAGAACAGGTTGTAAGGGGAAAAGGATCACTATTCATTTTTTCACTTCATCTCTTATTACTTTGGCTTTGATCATTCACCATTGGGACCAACACCTCAATCCCGAATTAGATAAAACTCTTACTGTAGTCAGCAAAGCAAAAATCTTGTTCATCTTATGAAAACTTACTGATTTCTGAGAAGCTATTTATACCTGCAGAATGAGCAGATTTAAGAGAGACACAAAGTAGGAACCCTTACAGATGTGAACCGAATTGTTGTCATCAGCTGCCTTGGGTTGGGAATACTCACACCAGTAGTTAGCAGCAAAGGTAAAGAACAAAACAAAATGTTTGGATAGAAAACTCCACCAAGTTTTTACCTTTCTTCAATGCTGGGAAGTTAAGGATGAATAAGAGAACAACTTTATTAAGAAATGTGTATGAAGGGTGACTTGTATGATTATTGTTGTCTTGCAAAAGCAATAGTGCTTTGGGAAAAAAATAAAAAAATTACAAAAGAAATTAGTTAGTTAAATGAAATTATTAGTACAGTTCCATTTGTCTCTGAAAGCCAAAGACATTTGGAACAATGAAAAGAGAAACTGCTGGTTGTTTCTTCCGAGATACAAACTCTATTACATCTATCAATTTCCTTTTATCTCTAAATTATTTTGATTTTATTATTAACAAGAACATTACAGCATATTCTACCCTACTCTACACCAAAGGATCTCAGAGCATTTTACAAATATTAATGAATGAGCAGAGCATGAAAAAAGCTGTTATTTTGTATTCTGTTACTCGTGACTTCTTGGAGATCATAATGCATGCTGAGTTTTACAGTTTGGCAATATTGTCAGGGTGAGATTTATTTATCTACCTTTTTTTTTTAAGGAAAAAAAAAGTGCCATGAGGTAACAAACAGTGCATAGGTTGACTCAGAAACCAGGACTCAGTAGAATGAAATTAAGATCAGAATCCAAGTCTGATGATTGCTGGTCTGATTCCTTGCCACCAGCCAAATCTCTGCCTCCCTTCATCTAGTTTGTGCTAATACTAAGCTGTCTCTTCCCTCTTGGCAAGGAATACCAACATTTGCTGGCTGCTTGCAGAAGGAATACCCAAGTGTCCCACCCTGTTCTGTGACACCTCTCCTTTCCCAATATCACCACAAAATTTGCTGCACAGGCACTCTAACACTAGAGAATGGGTCAGTTAGTCTAATAGTAATGGAGTTACTGTCCTGACAACTTTAACTCTCAGTCCTTCATGGAATCCATGATTTGGTTAAATTCATCACCTCACATATAGTGTCTTTGTCCTGAGCATTTTCTTTCCTTCCTAAATATGCAAAGTGGAAGAGAAAGAGGTTGTGAAAGCCCAGAAAGTTGGTGGCAGTGACCAGCTAGAGGGCTTTCTGCCAGTACAACATCCATGGGATCACAACATAGGCACTGGATAATGCAACAGCCTGAAGACTGACAGTTCCCATTACTTTATGAAGTGTTCAGAAGAGGTTCAAAAGTCTGTCTTCTTCCTGATTCAGTAATTTGATGGGAACTCTTCATAAGTTTCCTCCTTCCATAGGGATTTGACACAAACCGAGGAAGTGTAGGCTCCTGTGGTCTTCTCATTCAAAAAATGTTTCCTAACTCATCAGTAATAAGAAAACTCCACAGGGACATGAGGTCTTTTTCAGCTTATGTCAACAGAGACTCCTTTTTATGACAGTTATCTGTGTATGTGCACAGCCAGAATACTCCTCTGATGAAGTGCAGGGTAAAGTGATAAATTGCATTTAGACTGTACTTGTCTGCTTTACTAGTACTGTAAACAGGTGTTAGCTTAGAAAAGTCAGACAAAGGCTTCTAGCTTCCTCCAAACAGAATTTCCTCCATCAGAATTCAACAGGCCAGAGGCTTACAAATAAATCCTGTGAGGGACATGTTTAATGACCAGCATTTCAGAACTTGAGATAGAAGTGGCTTCCCTGAGAAAACCAACCATGTGCCTAGCTTTTGCTATATGAAAAGAGAAAAGGGACAATCCTCTTTTCTTAATGGATGCTTATGCTCATGAGCTTTCTAGAATGTGACCATCTCTTACAGGCTTGCAGCTAGATTTGTTTTTCTGATTAATGTATTTGAAAGATCTTATTTCACATAGTCTGAACTCAAAATTATATTTTTCTTTAGCAGAAAAAAATTGAAATCTTACTCATTTTAGGAGATTGCAAGGAACATGTTGTCCACTGTCTAGCTGTCATTTGATTTCAGATTGTCCTCTGAGTTCCCATGATAGGGTACTTGCTTGGGCAAACACATGCAGTAACGTACAGCCCAGAGAATAGGATTGGAGAACTTTTATTTACTCAGGAATTTAGAGAAAAAAATATCTGAAGTCTCCTGAATAATTCTCCAGATGAAAGCATAAAGCATTTACTTAAAATGCTTAAATTCAGGGGTTTCTGTTTTTAACAGGGAAATATACTGGTCTTCCTGTTTACAGGTGAAATGATCATCAAAGATTGAAGAATATAAAATATTTACAACTACATTCAAAACAAAGTAGACAAAAATTTCTGCCAGCATCTTCCAGGCTGGATATTTTGAGTTAGCTATCTATAGCATAGATGTGTGCATCTAAAAAGAAAATGGCTGGCAGACAAAGATGCTGAACTGTCACTGTAAAGTATCTTATTTTGGTCTTGTTTTCTTTGTGGAGGAAATGCCTTATATTTTATTAGAAATACTATTTTGTTTAGGATATTTTCTTGGTGGACAGAATCTCTTTTCTTATCCAATGCTGCCATACACAAGCATTTGAAAGCATCTTAGCCCTTTAGATTGCTTCAAAACAGCAGCGCGGGGAGTGAAAAGAGCAACAAAGATCCATGGTGCTGCATCCCCATTGGGCCTGGCAGAGGCTCCTCCTGTCAGTGGTCAGTTTTTATGACAGAAGAACAAAGTGCCGAGGCTGCCTGCAGTTCCATTCAGCCCAGCGGTTGCCCAGGCAGGCGGGCAGGCAGGCCAGCAGCCAGAAGCCAGCAGGCAAAATTTAACAGCCACGCTTCAAAACACTGGTAACAGCTATCAATGGATCCATAACTCTCAGCTCTCCAGATATGGGGTCATCTTTCAATACTACCCCACTGTCATATACAACATTTGTCTTGTCCTGCATTCAACTAATTGTGTCAATCTACAGGGTGACTCTATAATACACATATACAATAGCACAATGAAGGCAATAATCTCCTACCCAGTCTCTTTATTTATTTAAGTGCTATTACAAAGTTTCCTGCAGCAAAGAGAAGCTGGGAGGCTACAGCCTATTTCAACTATGCAACAGCTATCCAGATGAAAGAATGTGCTGACTTAAATAAGTTATAAGTTTCTGTGACTTTTTTCTTTTTTCCACTTGACAGCACTACCAAGTGGTATGGAGGGGGCTGGGGAAGTAACTTCATGAATATTTTAAAATTTGTAGCACCAAAAGAAATAGAAATCCTAATAAACAAAATTTGTGATTCCTAGGTAATTATTTTTCCTTCTGACATTTTTAAAGGGAGTATTCACAATTTATTATAAGTAAAAGACATCTAAAATAGCTCAAAGCTTTCTCAGTTTAATGGGTTTGTGGATCTAGTTTTTGAAATCCTAATATCATTATGCATCTTTAACATAAATAACTTCCATTGTAGCAAAATTACTCCTTCTTAGTTCAAAATTCTGTTCAGACAATTACAATAAAGTACTAGATATTGCTGTTCTCAGCATAATTGCATTAATTGCACAAATGACCACATTTGGCTAATGTTCGTAAGCCTCATGATCAATCAGGATTCATCCTTGCTCTGCTATCATCCCAACACTCTGCCAATTCCTCTTTATAAAGACTCACACCTCTTAGGACCAGCCATAAATAGATGTTTTAAGGGTGTCCAGGGCTGGAGTAGTTTGCTGGAATCAAAGTGGCCTCCCTATCTCTGCAAGTACCTGCAAGTCACTAACAGCTACCTACTCACAGTAATGTCCTTGTAGGTAGCACAATGCCTTATTATCATGTATTTATGACAGTATCTGGTGGATCTGCCTGCAGGGATGGAGCCTCTTCTGCCAGGTGCTGTGCCAAGGCAGATGGAGGTAACTCACGTGAGATCACTGAACTGTCTGTCCCAAGTACTGTCCATCCAACAAACAGTCCAGCCATATCCAACTTCCACTGAGAGACTGAATACAGAGCAAAAAGCCAGATGAGGAGAAGTATTCTCATATAAGCAGATAATTTGATGAAGTAACAAGGGAAACATATGGAACAGAAAGCTGGATATATCACAAAATATATCAAATATTCTGGGGTGGAAAGTTTTCTGATCAGCAAACATTTGAATAACATTGTGAAGGATATCTTTAAGGAGTTCTTAAAATAATCTGATGACTAGAAAAAGTCCTTTCTGTCTGAGAAACAGGAAAATTCCTCTAATTGTCTTCTGGAGAAGTAATGAAAAAGGAATGGATCAAAATGACAAATGCACATCTTCAATAATGAATCACCACAATGATTTACAATATTGAGGGGAAGATGAATGGACATTAACATGTGCCCTTCTCCATCTTCTATAGATAACAAAAAGCAAAAAGGTGCTCCACCAAAGACATTCACAGACACAGAACCACAGAATCATGAAATTAATGGTTTGGGTTTCAAGGGACCTTAAATATTACCTTAAATATTACGACACAATGTCACCTCCCTGGACTAGGTTGGTCAGATCCCTATCCAACCTGGCCTTGAACACTTCCAGACAGTCAGACAGTGCCCCGTATCTCTGCCCAAGGCTGTAGCTGCAAGTACCTGGAGAGAAAGGACCTACAGGCAATTGTACCCATGCTGGGCAGGCTTCTGCCAAAACCTGAGGAGGGACCCTGAGAGCAGGACACTGGACAGCTGAGCAGAGTGGGCTCAGAGTGAATGTGTGTGGGCACTTGAAGATCATTAACCTGAGCTTTGCTTCCTTTGCTGCAGTGTTTTGTAAGAGTTTTCAAACCTAATTCTATCTCAAGAAAACAAAAGTACCAGTCCTAAATGCAATTGTCTATGAAAGCCAGGCTGTGTGAGATCTAATCACACTGTGAGACTTACCTTGGTGCTTAATAACCTGACTGAATAATGAGAGTATTTAGGTGAACACCATGAATAAACCAGGCCTGCCTTCTGTTTTCCTATAGCTCTTGGTCTGTGAAGGTTGAAACAAGATTTTTATGAGAAGTTAATGCAACACAAATAATAACAGGATGAAAGCTCCAGTGCTGGGATAGATCAGAAGTAAGTTAAAGGATATTTATATAATGAGTAACAAAAGACAATTAAAAACTTTTACATGACCAAACTTTTATATGGGGATCTGAGAATATTTGCAATAGAATTTTTCTGAAAACAGAGACAAAAATGGTCATATTTTAAATTAAATCCTTCAAGCTCACTGGAAGTAATACAGTAATACTCTCTTTTTTATTGGACAGAGATTCTCAGAAAGGCCAGGAATTTTAGATATTTAACACTGACAGCGATCAAAAAGCCAAAAATGGTCTCAATGGTACTTTGGCCTACTTCTCTGTAGCAACTCTTATCCATTGGAACTATTGCACATAATTCTGGTCTCCCTGATGACGTAATTCAAAGGGACAGTTTCACACAGGATTTACCACTCGTAAAATAATTTTACCAATTAATATTTCTAATGTTAAAAAACCATAAAGTTGTGATATCAGCAGCCTAGTAAAAAGGTTAAGCAACTAGAAAATATTGGTATTGAGCACATAATTTAACTCGTAGTCCTAACTAAGCCAAAAATTGCCTGAGAGCAAAGAAGTGAGGACTTCAGAATATGTCCCATCACTGGCCCTTCCATTTTCTTGTATGCCAGTGCTTACTCACAATCTCAGCACACAGGAGAGGGGGGAGATGTGCTAGATATGAGCACAACAGGGACAGCATGTTTGTTGCAGAATGTAATTTAAAGTACATAATAAGTGTAGATGTCTCACATGTGGCCAGACTATACATGAATTACATGTGCACAGTCAAAAGTTCTAATTGTGATTGCTGCAAAGAGCAGGCTCTGAGTCACTGGGAAGTGAGCTGGCTTTTGTAGATGCCTCCTTTGAGAAAGTAAATGCATCTCCTAAAAGATCATCTTCAGAAAACAGCCTATATATATCTGATCTATATCTATATCTATATCTATATCTATATCTATATCTATATCTATATCATCTCTATATATCTATATATCTCTACATATATAGATATATATATTCTACTTACTGCATGAATGCAGTTGTTTGAAATAAGGAAGATTTTCAGTAATGCTGTAATATTTGTATATCTACACAGTCACTATCTATTCCATATACACAAACATCCGCCTACCCAGAAAATAATTGTGGATAATTCAATGTTCAGATTCGATAATGGATGCTCAAATAAATATGAGAATTCCAAGCAAATTTGTGCAAATGAAAAAAGATTTCCTCTGACATAATGGCATGGTGCAAGGCTGTCTGTAATGAGCTGTAATTTGTCTGGAAGAGCATTTTAAAGGGGTTGATCCATCCACTGGAAGACCAGCAACTGCTCTGAGACTAGGAGCAATGAGCCAGCCTGCCTCGTCTCAGAGGAAATTACACCACAAGCAGGCCAAATTTCTGACAACTTCCATAAATTATTTCAGATTTTCATATTTCAAATTTCATCTGCATTCATCATGTGAGTTTGACTGGGGAAAAATGTCTAGGAGGAGCTCTGCTAGCATTCAGTGCAGCAGTCCCAGGAGCCTGCCCTGGGACTAGATAATTGAATTTAGTTTTGATTAGATTATTCTTGCTGCAGTCTACTGCCAATCTGAAGTATTGTGCCTTCTCTTCTACTTAACCTTCCTGCCCCATGCCTGCTCCAGCCTGCATGCAGCTCTCTGTATTGCAGAATATATTTGAACAATCAAACTTAGGAGTTATTATTTTGCTTTCCATTGTCCATCCTTATAAAAGCACACATCTTTCACTGGGTTCCCTCTTCCCTGAAATCAGATTACTTCTTTTTTTTAAGTTTGTAATATTGTTTACCATTTTCAGTGGAAAGTGCCCTGTAATTTAGGTGGAAAATCTAAAATCATTACTACATCTCTGGATGATGCAACATACCATAAGTAAGGATCATTTCTAAAACAGCTATAATCATCACTAGGCAATACACATGAGAATAAGAACAGGTAAATAATGAATTCATTCATCTATTTAACTAAAAATCTATTGTTAACCAAAGTTATTAATCAAACCTTTAGATAGTGGTCAATAGAAAAACAAACAAAACATAACCCCATCTCCACCCCCAAAGTAGCTTCACAGTATTTCTTTGAAAGTAATCCATTAGAAACTCAGATTATGAACTTTTGGTAAAAGAAAAATCCAAGAACCATGAACCACAACACCCCCTATAAATGAAAAACATTTATGAAACAAGTGTGGTAGAACACCAACAAAAAGCCCCTCATATGGATGCAGCTAAATAAATATAACAATGTTACTAGCAGTAACAACATGCAATAAATGCTTCTTAATGCGTAGGCATTATTTTTCCCCATTTACAGAATATGACTGAAATTATATGTATTTCAGGAGCAAAATACTTGTAAATCTCGAAGTCATAGTCTGGATTATTAGAAACACAGATAAGGTAAACAAAGTTAATGCTGTTCTTTAAGTAATATCTATCACTTCCCTGTTATTGAGTTATTTCTTTTAACAATATAGGTGTTTTTGATGCTATGTGTCTGAACTGAAGACTTTAGATTCTTTATTGTTCTCCATTTTGATGAAAAAAATTGAATTTGGGTCTGTTATATTGAGTTTTGTTCCGTAAATATACTGAAATCACATTTTTGTTAGAAACTATCAATAAATCCAGTATAAGAAAAGTAATAAGATACAAATATGAGCAGGACCTTTGCAAAGGAAATATTGCAAAGAGAGTGTGCCCATAAAATATATTAGGGGGTGCTTTTTCCCTTGTGTTTGAAGAAAATACAGAAGGGATTTTAGGGAATTGAGCTATTTTTAATACAGATACAAAACATGGAATTGTATGACTGTAACTACTGGGGGAAAATGTTCTAACGAATAATCAGAAATGAACTTCTAATATATAGATTGTCTTAAAAGGCCATTATTTATTGTTTTGAAAATTTGTTTCTCATTGACACAATTTACCAATGCAAGGCATCTCAGTCCAAAAAATGACTGTCTATGTACACATACAGCTCTACACACCCTCTGCATATATGGAGTCACAGGTGTAAGTGAAAATGTGCGCACACATGGTTGTCTTGTGTGCACGAATGCACAGCATTGCACAGATGGGTTTGTATTTTTTTGTGTGATTCCTGTTAATCTACAAAAAGATTCACCACCACAAGATCTGGGGAAAACAAGTGCTGATGAGAGGAGCGAAACATTAACGACAGCAAATGAAGTGTGGAATGTCCCACAAAGTGCAGTTAAAGGCAGACACAAAATAGCCACAGTTGCTGCCTGTGAGTCCTACCCCACAGACCTAATATGCTGCATTTTTATAGCTGTAGCTATGCTGTAAATAAGGAATTTGGTATGCAAGAAAGGGCCTATGGACTCCAGTGTACAGCTGCAATGGACATGAGAAACACAGAAAGGCTCCCGAAAATGTATGCGTCTCTTGCCGTTTACGGAACAATCTCCAGGGTGGCACAGGGGAGGAATTCTTCTGACATCATCTGGTTTTGTCTACATTTTATTAAAAAACAATTTACATTCAGCAATGGGAGCTGTCTTAAAGACCTATTGTTTTCCCTTGTTTCAAGCAGCATCAATGGCTCATTCCTGCTCTTACTGAGCTTCACAACCTCGGGCTCCAGCTTTTTAGGGCAGCTTGGAGCTGTGAGGAATGTGTGAGGCGGCTCTCGGCGATCTGCACCTGACACACAGGACATCACACAGGGCAGCACCAGGGCTCACTCATTTCAGACACCCCACAGCAGTTCAACCTTCAGAGCGTTATTGTTCTTTATGTTTTTCTTTTTCACATCACACATATGAGCCTTATGGCATAGACAGTGTTTTTTGTTTTGAGGTGGATGAAAAAGTCAGTTTTTTTACTTGAAACAAGTATTCAGAGGTAATATCTGCAAAATAGACAAATATGTGACATATAATGTGTTTGTAATATCACTTGTTCTGTATTTGAATTACTGGTTATTATTATTTAGAACCACACAGAATTAAACCTTTTCTATAATGCAAAAGGATGTTGTAGTGAATATATTTAACTAAGAAGAGTCATTACTAAGTTCAGGTAATTCTAATGTAATTTATAGGTAGTACAATTATTAGGCTGTTTATCGTTTTCACGTTGTGCACAATTTCAATTGCCATCAAGCATTACAGGTTTGATCCATGCCCTGCTGCTGATAAGGGACATTTCTGCCTCCCCTCTCTGACACACTCTTCCCTTCCCCCTCTGCCCTTTTTTCCAGTGTCCAAATTCAGGTCAGTCTTCAGCTGCTTTGCATTTTTTGCTTGATAACAGAATTAGGACCTTAAAGGTCCTCTTTCAATTTTCCAGTATAGATGCACTGTTCTTGCTTTTTGTTTGAGTGTTTTTTTGGTTTTGGTTTTTTTTTTGGGGGGGGGGGGGGGGAGGGCAATGTGTGGTTTTTTTGTTGTTGAAAATTTCTAGCTTCTTGAGAAAATTTTCCTTCAAGTTCTTAACTAATGGTAAATTTAAAAAAATGGAGGAAAGAAAAAGATCTATAATGGCATATGGTCAAATTGCAGGTAAAACTGATCACAATTTGGTTTTGACTTATTGGACCATGAAGAACATTGACCTATGGAATGATTTAAAGCATTTTTTCTGTTCCTGATACTGATATACCTTAGGAGGAGAGATGGACTGTGCCAGTACAGGGCATTCTTTGGGGTGTCCCAGACATGAACCTACAAGGAAGACCCAGGCATCCATGAAGAGTTGGCTCCCAGGGGAAAAAAAAAAAAAAGCAGTAGCCAGTAGAAGGGATTGATCTAGCTGGGTTTTAAGAGGTTTTTTTGGTTGGGAATTAGTTGTAATTGTAACAAACATTTTTGCTGAAAGGGACCAAGTTGATTCCTGCACAGATTTGCACCATAATACCTATTTCCAAAAAGTCTAATTAGAAGAGGATGACTAAAAGTACACCTTCCAAAGATACAAGATAGAAGCTTATACAAGTTTTTTACTACTTTTACTGTTAAAAGAAACAATCCCTTTCCCCTTAAGACCTTGCCCCTTGTGATATGCCATAATTTGATTAGTGGGATTTTTAAAAAATTATCCTTTTATTAAAGGATTTCATTTAAATAAAATGAAGACTCCAGGGATAACACATGTAACACTTGGGTAATAGGTATGATTTTCTGTGATAAACTTAAAGCTCTGGAAAGAAGAAATGTTGCCTGATATTTCAGAAGATAGGGTGATTTTTATACCTAGAGTGTGTTTTATTCAAAATACAGAGAAAAATATGGGGGGGGGAGTCTATTTGGAGCTATTTGGAGATAATTTATTGTCAAAGCAATGTATTCCAAAAAAGTATTACCAACACTCTCACGTCACACCATACATTGCCAATCATTCAGCTGCTCCCTATGTAACAGCCAACATCATCTAAGGAGAGCAAAAGGTTTCTGAGTAACTAGACATGGTCAAACATTTCTTTTCCTCCTGGATTAAAAATGTAGTATAAACAAAAAGGATAGAAAACAGCTTTTTCGAGGCAGCTCAGGTTTTCCCTGTGTTAGGCTTATTTCTCTCAGAGGTTAGAAAAGGACCCTCAGCCAGTAGTGCCTGAGGCACAGGGCACCACAGGGAGAGCAGCTGGTGCTCGGGATGCTGCTCCCCTCTCCCCGGAGCCTGAGCCCTGCAGCAGCTCTGGCTCCTTATAGCAGTTCTGTAAGTGCTTTGGCTTTCCTGGTGCCAGCTTGGAAATGAGGGAACTGTAAGTTATTTCCTAAATCTGACTTCTCTTTTTCCTCCCAGCAGGTCTTGGCTGAACAATTTCACCAGCTTTAACTATTTTGCAGATAGTCAATCGTTGCAATTTGTAAATGACTTTATATCTAGCATTACAGTTCTTCATCAGGGTGTGCAGCTGATTCTCTTCTTTCTGAAAAAATAAGAAAAATCACACTGAAACCAAAGTAACATCAACATTTGTGCCCCTTCCTCAGAATTTCAGTTATGATTTTGAAAAAAATTATCTTGGACTGAAGCCAGCTTTTGCAACTTCTGGAACTAAACAAATGGTAAAATCTTATGGAAAGTTTTAGATTGTTTTTTTTTTGGTGGGTCCTTTTTTGTTTGTTTGGTATGGTTTGGTTCCTTTTAAATAAAAATGTGTATCTACATACAGACATCTGAGTATACTCTGTGGCTGGAAGAAAACAGACCTAACAACATGGGAAGGCTCATGTCTTAGTATCTTGTACCTTATTGGAAATTGAGGTAAGGACATCTCACACCAATGAAAAAAAATCTTTACTAATTAGATTTCCAGTTAAATTTTGCACACTGAACAACATCTTGTTTTTCAGACATAAATCCAAACTTTGAAGTTCTGGATCTCCTTCCCTCTCCGTATTGTCAACCCACATTTCTGGATGATTTAACATCACTCTAAAGTAGTGGCCTTCCTCCTTGGTTTCCTTAGCTTAAACCCTGAAATAGCAGTGACACAGTTGTGTTACCTGCCCAGCAGAGATTATTAACTCTTCCAGCATCCAGAATCCTATAATGCCTCTTAGTGCTTTACCCCCCAGTCAGAGTGACAAACAAGCCCGTCAAGGTCTACACAAGGTGAGTTGACCAGCAACCTCTGTGCTCTGCATATTCACCAGGATGGGATATTAGCAGGAAATTTCCAACCATTTTTGTTCTAATGGTTTTTGGTTTCATTATCATGTGTTAACAAAGTACAGCAAATCTGCTAAACAAAAATGTGACTTTAAAGGCTTCAAAGCTTTTCCACAGGACAGTGGCTGACATCAAAGCCAATATGTGTACAGATGACAGCTATGGATCTGGATTCAGGAGCAGGAGTGCAGACTCCAGTGATGTCCCAATGGCATGTAAAGGTAGCTCAGTATAGGGGTAGTTAGGAGAAATCCATTCTTTCACTGGTAAAAAGGATGTTAGTGTTAAGTTGTATCACTGTATGCTGAGCTTTTATTTTGATTTTGTGCATCCATTTTTTTCTCTGCTTGGCTAATGTAATACCCACTAAGGTTCCAAAGCTCAATCCAGAGGAGCTCTGTAATATGGAGGACTGATAATATTAAACCTTTTCTACTGACTGAATTTGAAATGCTTCTGCAAAAAACATGGATGAACTGTCCTGCACAGCTCTAAGTATATTGTATAGTTTTGATACATGATTGATGAGCAGCAGGCAAATGATCCTGTTGATGTGCAAAGGCTGAGACAGTTTGATAGCGGCAGCATTCCTCCATGCATTTCACCTGTGAGTGATCTTCCAGGCTGGTGGGCTGCAGCAGGCAGCCAAAATCTGGCACAGGAGCATGGTAGGCTTTGATTGGGGTGTTCTGCCCGTAGTACGAGGCTGTCTGCTAAGTGAATTGCACCTTGTGTGCTGCATAAGGGATCTTATGTTTCCCAGTTCAACGGACTGTCCCTGTGTAGAGCCAGCTTTCATTCTCTCCTGATACATCTATGTTCTCAGGAAAACCCTTTGTTTTGGGAGAGAAAGTCTGAAGCTAACCAGCAGAGCTAACCACAAGAGGAGCTGTAATGCATACTTTGATCAGTGCTTGGATGGCCCTTTGCTGCCATGGAAGGAACTCTGCTGAAGGACTGAACAAAGAACAGAATTAAGGCAACCGCTGTTCAACTTATCCCTCAAGAATATCCTTACCTTTCAGTGCATGTTTAAGTCTCAGTAGCTGATGTGTACTGCTGACAGCTGCAGTGCTACCTGCCTGGGTAGGCATCCTCCCTTTGCTTCTCTGCCTCTCTACCCATGCTGTCCTGCCAGCATCTGGGGGGTTATGGCCACAGTTCACAGAGTATTTGATAGATGTTAAGCAATTAAATTCAATCTCTGACATGGGACACAAATTGTTGAATGCTCTATCATCAGGTCTCAAATTCTGAAAAAACATTGGACTCATTTGACATAAACAATAAAGGCAATAATGACACACAATCTGGGAAATGTTCGTTGTTTTTTTTTTAATACAGTAGCAGATGCAGGGCTGACTCAAGTCTTCCCAGTAAGCACAGGCAAAATTCAATTTTTCAGTCGCAGCAGAGCAGTTCCTTGGCACCAGCCCTCTTGGATGACTCAGAGCACCAAGGCTGAATGTATTCCCATGGTCCCAATCTGCACATCCATCCCTACACTCCACCTTACTTTCCTCCTACCCTGTTTCCCATTTGCATCAGTTTCCATCCAGAGTTGGGGGCAGGGACACCACATGGGGGACAAGGAACATGACCATCTTCCCAGCCCCACCTCTGACACCCTCATCTGGCTGAGGAGCTTGCCTTGTGCAGGACTCCCCTCTGCCCAGAAGCACAGGCTGCCCAATACTTGAATGAGGGCAATATGGGCCAGTCAGACTCATGGCTCCAGGCTCCTCACATGGGCCTGGGGCTTTGCAAGCCCCTTCAGACCCTGGCCCTGGGTGAAAAGCTTGATTTACTCACTCCTGCATGTCATCCTGAATCCATCTGTCTTCTCTTTTACTTGTAAGCCTTGCAGGCTTAGAAGCAGATGCTTCTGTCATTGGAGGTCTGAGAAAACTTTCTGGTTTATATACATTCACAATGGCATTTCTCATTAGTAATCACTCAGATAAAACTCACAGCAGCCACAGTGCTCTATATCAGAACCATCTTCTAAGACTCTGATGCCCTGGAGGCAGCTGCCTGATCTTTAGATCAGTGAAGTAGGTGCCACTTTTTTGGGATTGTAGCTCTTCTTGCTCTTGGGAAAGGAGAGGAGAGGGGTACCTCACCTCCAGACAGGAGATGGGAGAAGGTCCATTGTTCAGACGGCACCAGGAGGGCAGGAAAAGTGAGCTTCAGTAAGACATGGTAATTACTCAGTCTGGGCTGCACCACTTCCTGCAAGAACCTATTTCTTCCAGCAAAGACTATTAAATTTTATTCCCAAGCAGTTTAGCAAAATGAGGGTTATTTTAAGCCTGAAATAGTGTTTCCAGATTTGATTCGGCAAAATTTATTTTAAAAATATGAAAGGTTAAATGGCTGATTATGTTTCCTCTCCTGAGATGGAAATGCCGCACACACAAGTGAATGCATCACGATCATTGTTCCTGCCTCTGTGTTTTTCAAGGACCAGAAGAAACACCTACGAAATGTCACCAGATATTGATCTCTGCAGGAAGGGCCAAGATAGATACTGCACTTGTTTTCTTTCCTGTTCCTCCTCACTCCTTCCCTTCCCTCCTATGTGTGTAATCAGTCATGAGCTGAGCTGATGGGGGTGGGTGGGTGGCCCCCCTCTGCTATGCAGGTAGTCCTGTGGGTGCTCCCCATGGCATTTCTGGGGTAACTGCAGGAAGGGGAGCAGAGAGATGGACTCTAATGGTCTCCTTAGCTCCCTTCTTGTCTCCCAGGGAAATCTTTTTTTCCTTCCAGCTGAATTTTTTCCTTCCAGTTTGGGAATGTAGGTCTCATTAATGAGATTAATGGGAGCTGACTGTATGTACAAAGAGGACAATAGGACCCTAAGAAGAACCATGCCTCCTTTGGGGAATGTCAATACAAATGGGAAAGATGTGGATTTGTTGTGGTCTTTTTAGATGCCAGAATACTACCAGAACAACAGCATAGTGTGGAGGTGCTGGCAGCCCTTGTAATGGGAAATAATTACTGATGGTCAAGGAGTTGTGAAAATGTCTGAGTAAAGGTTGGTGTGCCTGTGGCTACCCAGTTAATAACACATTTGCAGGTAAGAAATTTGCTCTATGAATGCCATGTTCATAATCAGAAGGTAAAAACAGAGCTGGAACATTTTTTATGGGCAGCTTGAGTAGGCAGGTCAGATTCAAACCTCCTTTTCTGTTTTTTTTAATTTTTAAATTTTTTTTTGTCTTGCTGTCCAGAGGAAGAAGTGCCTTAGTAAGACACAACTGGTAGATTTTTCTCAAGATCCTTCAAAACCAACAGAGAAGAATCCTGCCACAGTATGATATAACAAAACCCCAAACAAACCTCTTGTTGTCTTCATGGATCCCAGATTTTCTCCCATGATTTTCAATCTGGTCTTCCTTCCCAGCCCTCCTGGTTGCCATCTCACTTTGGTGCAGTCTGGAGGATCCCACTGCCCGAAGCTGGCTGTCCAGTAATTCAGTGAAAAATATCTGCCACTAGTTCAACACAAAATTGATCACTTCATTTGGCTTTTACAGCATCCAAACACACCTGTCCTAGCCAGAATATTAAATAAGACCTGCCTTTGGTTAGCTTCATGTTTAAAGAAACGTCATTTTCTGCTAAAGATGAAGTGAAATTTTGTCATTTCAGGCTTATACCAAGCTGCCTTTATTAGAAAATGAAGTCTACATTTGAATGAGAACCTATTACTTCTATTAGTCCCTGCTGAGCCATTGCAAGTAAATATTATATACATTATTAGAAGAGATGAGGAGACCAGACAGATTGGCTTCTTGATCAAGGTTATGCTGTACTCATTATGCATCAGCACATCTGGAATGGTCCAGTAGTACCATGAGAATTCCTAATGCATTAATAAGACTTACACCTCCTATAATTGCATTTGGCTGATTAACTTTCGTCCAGCTGGTCTTAGCTGCATAAAAAGGTATTTTATAAGCTTGTTACACAGAAGTAAATTCTGAACATCTTTGGCATGTATCTTGCCAACTTTTATTCTGACCTGAATAACTCACTTTCTGGCAGCTTTTAGCACAGATGAATTTAAAATATCCATCACAAACATTAGCCCCCTTGAGCCTGAAACTTCCAGATGTAGAGTCATGACCATATGCCACAAAGAACTACTACGTATCATTTTAGTATTAGTTATTTTAATATTCAGCCCTAGCTATTTTTCCCTACTTTTAGTGAAAGTTCAACATTTACAAGAGTATAAAAAATTGCAAAGCTAAATCTGTGGCTTTCTAAGGGCCGTGGTTTTAGCTTAGATGCTTTTGTTCCTGCAGCTGAATGCTTTCCAGATTGCAGCAGAGTCTGTTTGCTCTTTGAGGGGTGAGGGAAGAAGCCACACATTCCCCACTGATTTAAAAGGAGACACCCCCTCTCTTTGTTGCACAGCAAACAAGGCAGCTGGGGGGGTCAGCTCTGCTTCTCCTGCCATTAGGTGTCACTGCAGTAAATGGAAATGACTGACAAACTGTCTGAAAAGAGGAACCATTGCCAAAGATTATTCTGTGAGAAAAGAAAGAAATATATTTACAAAATAAATGATGGCTATATTCTAGACCTAGGCTTCATTGCAAGTTTCCTTAACAAAACCCATTTTTTTTTCACTTTATAGCACCCTAAATGGTTTGAAAGTACAAATACACCAAACACTTCCAGAAATTATTTAAAGATTTTGTTGCAAAGGCATAAGCAATTTAGATTCCAAATGTATCAACAGTTCTTTTATCTGTTTCATATAATTCAGTGATTTTGAAACTGGAAAGATTGTGCAATACAAAGAGCTCATCTGGATATACAGTCTGTATTCCAAAGTCTGTAGATGGGAAAAGAAAGAGCACATAAAGCAAAGTATTTCAGTCTAGCTCTCCAACTTCACTTTTAACAAATTATTTCCTTTTGCTTTTACCCAGAGATTTTTATCTTTTTTGATCAAAGTACCAGAAAACCCTGTAACATACTGTTGATTTTTTGGATTTTTTTTTAAGATTTGCAAATTACTGCCATCACAATCACCTTAATTCATTTTATGTTTCCATAGCCATAATTCACCCCGAATATATCTGCTGTTGTTGTTAAGAGCAGATATTTATGTTTTTAACAGTGTCTTTGTTCTACTAATGATTCCTTCTTATGATTTTACCCCCATGTGTCTCAAACTCCAATCTGTGCAAAAGCCATGTTTTGTTCTCTTCCTCTCCTCGCTCCCGCTTCGAGGCACAGACTCAGAGCCCATCCAGAATGACTTTTGATCTGCATGCAAGGATCAGGCTGCAGGCAGTGTCAGGGAAGGCTTCTGGATTCCTGAAGAACACTGAATATGGTGATGATTGCAAAGCAACTTGCCAATAAACACAGCCATTGTACTTCAGAAGACCCAAAATGAGAAATTTTCAAATAATTTCATTTTAATTAGGTTTTCAAATTGCAATGAAGTATAGTGTATTATGCTTACACTACCATATATATCTTACCAATTGAAGTAGTTAGTCCTGAAAGTAATATTTCAGTAAACAACCCTCTTCCCTTATCTACCCACCATCCACCCAAAAAAAGCCATACAATGAAAACATCTAGACTATTGCTCAGGGCAGACCATCCTCTGCTGGCTCTGCTCAGGCCAACCCCTGCTCTCACAGGATCACACCAAACTTGTCCATTGAGCTGTCCAGACTCATTTTAATCACCACAGCCTTTTGCAACTCCATACCCAGTTATTTAATTTGTTTGATTGCCCAAGGTTCTTATGTAGTAAGAAGGCTCATGTATATGCATTAAATCATGGTTTTACTTTTGGACCTAAGGGATGAAAGAGAATGTAGAAGTCTGTGGTTCATTCTCTGTATGTTTCTGTCACTACAACAGGATTGATCTTCATAACCTGCTTCATCCACGTGATCCAAATCAGTGTCTGGAAAGTTTCACAAGTCCTGAAAAATTTTTTTCTTCTTACAAAGAATCCCAGTAAGGACCTAATGTTAAAAACAAAACCAAAAAAAGGCAGATTTGTAAAAAAGTCAAAATATTAAATATTTTTGTGACATAGAGACTTATTTGCATGCATACATATGTGTATATATAGGAATATATGTATGTATACATTGTGTATTTTTACATATATTTTAAAACATACACACTTTATACATATATATACATGCATATTTATGTATATTCATGCATGTACACATCTTGCACCTAACGTTAAGTTTATTTTTGCATTAAATAATTTAAGTATTCTCTTATTGTAATGGCTTACATTTTGGAAGATGAAGACAAACTGCTTAGACCTTGAAAAACACATGGGCTACTCAGATAGATGGCATCTGGGAGGACTCTGAACTCCCTCAACATTCTATAGGGAAAAACAGAGCCAGGTGCATTTCTTCCTAAATCAAATTAGCTGGAAGATGCCACATCCAATTGTAGTAAATTGATGTGAGAGTTTGTGATGTCTATAGCAGATCTTACAACAAAGGTCAATGTGCACAGGCATAGACAACAGGCTGGTATACAGCAACTTGTAGTGGGGCTGTTCTAACAAAAGCAAAGAAGATGTAAAATGCAATCAATTTTTTAATATAGAAAAAATACAGTCTTGAAGATATATTTTAATTAGTCCAAGTCAATAATTTATATTGTTAAAAATGTTAATATAAAACGGTGTTTAACAGAGGTATTTTGAGACATGTCATTAGAAAATAATTTTTGCTATAAAAAATGACAATATATTTAATGTAATCGAACTAGAGAATGAAATAAAATGAATTATATGGAGAGGGAAGGTTAGAAAAGAAAACAGGTGTGGTTATCTAGTACAGAAACTTATGGAAAAAATACTGACATATGTCAAATTTACCTATCATTGTCATAATTTTTAAACATTCTGCTTGACATCAACAAGTTTATATCATGCTTTATGACACTTAATTATCCCTAAATTTATTTAATTAACTTCACAAGACATCTAAAACAATTCAAATGTTTTCTTAAATAAATTATTAGAAAGCAGCAGTTAAAGGGAGGGTACATATATATTCTACTCAGAAAATTACAATTGCACATATGGTGAGGTAACAAAGGTAAATACTTACATAAAAATTGCCTGTGCAACTGTAAACAAAAAAATCAAGAGAGTGAGCTTTTTTTTACTTAATCATGCAGGTTTTCTCCAAAGGTTTCTTGCCTTATGCAATGAAAAAAAAGAAATATTTATTAAAAATTTGCTGATTTATACATCTTAATTGCCAAGCATGATTTAGCACATATTGTTCAAAATCAGAAGACATTTGTTTCTTTGTGATTGCTTTTATATAGCTTTCATCTCAGTGCCTCAGTGCTTAACAAATATCCATGGATTTCTTTGCCATATCTAAAAATCCCTCAGATTATATCATTATTCCTATTTTGCAAATGACAACTGATACTGAAATCAAAATTGCTAAACCTGGGTGCCCAAGCTGAAGCTTTTTGCAGGGTTTTCTAGCACTTTAAATGCACACTGTCCAAATCCACTCTGACTCCATATTACCTGTGATTTGTCCACAAATTTCATGCCTTTCTTTGGGTACTTTGGCACGCCAAAACCAAGACAAGGTGTGTCACAGTGTGCATGTGCAGCTTTGTGACTCCTCTCTGTAGCAGAAAGACCATGGTCTGCCCTCAGGGCTCACTCACCCCCTCTTTGGGGGTGCAGCACTCCAAAGAACCAACCTGCTCCTCCCACCCACTGACACCAGTAACACTGGATTCACTGTTTCTTGATAACTCCAAAGCAGTTCAAAAAACCCCAAATAAAACCACAAATACTGAGTATAATGAAAAACTCAAAGCTGAACAGCCCATTATATCAACTCCTTGGCTAGAACAAGGGAGAAGCTGTCAGCAATGGTCAGAGCAGCCCAGCCCTTTGGACCATGGGTACCCCCTTTTAGTTTACCACCACTATTTAACCAGGTCCGTAATTTTTCAGTAATTTTGGAATCAGATTGTGGGAGACTGAGACTTCATACATATTTTTAACTTGTGTATTTGAATAGTTTAGCTATGTTTGTGCTTTAAATAATGCTGCTACAGCAAAGATGAGAGAACTGCACTTTGCATTTCAAAATACCTTTCAGGGAACCAGATGACTCAGAGAATTGGGAACAGGATCCATGTCCTTTCACCCCTTCCCTGCCAATTTTAATTCAGGCAGGCCAGTAGTGGACAAAAAGTCACTCTGGGTGTCACCACAGCAGGGTGAAGTGCTGTGGGGACTCCATCCTTCCCCCTAATGGCCACACACTCCTATCATACCCCGTTCCCTCCCACAGCCATTATATTCAGAACAACAACACAGAGGCCAAGAGGTGAATGAGCCCGAGTTAAATTACCTCTCAGCTACAGAGAGTAATTCTCCTAGACAAGAGGGAATGCACTGATGCAACAATAACACTGCAACTTCTCCCTGCTCCTGGTTATCATCTTGAGGGCAGATACTCTCTTGTTTTTCTTTTTACTGTAGGAGATGTGTCATCTGCTGACTTGAGTACAGCAGTAACAGCAAATAAGATGGTGAGGGGCCTGCATCTGCCAAGAAATGAAAATATAAAAACCCCAATTTCTGTGTAATGGATGGTCCATTAGATGTGAGTGAAACCTAGGTGAATGAAAAAGTTTATGGATGTAATGGGGCCAGACCTGCAGGCAGCTTCTTCAAGCCTATGGTGCAGTCCTACTCCTCATCCACAAAATGAGAGCCTGTACTGAGAATATGGGAACCATGCTTGGACTTGGGTGCTCTGAAAATCAAATTTCATTGTAAAAGAGCCAGAGGAGTCTGAAGCAGTTGGGAAGAGGTTCCTGCTGACACCAACAACCTGACACCAATGCATTCTATCATGCAGCCTGAATAAAGGTATGGCCATTACCCACCAGGTGTGGTGGGGTAA
This sequence comes from Toxostoma redivivum, assembly GCA_013397375.1. Taxonomy (NCBI): domain Eukaryota; kingdom Metazoa; phylum Chordata; class Aves; order Passeriformes; family Mimidae; genus Toxostoma; species Toxostoma redivivum. The sequence continues at coordinate 220,777 of VXBI01012372.1, read as the reverse complement.
TGAGGAGTTGTCAGCAGCCAGAGCTGTCATCACTAGGTTCACAGATTAAGTAAAAGATAATTCTAAATGCTACAAGGTCATGAATTTTCAGTAAATGCGATGTATTTTTATTTCAGTAGACTCTCTACAGCAAATTTGACACCTGTGGCCATATTTTGCAGAAAACATGGGTCAAAAGTACATATGGAGAGAAAGAGCCAACACTCCTGCACAGTGCTGGGAACCTTGGCTGGCAGCACAGCATCCTCCTGGCATGGCAACATCACCCATACACTGGGCTGGTTTTTCATGAGGTTATTAAGACTGTTTTAAAAACAGATTGCAGCATCTGTGGAAGTCAAACTGGTTGCCTTGCACCAGATGTTTTGTCCTGACAGCTCGTGCACATGCTAATAAAGCTGTCCTTATGCATGCTGAGGAGGAACGATAATGTTGAGGGGGAATGGTCTCAGCACACTGGAATTTCTTTCACATGATAGCAGAGCCTTAGTGTTATTTGCAATTTTTATGCAGTAGTGTTCTGGTATCTCTGTCTATACAAAATTAACCCTGTGGAAGAATAACTTTTCTGCCTGGCTTCCTGAAGAAATGAAGTTCATCGCAGTAATGTTGCCAGCATGTTTATCTGGGTCCTTCTTTATCCTTTCTATAATAACTTCTGAGACCCTTGCCTGTTTTCAACAAAGTTTGATCAATAACAGACTCAGAAGTAATTATATTTCCACGCATTGAATGAAAATGGGCATGTAAATAACCCAAATTATCCCCACCTCTTAGAGAAAGTCTTTAGCTTGAATTCACACTGGAGAATCCATGTAAAAAAAAATACCATGCCAATGCCCAACAGTGGAAAAGGTTTAGTGAGACATTATGCCTTCTTAGAAAGAAAGGAAGAAGCTCATGGTAGAGCAGGGGAAAGAAGTAAACTGGGGGAAGATGGGATGTGGCTCTGGCAGAGTGAGTGAGTTGTTAGGTAGGTTCAGCTGAAGAGTATCGACAGCAGTAATTGTGGTGCTCCTCTAATTGCAGAAACACAAAATAACCAGCTGTGAATGAGACTGTTCCACACTGACTCCTTTGCATTTATTAGATTGTGCATGGAAATTAGCAGGTTGGTTTTTAACAGCATGAAGATCCAAGCCGTGACACAATAGAACAATAAGAGACACTGAGGTGATGTTTTCCTGAAGGTGACTTCCTCTGAAGCAGTGATATTCAGGTACAAGGGGTGACATGATTTTTTTGACACCTTTCTGGGACCTCGACTAAAACTGAATTAGTCTGTCTAGATTTAACAGTTATGAGAATTGAAGTATATTCCATGATGGTTAAACCATGCTCAGGAAGAGCACAGCTGTATGAAAGACCTCCTGGAGGACTTACATAAAGAACAGGAGAGAGTAAAAAAAGGAAGCAAAAATTCTTCTTATGCTGATACATACTGCAGTTCTTACACAAACCTGTGTTTAGTGCCCTTTTTCAGCAACTGAATATGCATGAGTCTCCCAAAAATATTTGTGCTAGGACAAGCACTTATTGTTGACGACTTGGAACTACACACCTACTAAATATAATCAAATCAGTATTTCAGAGAGATTTCAGGCTTTTTCTAGGACCATTTTGCAATAACACAGACTTGTCATTAAAAAGAGACACTTCAATAAAAGTACACACCCACAAATTCTTTATGCCTTTATATATCTTCTAACAAAAAGCATCAGGGTTTTTGGAAATCAGAACTGTCCACTTGGTGGCTTTTGCCAAAAATGATGGAGAAAAGCAATAAAGAAGACTTGTCCACTTGTCTACCCAGAAATTTTATTTAAACAAAAATTGTGGTTATTATTGCTTCTAATTTTAACTGTATATAGATTTTGTCTTAGTGTCAAATCAAATGTTTTATCTTAGTGTTAGATACTTTATTGCTGACCCCTGAAATCAAAAGAAATTTAAAAAAAGACTTAACAATTAGTTGTGGTCAGATCAAGAAATCAAACTAAACCTTTCATGAATCTATTATCATTCTGAATGCCACTTATTGAGGTTGAATTCTGATCTCTTTTTTCAGAATTTAGACAAATCCATTCTAGGAGAAGACTAAAGATTTTTTCCTTCTGAGGTCAATGGCAAAACTTCAATGGCAAATCAGATGCTGGACCTGAATCAATACAGGAGCCAAGCCCCATCTTCAGGTTATTAAAGGAGTTGTGAATTTTCCATCTAACAGTTTTACTGTAGGAACTTTTTCTTTCTGCATTTAAAAAAAAAATCTGATCAATTCTGTTCCCCCTTGAAAATTCAGATGCATTTAGTGAAGCATTGTGCTGAAACAGAGCATATTTATTGACAGTGAAATGAGAGCAGTACACTTCCAAGCAATTTAAAAATAACTCCCTTCGATTAGCTTCAATGCAAGGATGATAGCACAGAGGATTATTTTTCTGTTGTAGTAAATTATTTATGTGAAAGTTGTTTTCCTTTTAACAAGTAAATCTTCCTAGACACAATTGCATTAGATCTCTTGAATTTCATAATGGGGTTATCCACGAATGCACACAGAGTTTCAAGGTAAGCCTCAAGTGTAGTTATGTTCATGCAGTGTAAGAAATCAGCTGCCCTATTTCCATGGGCACAGAGCTCTTCCATGTCCCTCTTCCATGTCTCCAGTGGGGGAGAGAAAATCAGAGCCTGCTGCTGCAGAGGTTTATGGTTTGGGCTTATGTGTGTTTGGGTTTACCTCTTGCCATTTGTGGGAAATGTTTGGTAAAGCTGTGGGAGCACGTTACAGCTCTTGCAGTGAGAGGAGCATGAAAGATTTCACTGGGGCTCTGTTGGGAGCTGCACTGTGCCAGGAGCCCTTTGCCTGAAGACTTTACCCATATAACTGCATCACCTCAAGCCTGAAGATTCTGCCAGGACATGATGGAAGGGGACAGGGTAAGCCCCATCTCCCAAGTTCCACACCAAACCCCAGCTTGCAGGTGTTCTGGTCCCTTTGGAGACAGCTGACAGCCTCTGCATCAGCTATCAATATATATGCACCTACTTTAGCACTGTTGTTTTTTCTGTGCAGCAGGGATTTCAATATCCTGGTTTTATTGATATAATAATAAAAAAAAAAATCTTGTCTTTCTTCTGATGTTCCTTTCATCTTTTTATGAATGAATGCATGATACAGGGGTAACAGCCCCCCCACCAGTCCTCTGTGAGCTATGTAACAATATATGACATTGGAAGCACCAGGATACTCTGCAGACCAATTATTCAGATGATAAAAAGTCAGGCACAGTTTATTTTCATATCTTCCCCTGACATCTTTACATGCATGTGAGCTCTCTGTGCACTGCCAGGGATTAACTGAAATCTGTCCAATTTATATGGCACTTGTGTAACTCCTACTTCTTGCTACATAAAATAATGTGACATCACAAGCAAACAGATATTATGCACATCAAGCAAGATACTTGTCTGATGCTAAACACTGGTGGCCTATTAAAGGATACTCAGGGAAGAGTGAACCCCCGACTGGCTACAGGGAAAAATGGGAAGAATTTTGACTGCATTTGCTTTACAAATGAGCCATTGAGAAAAATCAGACTTCTTGATAAGGGAGAGCACTTTTCTGGGCACGTGACGAGAGAAAAATTATGCCCTTCAGAGATGAGAACAGGAGGAAAAAGGCTAGCAAAACATCAGAGTCTGCTTGGAGGACCAGTTTGCCATCCAAGGGAGCCCAACAATCTGTGCAGATAAGCGCCATGAGCAAAGAGAAAGGACAACGTCAGGAGAGCCCCACAACAGGAACTCACAGATACTATAGTTGAGTAATGACCTGGTGGAAAACCATACAGCAGCCAGGACCTGCTCTGACAATCAGATGAACTTTGTAAGCACACTGGGTTGTCCTGGTCACTGTTTTCATGCATATTGACCAAATGTCTTGGTGTCTACCATAACAGAATAAATTCCTCCTTCTGATCCTGAATGTTGCTTACGTGCCAGTAGGGCCTCGAGGTGGCTGAAGAGACCCCAATTCTGCCATTTCTCAGGAAGCAGACAACTTCATGTGAAGGGGAGAGGTGAGAGAACCCTGAGTGGACTCTGAGAAGATGCTCAAGTGATAGCCCAAGCAGTGCCAGACCCTACTCCCTGGCAGGGTCCAGGGGGTTCCCATTCCCCCAGAATGTCGTGGCAAGGAGCAAGAGTAAAATGCTAGGTATGCAGATGCACGCATGGCCATGCAAGCAGCCACATCCCAGAACATTACATCTGACATACCAAATGCTAGCACTTTGGTAAATGCAGCTTAGTTGTGTTCCACTTGGAAAATATATTTGCTGTATGTTAGCCCTGGATTTTGCCCTTTTTCTGACTGTGAATAACTATACCTTCTGCTGAGCAGGAAAAGAATAGCCCAGCTGTTTTTCTATACTATGATAAGAGGTTCCTAAAGTGGGAGGGGAGTGCTGTGTATCCAGCTTACAAGTATAGAAAGTACTACATCAATTAGCTGAATAAGCAGGTATTTATTTCTGTTCTGCAGTGTCAATGAACTAAGAAGGCAGCCTGAAGTGAGTGCTCTGGCCACTTGTAAAACATTCCGTATTTTCTCTTTTGAGGTACTCACTTCAGAAACACCTATCAAATATCTGAAACAACCCTTTGTTTTGTAGGAGAGAATAACTTCAACCTCAAAATGATTTAATGGGAGATTTAATCACCCATAAATAACAAGGGGCTAAGTCAGATATTGGACAGTGTGTGTCTACAAACGATGTTCTCTCTGTGGGGCTCATGAGGAAGATGAATGTTTCAGTGGCAGGCAGAGCACCTCTTGCTGACCTTCCTGCTGATGTTGCTGTGCAGTGATGCTCAGAACATTGCTCCAGCATTGCAGGGAGGAGCACAGGGAGCAGCACCTGGCCCCCAGGGCAGCTGTGTTGCAATACCACAGACCTCTGACTCTGCTGCACTGAAAACAGCAATTCTAAGTAAATTTCCAGATTTGAGCTTTTCTCAGGAACAGGGGTGTTTGGTGAACTCTCTAAACTGCCAACACGATATATATGTCTATCAAAAATATTGGCTTGATAAAAGTAGACGGTGACATACTCTGCCCACAAGTGCTTCTCCAAATTTACCCTTGAGAATTTGAACTTTCAGATAATCATCCTTGAGAGTGTAACTCTTCTGAACATAACCATGGTTTGCATTTCTAACCTTTGATGGAGTATTTAGAGATATCTTCCCTTTCTCTGCTCAAATATAAACTAGAAATTACATTCAGTACATTAATTTAGACTACTTAATCTCTTTTTCAGCGATGTATATATTGTATTTTTTTCTTTTATGAAAGCCATTTTTGGCTGTTTTAAAGCTGTTTACAGATGAAAAAATAAATTAAACAAGGCAAAAAGAAAATAGAATTAAATAATGAAAAGGCGGAATACAAGTTAACATATTATACATGGTTCTGTTGTGGTTTAGTAATAAAAATGTTAATGCAATTAAACAAATTACTTTCTGTCATTCACAGGGATTCCTGTAATGAGATGATGTGTTAGGGTAAGAGAGAAGTTCTGAACATTGTTTTTTTTAATTACAAAAGCACAAAGTTTAGGAGCTTAAGACCATATAAGATCCTTGTGTTTTCTGGATTTTTTGTCATGACTTGAGAAATGTTCTGTTTTCTTTCCTAAAGAAAAATAAAAAATAAATATTAATATATCACATAACACCAAGAATTATCTGCTGTGCAAAGAGATACTGATCTTTCTACACTATTTTTTCAGCAACATTTGCTTAACAGTCTGCACTTGGGATGGAACTGATCTAAATTACAGATGGGCCAAAACTGCTTTTCAGGGTCAAATTTGGCCTGATTTTAAAAGGTTTCTTATTGATTGAAAGTGGATCTGAAATCAGGCAGAGCTAGATGAGGCCCAGCTATCAGCAGGTTTCATTATGCGGTGCAGAGGGAGCTGCAGCCCGAGCTCTGCGTGGCCCCTGCAAGTTAAGCATATGCTTTAGTGCTTTGCAGGACTCGTGCCAGAGATGTCCATCCTTTACAGGATGGAGTTACCAAGCTGATGGACATATTCCAAAACAGGACAGAAAAAGTAGCAGATGAAAAACCTTAACTGAAGGCTTATTTTCTCCTGAATGGCCAAGAACAGAGTGGTCCTCTCAAAAGCACCCATGATTAAGATAGAGGGGATTACAGCACTGTCGCTCAGAGCTGCCTCACACAGTGCATCCTTTCTAATCTAAGAGAAAAGAGATTTCAAATGCTGATAGACTTTACTAATTGATATGTGCTGCAGGTAGACAATTGCAGAGGAAAAAAACCCCTTTCTTATAACAGTCATGGTTGCTACAGCTTAAAAGCTAAGAATACGTGAAGGTGGCCAAATCTTTCTGAGGAGAAAATAAAAAACTTTATTTTCTGAGGACAAAATAAAAATTAATAAACAAACAAGCGAGCAACCATAGATTGTTTCAAAACCAGGAATGTTAGACTTGGGGAGGTTCAGGGTTGACAAAGAGGAAACACACATGCAATGCCAGCTCAGCCTTGGAAATCCTTGTAACACATTCTGATTTGCTCATTTCTCCTGCTTTCATTTTTCTCCTGTCTCAGGTGAAGGGTTTGTGTTTAATAACATCATTTGCATCAGTGTGTCCCAACAGACCAAGGTACCAGGGCTGGGAGAGATTAGCATGGTAATCTCATTCTGATGGATAAAATTAGCAAAGATATTCCCCTGAACAGAGGCCTGCCATTGGTGAACTGCTGTGCTTAGAATCAATTACTAAATTACTTTGAGCTCTAAGTCGACAGTAACAGAAAAAAATTGGCATCGACCGAAGTGAAATAAGATAAAAAATACGCGATCATTAAATCTCTCACTACTATTCGCGAATGTGACTCACAAGAACTGCACAAAAAATAAGGCAGAATTTAATTTTTAACAGTGGTCCCTGTCATCATTTCAACCAGAGCTGCTCAGTGCATTTGCTGTCTGGCTGCTCGAAGGAAGAGCTGGCCTGCTGGCAGCTTCCACCCTGTGCAGAGCACGGCACCCGTGGGGTCTGAGAGCCAGAAGAGTGGCCTCTGTGTGTGCAGCAGAGCAGGACAGAGAAAGGCTGTGCCAAGGCAGAAAACCTTCCTTCATCCTGTAGTTACCTGCTCTCAGAGATACTCAGTGCTTTACAGACGTAGAGAAGGGTAGGTCCCAGTCCTAGAAGGCACAGTGTGGAGGCTTTTCTGTGCATGCACACACAGTGCACAAAATTCATAGTAGTCTGCTGAGCCTTATGTATTCAGCTTGCTTGCTGTAGTACAAAATTTTAAAAATTAAATAAATTCTAGTATTATTGCAAAACATATCTGAAGAGCAACATGATAATGTTTATAGCATAGCCAGGGAGTTGTTCAGGGCTAAAAATTACCAAAGTCTCCGATCTTCACTGTACGCAGACCATCACTACCAATTTGACATGCTGGAGAAGGCAGAAGTGCTCTGCAGTGACACAGATGGCACCAGCACTTGCATTGTTATGTCTGTGCTTTTGGAAGCACCTACATACTTCAGATCACTGAGTTTTGGCTGCTCCAACTGAGAGCAATAGCACACAGGCCTGGTTTTAAGCAAATGCAAGACTTTCGAAGCTTCTCCAGTTGAACACACACTTAAGAGACCTCTTAGATCACGAGCTGCTTTTACAGACTTTCTAGACTAAAGTCACAGGAGCTGTAAATAGATACCCAGTCCATCTTTTCTTGAATAAAGGAAATGTGAAAGAGAAAACTGAAATAATAGTTACTCAGAATGTAGAACATGACATCCTTGGTACCTTTGCTACAGTTATGAAATAAATGGGCTTCAGAATGAAAAATACCCAGCTAGCACGCGATCAGTAGGAAAGCAGGGATGCAGAAAAAAAGACACGTGAAAGGACCTTTTATGAGCTTTACACACTGGGAATCACAGTAGCATAAGTAATTGATAATATTATTAGCACAGTATACATATCAGCTGTCGGGATGTTATGAGGACTGAATCCAATCTCTGTTGAGGGAGTCAGGGTCAACATCATTAACTATAGATCCTGTCCTGGTTTACATATAGAGCCCTCAGGCCAAGTGTCTGCCAGATACATCTCTATAGATGTGCATAGCTATAGGACATACAGGGGGCTAATCACACACATCAGTAATAGACAACAAGCTTTTGTTTATCTGAAGGTTTACTGGAATTAACTGATTAGTGTCAACTTGACACAATAACTTTTGTCTACAATGTAGTAGATCATTTTGATGGTTTTATTGATGGAGTGTTGACTAATGTAAATTGTAAGGGTAGTTGAATGAAGTAGGAAACATTTAAGTTAAACAGAAATTGAAAAAGCCACTAGCAAACATATCTTTAAAATGTCACATTCTGCAGCCTTACAGATGCTATGATAATGATAACAACAGTAAGTAGGGAGAATTGAAAACAAAAATAGACACCACCTCTTCATAAATGTATCTCTTAACTTAATCTTCAGATGATATCCTGAGGTTAAAACTAACATAAGATAAATTTGGCATATGTCTTTCTGAAAATTAAATCAGTCTAGTAGAAGAAAATAGAAAATGAAGTACAAAAAATTATTTGCATAAAACCTATAGTGGTTCAATTTAAAATGAAAGCAGGAAAAATATTTAAGAAAAATGTCTGTTGGAATAAAAATTCTTTGCATAAATTCATTAGGTTCATAACATTACTTTCTGTCTCTTGTTAGATATAATTATTTTCTCCCATGACTAAAAGGGAACACACTGGTTTCCTCTTCTGGGTGTCAGATAGCTTTAATGTACTAGCCAAGGCTTTCTGTTCTCATGGTTTCACAGTGTGGTTAGGAGTTCATTATTTAAAACTACATGTGATCATATTCATCAACAAACATAAATAACAATAGACTTCTTTTCTGGTTTAGCTATTGGATTATTTAGTGCAACTGTTGGGCAATCTCCTTTGAAAGTAAGCTCAGGAAATACAGTGATTTTGTTGTGATTGCTTCAAATAACAGAAAGATACTATATGTTCTACTATATCTGTATTCTGCTATAAGTACCAGAAAAATAATTCACATTCTTTTATAACTTCAAAATCACCTTTTTTCCTTTTCCAGGAAAACTATTCTCCTCACAATAGCAAGTCAAAACCATTAAGCTAAGACAAGGGGGATACTGTGTGTCAGAAAATGAAGTAATTAAATTTAGGCAGTATTATCAATGATGCCCAATTCCAACCGTTGAAGCTGCCATTAGTAACCCCGTCTGTCCCTCTATCAAAAAGCTATTTATTCTTCATTACTGGCCATCCCTGGGTTATAGGGATTCATTGTCATTGTAGTAACTTAGAGGAAGAATAGTTAGTGCTACGATATTATGGAAATAGCCATTTCATAGCTCATGGGCAAAGAAGTATTGAGTCACAGCTTTCCAGCAGTTGTCAGCAATAGTGAAATCTTGTCTGTATCATCACCCTTGAGAATTCATGACATTTGTTTGGATTATAGCAATGTAATAGAGAGGGGAATCGTGTCACTGGAGAAAGGCACCCCACTGTAGAGATCCCATCCATGCAATTCCTATAGAAGTCTGTATGCAAGGTCTGCAAAACTAGGGACAAAACCTGCTGTGCCTTGGGGACCGACCCAGTTTAGATTAGAAACACTCAAACCAACAGAGTCCCACTTGGGCTATAGGCAAAAGTGCAGTTGTACATTCCTCTTGATCTGTCTCAAAACTGCTCCTGCCTCCTCACCAGACACCAGAGCACGTCTGAGAGCGCCTAACTTCCAGTACTTAGATTTCAAAAGGTTTTCTCTCACGTCTTTAAATCTTTAAATCTGTGCAAAGTAACAAGAGCATATTACATGGAAGGCAATGAAAGTAAATGGATGTTTAGATAGGTTGTGCCTTTTTGAAGAAACATAAATTAAATTTATTAATTTTGGGTGTTTTTTACCAAAGAGTATATTGATGCATCCAAGAAATCATGGCCCTTCTCCAGCAACATCTAACTTTTTACTGGAGCAGTTTTCTCCTCCATTAAAAAATGAGTTTTAAACCTTAAGGTCTGATCAGAGCTTAGTAATACTTGGCTGCTTATTAGACATAAGCATGTTTAAATCCATGTTTGTTTGAAACTGGCAATATACATTAATAAATATAAATGACTCCTTACTAGAAAAAATGCTTTGAATGTTTGGATGTTTGGGGGGTTTTTTTAAAGCTAGAAGAAAAGGCCTCTGTTTTGGAAATAAAAATGTTTCAGGTGGTTAACTCTAGACTTAAAAAGTCACTTGAGCCTTACAAGTAAAAGTAGTTATTTTTATCCTGCCTTATAAAGTAGGTCCCAGCCAAAGGTACATTACCTTTCTTAAATATTTTGGTTCATTTTAAACAGGATGTTAAAATATTTAGCTGTTGATTTTCTGAGGCTCTTATGTGCTGTTCTTTACATTATAAATGTTGTGTTATCAGCATTTATAATCAAGTCAGAAGAAGCTGATAAGATGCAAAAGCAATAGAGTGCAACTTACTCTTGTGGAACAGCTTTTATGGAAAACATAAAAGAACCTTTTACATGTAATTTTACATTTTCAAATATGGTTCTCCATTGTTCACAGTAGCTCTTGGTTAAGCAGAAGTATGAAAAAAAATAAAAAACCCATTTGTGATCTTTACAATGGCCAGGTACAACACACTATAGCAGTAGCATGGAGCAGGAGAATGGCAGAAGTTGACATCACTTTTCCTGATGGTGTCTGGGAAAAGTGAGTTTTATGAGGCTCTGGTTCATTCCTGACAGTCCCCAAAGAACTGGGAGGACGCAGATATTGCAAGTGTAAGCCAGAACCCAGGGAGATATTAGGGATCTTTAGAAGATGCAGATGATGCCCTGTCAATGCAGGAACATGCCTTAAATATGCTACTGAGACATGTATCACATGTATATACCCAAATTGCATTTATCAAATCGTAGCTCTTTCTATAGTGGAAAGGAGAATTCTTTTTAGAGTTCATGCCATGAGACGTATAGACTGCTTTGCCACAAACTTCAGCACATCATTTTTCTACAGCAAATCTCCCAGATTCTACACTGTCTACAGGGTGAAGGAAGCATTTGAGTTCTAAGCTCCTATATGAGAGAGAGAAATTATTTTTCCACTGATACTTCCTCCTGAAACCAATTTTGAATGCAGTGTCCTCATAATGTCTTTCACTGGTTTTCCTTCCTTGTTCTTTCTTCTGCCCTCTGCTGCCTCCTTGTTTCTTTTTCTCTGCGTATGAGATTTCCAACAGATATCTGAGCACACAGCTCTCTCCTGCATACTTTTTGTTCTGCCTTAACTTTTTCTTCAAAATTACTTTTGCTGTCTCTTTTCTCCTTTCACCAGCAACATAGTTCTTGACAGCTAAAGGTGTATATTCTCATTGTTGAGTACCTTATTTCCAAACACCACTGAAGAATCTTCTTGCACTTTCTTCTGCACTTTCATCCTGCTAGAGCACTGAAAAAGATGTGATATGTAATAATGGAAGATATTTCTTCCAAATTGTCAGTGATCTTACTGTGTAGAAGAAATATAAAACAACTTTGTGTCAAGTATAAGCATAGCTAGTGCAAAAGTTCAGCATATTAAAAATTATGAAATTCACAGGTAATACTTCATTCAAATATGGAATAGTTATTTTATTGCAAAATATTCTGCAATCATTAAAACAAAAGGACAAATCTGAGTAAAAACACTTTGATGCACATCGTCCCAGGATTCTGTATTGAATAGCAATCTTAAATTAGGATAACAAATTAAAAGGAAAGTGGCAAAATTGCAAATAGTTATGAATTTAAAAGACTATTTATCATCGTGATTGAATGACTTTTGGGGTTGGCATAAATAGATAATTGAGAAATCATGAGAAACATGTCTTGTATCTCAGTGTAATATAAAAGATGCATATTAAATAAAATGAGGAGGAACAAAAAGTTTTGCTCATCCCATGACTATAATAATTGCGAAAATTTCTCATTGGTTCAAATACAAAGAAATTCATTCAGTAGCTAACAAGGCCTTCTTCAAGCAAATTCCTCTTGGTCTCATCATTTTCTCTACAGTTTTCACAGTCTTACAGGCAAATCACAGCTGCCCAATGGCATAATTCATCCATCATGATATTCTATTAGATGTGCATTCAAAGCTTTTGCAGGTATGTGGAGGAGTGTGCCTATGATGTAATGATGTGTAAAATGCAGAATACACATTATTTAGAATATAAGATGAAAATGCTATTTCAATCACTGCTAATTTGCATTTCATATTCCTGAAACATCATAATACTGTTACAAGATATTGATCCAAGCATGACCATTTGATTTCACATCAATACTAATATGACTTTTCTGTGATCTGTTGACATGTGGGATTTTCTGAGTGAAATACATACATACCAATATCCAGTGAAAATATTAGCGAAAATATATTTTCACTAGTAAAAGTGGATTCAGCTGTTCTGTGTGAAAAACTGTTGGTAAAAATGCAGATCACCTTGTTCCAAAATTTGAATTAGATTTTACTGGTAGACTTAAATTTATGTTCTTACTTCTTTTCCAAATCTCTTTGATTTACCTATTTAATATAGGGTTGTCTTTCTGATACTTTTTTTTGGCTGGAGCTGAATTCAGTATCCTAAGCACAAAGTATGGGTAGCAAAAGCTGTTATGCCATTTAGGAGCAAGAGTCCTTCAAAATCCCATTCTCATCCTCATTGTGGTTGTTCAGGGCCTGACATAAATACTACTGGAATAACAGCCTTCCACTGAACCTCTCTGAATATATAAACAGCATAGTTTATTGTGAAACAGTTTTTGCTCTGATGATTTTTGCATACAGATGCCAAAATCATATGGGTCCCACCCTCATATGATTTCTTCTCCCCCATTAGTTAGGTAGACTGAATGATACAAAAATAGCCTTCAATCTTCTCAGGACTGCTGAGACACTTCTTCCTACTAAATCCCTGTTTTCAACATTACCCAAGAGTTTCAGCTGACATCATTCTGTTGGTTTTTTGTGGTGGTTGCCAACTTGAAACTTAGCCAGGATCAAGGATAATCACAGAATAGTTCGGGTTGGAAGGGGATCTTGAAGAATATCCACCTTTTCTGCAGATATTCAGGCAGAAATTCCTTTCCTCACCTGTACACAGAGCCAACACAGTCTGTGCTAAAGACAATGCAACATCTCCTTCGATTCACCTGGAGCACACTTGGATTGGAATGGCGTGGAAAACGTGAAGGGAAGAATGCACTATGTCTGGGAAGAATGCTGTGCTGAGGATTTTCAGTCACTTTACTATCACAGAAATCAGCACGTAGAATGCAATTGCTTTTCATCACCTGACTATCTAGAGGATCTGAGTAAAAACTAGCAAAAAAATGGATTTATCACAGATTCATCCCAAAATGAGCTATCCCAGTTTCCTGGCAGAAGCCAAAGGACCTAAGGAACAGACAGATTGTCATCTGTCTCAGGTGAGACTTGCTTGTTTCTCATCACCTGCCAAGACCTGAAAATGGTTTACAACCTCAAAATCCAGCTAGAACCATTGCTGCTTCTGGACTGCAGGGTTACTGGAGGGGGCTTTTCCACCTTTTGTTACATATTACAGAGCTGTGACCCTTCTTGCCCACATGGAGTTATAGTTCATGTTGAAGACTACCAAGAAAGTGAAGTAAGGGTCCAGTCCCTACAAGGAACAGGTCAATATAGTCATGACATTCACATTCAATTCCAGGCACCATTTTCCTCCACACTTTCAGATGGAGACCAGGTCACAGGAAGATAAAGCCCCAAGAAACTTCAGTCTCATCTGACTTCAAAATTTCCTTCCAGCCCCACTGGCCTTCTAAACCAAACCTGGAATATCAGAAATAATCAAAGCAAAACTAAATCAAGTTTACATTGCACAGAAGAAACATTTCTGCCCTCTCTCCCCTACCCCCCAGCCCCCCAGTCATTAGTAAAATCTTAATCAGGGCTCCAAAGCCCACCTAATAGGAGACAAATTCTAATGGCTGACCCACAGCAACTTAAATTACATTGTGAGTTTGTTAGAGCCCTATCATGTCCTGTTTGGCTCTCTAAATAACCCGTGTATAAACATGATACAAATTGGTGTATGTCCTACTATCTACTTATTTTCACACATCAGTTTATTTGCTTTTACTTTTGAAGATACCAGCATGTTTCAGTATATTATTGCAGAATCTGAAAACTCAATTAATGTTCTATTTACCTGAGTATTAACTGAAACAATGTATATAAATGCACTAGAAAAAAAAATTCTTACAGATTGTAAATGAACTCTTAAGAACTGACCCAGTGAAAATCCTTACAGCACCTGTCTGGATATAGGCAATTATTTTAGTTAATGGCTTAACACAAGGTCCCAGAGTACACACGTAAACCCACACTTTCCAAGAGAGATTCAAGAAAGGATTACATAAAAAGTTTTAGTAAAAACTGCAGTTTCATCACTAATTATTACCCATTCATTGTGTTTGTGAATACAAACATATAATTTCCCCTTCATTTAACAGCCCTTCTAATCAAACATAATAGCTTATGGAAGATATGTGGCCAGCATAAATAAAAAGACACAGTTTATATCTTACAGCTGATTTTCATATGAGTTCAGCTTTGCCTCCACTTGTCTCCAACAAATGAAAACTTCTATATTATCTTCCCTCTTTAGTAGTACTTGTCAGGTATTTTTTCCCCCTTTTCTGACATTCTGTTAAAGGGAGTCTGCGTTTGACCACTGAGGACATGAATGCCCCCTCAACACCATTCTTTTCCATTTCTTAGCAAATGATGAACTTTATATAACTTGAGTTTCAATGAAGAAGGCTGTGAACTCATTTTGACTGCAATAAGATGAAAAGCCTGTTGATTAGCAGGAAGGCATAGGTACAATTTCAATATTAGCACTTGTGGCTAACTAGAAATAATTTGATTGGTTGATTGATTGATTGATTGACTGATATCATTTTACTTGGTGGTTAAAAATGACCAGCTGCCAGTATTATATCACTTTTATGTAGGAGCCTGGTACCATCCATCAGGAATCATTTGCAAGCTGGAATCCCATTTGAAAAAAACCAAAACAAAAAAAACACAATAAAGCAGAGCAAATGCAACCAAGCTTTGATAAGCTATCTTACAGAAATAATACAGCTGATACAATCAAAATAAGCAGAATAGTCACAAAGGGATGCAGCCAGGGCTGGATCCACGGTGATGACACCCCAGCCAAGAGCACTGTGGCCCCAGTAACAGCAGCTGATGGGTGCCCAGGGATTGTTAGTGGGAATGGAGCTCTGCCTTTTAGCTGAGCAAACTCTCACTATTTGAATCATGAAGGAAAATGTCCCAGCCCATTTGACTTGGTGTTTCTTGCTCATCATTTCAGGCTAATTACCATTAGTCTCTAAGGCATGCAGCATTGCTCTGACCTGACAGCCCAACAGGGCACTTTTCAGTTATATGTGGGAGCTGCTGTTATCCTCCAGTTAGCCAACACGGAGACCTTTGATTAAACAGCTTAACACTATTTCCTTCTGCTAAGCCATTCCCTTGTGTGAGAGATGGAAGTACCTCGCCTGAAGGCACAATGCATCCCTACAGGCAGGAATTCAGGATTGTCTAACCCTGCCTCCCTGTCACTGGCTTCTTATTCTGAGAAGAGAGGCCTTTTAAACTTTCCAATGACCTCTTGACTTAGACATCGTTATCCTTCACTGTGGGAAGAACATACCTTTCCGTCTTTTTTACTGTCTCGTTCAACCTCATTGGGTTCATTGACAGAAACAGGCATAGATACATAAAATTGCTGTAATTGGGTCAGGCCATAGGTCTGATAGTGGCCAGTGATGATTGCCTAGAGAAAGAATAGAAGAAGCAGTGCACAAACAGAAGGACCCTTCCCTCTGACAAATCTTCTCTGCTGCCAGCAATTTCAAGGCCATCAGAGAGCTGGAGTTTGTATCCAGACAATCAACTTATGATGCAAATACTGTGGTACCAAATACCAGCTAATACAAAAGCCATTACTTTTTTGAACTCACAGATATGTTTTTCATTAAACAACACAAATGTATATCTGCAATTGTATGTGACACAGATTCTTATGTGTGAGTCATCAATGTGTTTTGCTGTGCTTCTGTATTTGCAAGGAGACAGATGGACTGGTCTTTTTTTTCCATAATAAGCACATAAAGTAATTTCTTTTTTTATCAACAGGATTTCCCTAATTATCTTTTAAGAGATTTTCATTGCACTCTCTCTCCCCTGTCCTACTCTGCTTTTTATCAGAGGCCTCTCAATTTCTATAATCCAACCCTCTTGTTCTTTAGCCCCATTACTGACAAAAGTGTCACTCATACACTCCCTGTCTTTGTAACAAAGATCAGCTTGCATAGGCAAGTTGTTCCGCATTGTGGACCTGTTCTGCACTCTGCTGAAATCACAGTCTAGTCCTTAAAAGGTTCTGTAGAGTTTGACCAACTTCATCAAGCTTAGAGGCAAGGTGCTACAAGAGGCATTACTGAATCTACCCCAGTGCACAGCACATTACACTCTGTAACTTGCTGGTTTTGAAATACAGTACATTTCTTCTACCATTTGAAATACAATCCAGTATTATAATATGATATAATATTTGAAATACAATGAATTCTTCTGTATGTTACTCTGCAAGACCATCAAGTATGGCTAGAGACAAATGTGCTGGAACTTTTAAAAAAAAGTTAAATATGATGTTCAGTGATAGTCAATATAAGTATTCATGTAATTGGGAAAAGCATTGCTTGCAAAACAGACTGCATCATTTGAAATGTGGGAGGTGTTTTTCTTCTCTCTAACCAGTGCATGCTGGTGCAGGTGAAGTCTCAGTTGGGTGCAGTGGTTAGACAAGCACAACAAAACAGTGCTTCTGCTTTGCCAGACATTTCCAGATTTAAACTTGTGGTTGTGAGTTGTGTTTTTTGTTTGCTTTGGGTTTTGTTTTTAATTAATGGAACCAAAATCAGACAGCTGATAAGGCAAGCAAAGGCAAAGCCTCCTGTATCCTTATTTTTGGGTATACCAAACTCCCTGTATTTTGTTCCATCAGAGAACAAAGACAAGAAGTGTTGAGATCTGGGTCTCTCTGCCTAGTTGGTCAGGAGCAGCAGGAGAGCATCTCTGCTGGTGTCTGTCTCCTCAGTACTCTGCTGCTTGCTGTCCTTCACTTGCAATGACCCAGCCACGTCTCTGCTTCTGTAGGGAAAAGTAAAGCCTTCTCTTAGGGCTATTTCAGCTCCCAGGACGCTTGTGCTGCCCCAAATGTCCTAGCAGCTGCCCAGCGAGCATTTCTGTCTTTCACATACTCTTCCCCTGCTTACACAATCTGCAGCTAGTATTTTCCTTTTCTCTCTCTTTTTTTTTTCTTTTTTTTTTTTTG
>VXBI01012372.1:24425-196920 GCA_013397375.1 Toxostoma redivivum | reverse complement strand
TATTATTAATTATTATTATTACACGGTCTACGCAGTTTTTAGGCATCTCCGTTAGGGTTTTCTAATTTTATTTTAAAAGGCACAAACTATAGCTCTTAGTTGAATGTCGCCAGGTATGCTTTCTCTTTTTCCGTGTCTTTCTACAACTGTGTTCTGTGACTCAACTGTATAGTGTTAATATCAGTACAGACTTGTCTAGTTGACCGTATAAATAATGTTTTCCCTTCTCGTAGTCTCTATGGCGTGTCTTTATGGAGAAATAAGGTTCTCACGGGTTCGGTTCCCTTTACGTTTAGAGAGACCAGGTTCAAGCAATTATATATATTTTTATTATTGGTTGCATGTCGTCTCATTTTTTTCTTTTCCCTACCTGTTGGAATATGTTTGTGAGCATAATGGTCATAAATTATGTTCAGGGTTTCCAGATTTATTTATATGTGGTTAAAATGAATGCTTCTATTTAAAAGGGGAAATATTTCTACATGTGCATATAGTTTTCCAAGAGTGTACCATTAACTGATTGTTGATAATAAAAGCCAAAAGCAAACTTAGTTATGATGCTCTTTTGACTTCTTGTTAGGGCTTTATGTGGGGGGAGGTCTCGGGGTTATTTCTGATAGAGATCCAAGGCACATGTCGCATAACCTGAACCGTGCCATACAAAGATTTGCTCAGTAGCAAAGTAGTAATCTCCATTACCATCAGGAAGACCATAACTGCCCATCCCATCATTGCTGCCTAATTGTGCCCTTATTAATTATTTGCAAACAGGCTGATTGGAGGGAGGAAGTTGTGTCAGATTTGACCTTTTGTCACTACCTCGGAAACTGGAGATGGACAATATTAAGCGATATCCGTTAAAGGAAAAACAAAAGGGGCAAAACCCACAGGCCCGGTTTGTCAATGGGAGCAGCATCCTGCTGGCCGGCGGAGAGCCTTCGCCTGGCATTACACCAGCACTTCTGCTGAATCCCTCTGCCTACACCGAGGGCAGAGAGCAGGGACTGCGCGGCGCGGACTGGGCTCCCACCCGGGCCGGGAGCCACCCGGCGGCCTCTCGCTGGGACTGGGCTGCCTTTAGCGTCCGGCAGCGGGAGGCAGAGGGACGGGACAAGGACAGCAGTCCTGCCCGGCCCGACCCTGCACGGCTGCTGTCCCTGTCCCGCTGCGGTCCCTGCCCCGCTGCGGTGCCTGCCCCGGTGGTTCCCCCGCATCCCAGCCGGCCCTGCCCCGCACCCCCATGTGCCGGGCCCTCCGCGGGGCACGGGGGAGCTGAAGACACCCGGCGTCGCCAAGTCGAGCAGGCAAGCCGTTCGGACAAAAACCCTCAGGCAAGGACAGGTACCCTACCCGAGAAGAACCGAGGTCGCCGCTCAACCCGGTGCCCCCTGCCAGGGCAGCTCGGCAGCCGGGCACTCGCGGGTTCGCTGAAAGGACGTCGGGGCGATGAACTCTGCCTGACTCTGGCACGGTCCGTGGAAAAAAAAAAAAAAAAAAAAAAAAAAAAAAAAGACTNCATAAAAAAAAAAAAAAAAAAAAGAAAGAAAAAAAAGTCTGTTTGTCTGTTTGGCAGAGATGCAAATTTTACAAGGGCCTTGTCATCTGCAGAGTGCAACATCTGCACGGCTGGGGGCTGGGAGAGGGCAATTAAAAATGTGGCAAATGGAGCTAGTGCTGTTTCACTACTAAAGTACTTGAGTCATCAGGTTTAAAATGCTACAATAAAGTATGCAGGGTGTTTTCTGGAGGAAAACAACTTGAATGCATTTTTTGAATATGTGTTTTGTCTTCATGTGGGCAGATTTTGCCATTTTACTTTTACTTCCAAAAGTGATTCTATGTTCTAAGAATATCTTTGTTAAAAAGTAAATGGACTGCCTCTAGGAATTACCCAGCCGTGGACTGCAGAGCAGTTCTGCTAATAGTGATCTACACGTAGAGGTTTTCCTGCTGGAGAAGCTGCAGTGCTCAATCTCCTTTACTATGACTGAAACGACCCCATAGCTTCTAGAGAAGATGAGACCTATATTACCAGTAAAGCAATCAACCAACCTAGGGTGATTTCAAGATATCTCTCCTGGTCAGGTCTTGCTGTGTGAAGATGACAAGGTTAGATTTTATGGCAGTTGTGATTTGAAAACATCAAGGGATGACAACACACTACTATTTTTTCGCCAAGATCACTATTTTTTCTGCTAAAACTTGGGCTTTATGTCTAATACAAAGGCTTCAGCTTCCTACAGTGGATCTAGCTGCTTATCTGCTAGACCTCTCTTTTCTCACACTGTAAACTGGCTTGCATTTTGGTCTGTCTTCTTCCTGGTAAGTTAAATGAGCTGTGTTCTTTATGTATCCCACAATCCCTAAGGCTCAAACTTCAACAAATTTTTCAGACGTGGAACCACTCTGCTGTTTCTGAAGAGGCCTTGCAGAAGGGATGCTAGGGTAGTACCAAACAGTGAGGATAGTACCAACAGCGCAGTGTCTCTCTCAATGATGGTTCATACAGAGCTAAGATCACCTCTGTATTTATGATCACAATTTTCCACTTAGGTATCTAAACTTATAATTAGTCCTTTTTGGAGACTTCTGATCTGTCACTGACCCATAACTCCTTTCCCAAGCCACTGCTTTTTATATTCTGGTCACCCCCACAGTAAGGGGAGCCATAGCAGGCCTGAGGCATATGGCACTCCTCATTTGTAAGGACCAGTAGGCCTGTGGCAGACCAGTTGGAATGGTTAATTCATCAACCTTCATGATTGCTCAGTCAGGTAGAAATGGATGGTTTGAAAATATACAAAGTTTACTTCTCCTGCCTGTATGAAAAGGCAGGGGTTTGAAAAGGAATATAAGTTAAATAAATAACCTAAGGATTGCTGCTAGAGGAAGGCCATGGGGAGGAGCAGCAGCAGGAGCCCAGGCAGGAAGAGGATGCCAAAAGGCTGTTTACCAGTGGTACCAGTGAGAGCCGAACAGGCAAGATGATCCTTAACACTAAGGGTGCTCTGGGGCTCACAAGGCAAAGAAGTCTGGACAAAAGGACCTAAGAAGCCAAAAGATGTTCCAGTAAAGAAATTAATTTAGGGGTTTTTATTTTTCTTGGGTTTACCCTCTCACATTGTTCAAATAAAGGATAGTTCATTATACAATCCAACTCGAATTCCATATGAACATATTGCATTTTGAAGAGTTCAGAGGTAAATTCATATTGTGTGTTTGGAGTGATTTGAGTGTTTCATTGTTTGCTCTTCTAAATATCAAGAGATAGAATTCAGGTCTAATGTTGACTTTAACTCTTGCATACACTCTCACTTCCTTCTCTCCAATACTTGAACAGAAAAATTAATTCCTGATTGCAGTATGAATCTCTTTGATGGATGCATGACAATGCAAACATTAATTTTGCTACTAAGGAATATGAGGCCAGCATACAGGAATACTACAATTAGTAAAAACAATCCCTGTCAATAGTAAGTGTGTCTAAATTGTTTAATCTTTATATATTTGCACTAATTTAATAGAATTGTCAAACTATTACCAACCAATAGGGAAAGGAGATGTCATGAAAAGTGCCTTTGGTCCATCAGAATATATTCTTAAATACTCTTTTCCTCCCACCTTTTTTTTGACACTGTTGACGTGTACCTGGCAGGAATCCCCTGAATGAGCCTGACTCCAGTCAAGGCTGTCAGCTCACTGCTGTGATCCGAAACATTAGCTCTTTCTGAAGTCAAAATCTGAGGTATCTTTGCATGGAAAGCATCCCCACTGTATAGAGGAGGAATGGGGTACAAAACTCCCTGTTAATTCCTTGACACCTAAGAAACTTAACTGTGAGTAACTCTCGATGTACATTTAGCAGGAATCATTAACAGTAAAAAACCAATTAATGTATAGATTGCTTTCATCATCTTTAAAACAGATCAGCACTATGAAGGCTATATATCAATGGAAGATTAAACTTTCTATTTCTGTCACAATTTAATTTGGTTTTTTACAAGCTATAACCCAACAACTGCCATGAAATAAACTGGTGGCTTCATCCCAGGAGCTACTAAAATCTGGTTCCATCTTAGAGAAACACTTTTGTCCCTTGTACTTCACACAAGAGCTCATCATGCAGGCCAATTTGAGAGGAAAAGCATTTTCTTGATTTGTGGGAAATTCATCCAGAAACAGCTCAAGAAATGTTAGCCATGAAAATAAAGTTCATGCTTTCATATTTTAGGATGAAAATTTCCTTTGGAGAGAGGAAATACTCTTTGGGGCTGATCCTTGTCATGACTATAACATCAACAGGAAATAAAAATATTTCCACTTAAAAAGAAGTATTATTTCATACTAGTATGACAGGCTAAGGCCTACTTATTCCCATTTCTTTCTGAAAGAGAGGTAGTAAGGGCATGCCAGTGACATCTCTTGCTGCTTCAAAGAGAGTTTAAATTACATTTGAAGTCCATCAACAGTATTACATAAAAGTTCAAGCAGTCTTGGGAAGTACAAGTACAGAGTACTTTTTGTACAGAGTACAAAACTCTGCCTTTCCAGCAGTCTGAAATTTAATGTCAGCACTGAGGCCTCTATCATCATGCTTAACACATGGATGGGGTTTTCAGAAGCATTCACTTCAGTATTGTTTTACAGAAAGATGTTAAAGAAATAGAATCAATATATCAATTTCCCCTAAGAGGAAAGCCTATCTGGGAAACAAAGCACACATTTTATGAATTTCTGTGGTTGCTCATTACAGAAAAGAAGTGGAAATTGTGAAACCTGTGGCTAAGAGACCTGGTCATCTAGCATGGACGTGGTATTTGGGAAAGCTTGGCTTGCTTCTTTCAGAAGCATGCATCACCAGAGTACCCAGATGGAACTTGGATATTCAATGCCTTTGAAAGTTAATTCACTTCTTGAAACCTCCTGGGAGATTGCCTGCAGCAGCCCTGCCCAAGGACATAGCCACAAACGCCTGTGCTTTCAGGGCTGTTGAAAGCCACCTATGGTTTGGAGAGCAGAGGGTAGGGGCTTATCCTCTTTGAGCTATGCCAGGGAGCAGGAGGTTCATGCAGATGCAGATGCAGCAGCCTCAGCTGTTTGCACTTTTGCCAGCCCACTGCCTTTTCTCTGATGACAAGGGAGCTGAGCTACCTGCAGCCAGCTGTGGCATGCAGCACTTACATTCTGGGGCTCATTTCCAAGAGGAGACAGGAATAATTTCTTCCCTCCACCTGCATCTTTGTGAGTAACCATGAACAGGCTGGATTGGGCTCAGCACTGGCCTGCTTTCCTTCTGTGATGCTCTGTGCAGCTTTCCACCACTGTGGCTTCCTGAGGCTTGTAGGACTCCCTTCCAGAGAACCAAGAACAGAATTCAGCTTCAGTGAGTCCTTGTGTCCTTGCCTCAGCTTTGCAGATGGGGAGCACAGCAGAGTTGCTACAAGGTAGAAATTTTCAATTTCATTGAGGTTTATCATAACAGTGTTAGTGGAGTTCAATGCAATGTGCAGATACACAGATACACTCCACAGGCTGTCACAAGTTACAGGTTATTCCTACCTTTTTCTCAACTTAAACAGTCTGATATTACAGTTTGAAATAATCTCAAGATGTGCTGTCAGGAGAATTCAGAAGCTCTTGGCCCTGTATTTATTTCATAATATCAAACTGTTTCTAGGAAGACCTACCAAAATATTTGTGCTGTACTATCTTTAAAAAGGTTACCAAAAGGGGTGAACTCTGAAAATAAGCAGTTCAGGAATCTCTACAGATAATATTATAAACAAAATGATGTCACAACAAGCATGCAAATATCTGAGGAACTCACTTCTGTTAAAAAGTTACACATTTTATTTAAAAACTGTGTGTCTCTTCATTTTTAATAACAAAATCTCCTTACATCTGGAAGCAGAGGTAGTTAAAACTCTATCTGATGCTATTGCATGCACTTATAATGCATTATGTGACAGCCTATCTTAGAGCAGTGATGCTTTAAACATCCAAATCTAATTATCACTAGGACTATCTCTATGGAGACAAAAAGTTAGATAAACATGGTGTGGGTGGTTTTGTCCTGCTGCAGGAAAAGAGGATGCTCTAGATGGATGTCTAAGCCCTTCACTCCCATCATGATCAATTCCCACTGGGAATGTAGCACTCCTAAAATATTTCTGGCCTGATTCAATGACTGTCAAACCTGGTGTCATTCACTGAAAAGTGGTAGAGAAGCATCAAGGGCACATATAATTCAAGAGGAGAAGTTATTTGTATTAATTTTTATTACTCAGTGCTGTACTCTATAATACTAAACATGAATACTGAAACACTGTAAAGACTGGAGAAATTAGACCAGGCCCTTCAGGTGTTTACTGATTTAATCTCACCTTTCAGTGACTGCATCACTTGACTTCCTTCCTAAGTAAATTTCCTACTTAGGAAAAAAAAGTAGGCTAGCACATAACAGTGTGATTGTTTGATTCCTTAGAACCAGAAAAAGGGGATACTTCCACTCACTAGGTAGTCAAACTGAGACTCATTGCCACAAGATTGGCTTGATGTGAATGAAGATTTTAACCCAATTCTGAAGAAACCTGAGCTCTTAAGTAAGAATATCTGGGCAGTAAAACTTCAGCTAATAAAATATTCTGAAATATTTCTGTCATAAACCCACCCATTTCATGGTGGAAGCCAATCTCCACTTCCTGAAGGTGAGACCTTTAACAAAAATTTTTCATCAACAAATTTCTTATGTGTTCTTCTAAATCAACTGTCCAAATCTAGAAATGGATTTAGGAACAGAAGATCACAGGCTGTGCACCACTCCTTATTTTAATATTCTAATAGCAAGTTAAAGCATGCCCTCCCAGCTTTCCCTCATTTACTTGTCTTTTTTTTTGGTGGTAGTATTCCCTGTTATATTCACAGGGTCAACTTCAGCCCTGGCCACAGCACATTCCACAGCTGAAGTCAAATATATTTTTGAAAGTGATTAATTTTTCCTATTATTGCTGATTGCTTTCACTGATCGATACTTTCACTGGTGTATACCACTAATACATTTAAATGTCAATGTGGGAATCAATTAACCTCAATTATTTCCTTTCAAAGATCATGACATTTTGTTTTTGTTGAGATTTTAGGATATATACATACACAAGATTATGGCTACATTTGTCTTTAAAATTTTATAGAATGATATGTACAAAACCTCATAGGTATAAAATGCTTTAAAATAATTATAGCAAAATATTTAAAAGGAATAAAACTGAAAATATTTAAACACATAAAAATAGGCATTAAACCCCTTGTAAATTTTAAACCCAGTCATATGTGAATTCTGAACAAAAAGGAGTTTCTCCAACCAGTGAAAAATATTAACGATACAAGAGAAGATTCAATTACATTACTGTATATTGTAATTCTCTATGATTTATAAAAGGCAAAATTCAGATATGCTATACAATAAATTATCATTATGGCGTGACTACAGTTTGGTCTAATAGAATCCCATTATTTAGAAATGGAAAAAGAAATCCCATTAGATTATAGGCTTAATTCCCTGCCAGTGCTGAGGTCACTGCTCTTTCAGATTTGTCTATGTGAAAGCTGCTGGTACAGTTGAAGAATCTTCTTGAGCGGGCAGACATACAGAAAAGCAAGAGGAGCTCTGTGTTGATGTTAGCCACCCTCATGAAGGAATAAAAATAGCTGTAGTGGGTAAATCATCTTAACCAATAATTTTAAAGAAGAAATATCTGTTAAGATCTGAGGAACAAATATGCCAAAATGGCAATATACACCAGTATTGTCAATATATGAGGATTAAGGGTCAATGGAACCAAAGACACAATAGTACTCTGAAATGAAATAGTCCTAGCACAGCATGAAAAGCCTTGTAACACACCTGAATGCATGGGATTTTTCTGGACTTACAGCTGTTGAGAAGTTTCAGCCAATACTGGTTTCAATGGGATCTACTCAGCATAACTTTTAAGAATAAAACCACACACTGGGAATCACTTAGTTTTATCTCAAAGCTGAAATGAAGTAGAAGAAGAAAAGCTCTCTTGTAGGCATTTAATTGGGGTAGCAGGGAAGAGAGATAGATGTAGATACAATAGATTAACTCCCCAAAAGTCCCTAGCAATATTATACCTGTTGTGGGCAGAACAGGTGGGAGACCTTTAAAGACTCTGCTTTCTGAGTCTTCAGGCAGAGGAAAAGCTCGGGCGAGGTGTGCTGCTGTGTGTGTCTAGAGGACTGTAATCCTCTGAAACTCAGGTGTGCCAAAACCTCTCCACAGCCTGCAAGTGCAGGCTCAGAAACTCCCCTGTGTGTCTCTTTTGCATTTCCCAGATCAGTTTAGGTTCTGTGATCTCCTTTTCCCCCCAGTGATAAATTAGCCACAAGGGATGTGTTTTCTGAAGAGGCTCCTTCAGCATGGCAGTTTCAGGCAAAGAACTCAGATTTCAGCTGGGCGTGTCCTGCTGTCCAGGGAGGAGTCGTGTCTACCAGATTTTTCTGCACAGAGGTAAAACCTTAGACATGTGTCTTTAGAGTTGTGTTGTTTTTTTCTTATTGGGGAGAGGTGCACTAGAAATGTAATTTATTATCGTCCATAATAACTATTTCTTCTGCCACAGCAATCACAGTCTCCACCCATCCCCGAATGGCACCAGGGCTTCAGGGGATTGTTCAACAGTGCATCAAACCTGCTTTCACATGTCACTTTTTGCTCGTTGAGGTTATGAATTGTCCCCAAACAGTTTTTCTTCATGAAAGCCATTCAGTTCTCTTTTCCACGAGCACCTGGACCCTCCCTTTCCCCCAGGAACCAGACTGCCACCCTCGTGCTTCAAGGAGCTGTGAAAGAAAAATTTGCTTTTAGGAGGACTTCTATTTATGCATCATTAAAGGGGATTTGTGATTTTAACAAACTGGGTATTAACCATGCTGCTGGCTGTTGAAGAAAGATATTAAAATTATTGCTTACTATCAGTGGCAAAGCTGTTGAGAAATAAGTTTTCTGTTACTATGTGAGGAAGCACAAATTGCTTAATCATTTGTGTCATTGAGTGAGACTAACATTAGTTAAAAAAACATATCAGATATTGCTAATCAGTGCAGCTCCATGAGTATACAGTATTTCAAAACTCACACCCATTTCATGCCCTAAGAAAATAACTTCAAAATGTTTTTCTATTTAGTTTCCAGAGTGTATTTTTTAATTTCTAAATTCATGGGCTGAGTAGTTGACTCACTAGCATACAACTCAAACAAATGAGATAACACTGGTGGAAAAGAAGATCTGAACAATTATTCAGAAGAGATAAGCCATTAGCTTCTCCCAGGACCTACTGATGAGCTCTGCAGGATCATTCAGGCTACAGCCATAATTAAAACTCGTTCTGAGTCATTCTGTTGCAGCAGAAAACATTAACAAAAAGGGAATCTTTGGCAAACTCCATGCAAGGGAGGACTAGGATGAGACTGGTGTCTGACACAAGTAGGACTGAAATATTTTTGAAATACAAGGCAATAAGAAAGAATTGGAATTTTATTACTATTTTATTTAACAAGCTACTGTTTGGAAGCACAATCACAGCTGAATAAAGATCTGACAATGCTTTTCCACCTCATGTCACCTATGGGAAGGCCATTATTATTCAATTATGCTAAATGTGCTATATTATTCTATTTGTTCCATACTTAAATTACTCAGCTGTTTCAACCACACTCTTTCATCCTGTTGTTTTAGTTGTTATATGCCATTGTTAGGGGTTGAATAATTTCTTTTATTTTCTGTGGAATTTTTCCCTATTCTTATGCTAATCACTCCAGGCTACAAGTTAATTGCCTCTCACTGGAAGGGGGTGGGGGATGATAAAAAAGAGGAGCCGGAAAAAGGAAGAGGACCACGGGAAGGAGTAGTTTTTTTTCTCTCGCGGCTAGCACGTGGAGTTGGAAGACAGTGGGGAGATCCAGTCCTGGACCCTTTTCTGTCCCTGCGAGGTTTTCAACGCCGGCAACCACACTTCCCTGCTGTTTGGACCTCACCCTGCCGCCTTCCCATCCTATCCTACTGTTCACTGCTGAGCAGCAGCAGCACGGCCGGCGCCGTCAGGAGGAGCGGCCTCTCCGCCCCCCCCGCCTCCCGCTCAGCCCTGAGCCGCCGCCATCAACCCGGACTCTGCAGCTGAGTGGGACCGGCTCTGCCCACAGCACCGGGAACTGAACCCAGAGAAAGTTTGCATCCAAAGACTGGGACTGAGCGATACTGTTCTGTTTTGTTGTCAGTTTTTATAGCTGTTGTTGTTTCTGCTGTTTACCTTGTTAGATATATTAGTAAAGAACTGTTATTCCTACCCCCATATTTCATGCCTGAAAGCGTTTGATTTCAAAGTATAGTGATTTAAAGGGAGCGGATTACAGGGAAAGGGGCTCATCCCTCTCCTTGGCAAATACCTGTCTCTTAAACCGAGACAGCCATCTCTGTATTTGACCTCCTCTTGTGGAAGACACTGACAACTGCATTTTTGTATTGTTTTTCCCAGTTGAGAAACATGATTTTGTGATACATGATGAAGTGTGGACCCCATTCCGCATGGCCAGTTTGTTCAAACCATCCCAAAAGCTCCTTGTGAAATAAGAAGACCTCCTAGGTTTGTGCTGCCAAAAGGAAACCATTAAGACTGTTTATTGCTGTCCTGGGCCACTTTACAATTACGAACACAATTGCTTTTAAACATTCCAATTTAGTAAGAATAGGCACACATGGAAAGGTGTTCCTAGCTCTAGGCTCATTGGTATTTAGGCAATCCCAACCACACTCCTCAAAGCAGGTGGTCTCCTTTTTGGCCACCACAGTATTTTCGGGAAACAACTCGGCTTCAACTGGTAGAACACTATACATAGACTTAATTGAGCAGGTTCCTGGTTTTGCCCAGTTGGTCAGAGTTTTGCCTTCAAATTTCCTGTGTTGTGTCCAAAATTTCATTCTAAATTGCTTTCCCAATGGCTTACCTCTGTGAAACATCTTCTCTATGTACAGTACTATGTAAATTTTACTGCAGTGGCCAGAGTTAAGAAAAACATTCACTTTTATGCCATCTTTTCTGTGTTTTGTCAAATCAAATATTTAACTAATCAACAGCATCTGTTAACATGCCAATAACTAGATAAATAAACCTAATGTAGGCTAAACATATTCTGTAATCCAGAGTACTCTTGAGGGACTTTCTGTAATCTTTAAAAGTGACTGGCGGAAGCATGAGAAAAAAACAAACATGAAATGAGCCCACCAAATGGAATGGTCCCTGCTGTAAGATATACTTTTAAAAGTTAATTAATATTTTTAAATACTTTGATGAAAATATATGTTTTGTTTCATTCGGCTTGAAATAATTCAGTCGGTAATCCTTTTTCAGAAAGCAAATTATTGTTGCTGCCTCACAGCTCAAATTATTACCCAAAGTAATAAGCTTGGCAAAAAAGCCTATTATTTCAGTTCTTGAATAAGGACTCCGTTCACATGTCTAATGCCCCATGTAAGAGAATTAGCAGAAACTCATCTCAGTGTGGTCTCAAAAGAGGAAACTAAGCAGACAGCCTTGTTAATTTAGCATATAGACTTGGAATAAAGTACAACATCCATCATCTCTTGAAATTCAATTAAAAATTGGTCTTGTGTCCAAGGAGAAGGAGCCAATTTTCTGCTGGAAGCAGAGTCTTGGAAGATCACTAAAACCCTTAATGGTTCTTTCATTGTGGGAGCCAATATAAAAGAAAAACCAGTTGGGGAGTTCAAATTACCCCTCACATTAAATGATGCAGCATGTACAATCTTCAGTTTGGGCCTGTTATTGTTGATGCAACGCTTTCTGTCACCCTGGACACACAGGGAATTCCAGCTGTGTGTCTCTCCTGGTCCTTAAAGCCTTCCCTGCTACTGGGTGCTGCAGCAATGCTGAAGAGGCTTTTGCATGCAGGGTGAAATGCACATCCTTACCATATGTTGTGCATGGTTTTTGTTCTCTCTCAGTAGGTTTCCATGCGTGATAAAAAGATGCTCACAAGCACACTGAGATTTAATATCTGGGGAAAGGGAAGCCTGAAAATATGTTAACAAGATTTTCAGCATTAAACACAATTTTGTTTCAGATTTCAGCTGTTAAACATCTTAATTTGTTTTGCTTTTTACTCCAGTAACATAATGCTAATACACTCTGACAGCTTGTGACTCCACGCCGAGGAGGTTTCGCAAACCAATCTCTTTACTTGAAATTTGATTTACAAAGTGCCTTAGTCCTTTAGCTGTGTGGCAGCAGTCACCCTCACAACACTTGTCATGACTTAAAGTAGGAGCACAATCTGGGCAGTTTTGCCTTGTTTGTTTATTTTGTCCTAGTGAAGGATTCACTGAGATTAAAGAATCCTTTTAACTCTTTAATGTTCTCATCCATCAATAAACTCAGTCCAGAAAATACTGCCATGCAAAGTCTGGCTAAGTCCAAAGGAAGGAGTGGATTTTTTTGTTTGAAACATATATTAAACTCCTGGTGCAGGTAGTACCTATGCAGTTTATTTTTACAATATTTGTTTTGGATGAGTTGATCCAACAGTTAATGCACAAACCTTTTGTATTCCATGTTCTCCTTCCAGCCCAACCTAGCTTTGGCTACTCCTCTCCAGCAGCAAGCCCAGGTTACTTTCTGGTTGCTCATCCCACATAGGGCTGCAGGTCACTGCTGAGCCAGCAGGATCACTTGTTCAGCTACTGGCCAGCCCCAACCTTGTGTGGGCCATCAATTTTCTGGGAAATCAGGTTTTTGACATGTGAGGAGTACATGAAGTGGCACATCATATCACAAATCCCTGCAGAACAGGCAGCAAAAACAATGGATGGCCACAAACATTTACTCTCAGACGCAGCTCTCCAGGCTGCTGCCTGCCCTTGGCAGGGGTAGTCTGCCACATGCATGGAGCATATCCTGTCACATCCCAGTATCCTGGCAGGTATGTTACATAGCAACCACCTCCAGAGGGTAAACACCATGTGGACTATTCCTTTAAGTTATTTTATTATTAGCTGGAAAAGTTGATTTGGCACCAAAACTTAGGGAAAAACCTTTTCTTCATCTCTTCGCCAGCAAATAAATTTTTAGATTTTTGTACAATTATTTTATTAGGATAAAATGTCTGTTATTCTGCAGGCAGAAGGTTGTGGGAACAGCAGTGTGGATGTTTCCATCTCTCCTTCTCCATAGATGAGGCATAGGAAGCCGAGGTAACATCATCCAGCTGAGAAGTCAGTCTTGTAAAGAAGACCAGAAACCAAACCACAGTTCCTGCTCCACTGTGGCAGGGATCACACATGAACACAATCTGCTTACAGCTTTTAAATCTCCTTTCTTCCAGAAAAGGAACGCATTTGGCACCTTTTCTCTCAAAAGGGCGTTTCCCCAAAAGGGTCCAGCTTTCCTCCCTGAGCTCGGAGCACAGGGAATGATCTCCCATCTCTGCCAGGTCTGCGCTCCCAGCCGGCTGCTCCCGCTGCTCTGGTGTGGGCAGGGCATTCTCTGCTGCTGCTGCTG
Organism: Toxostoma redivivum; assembly: GCA_013397375.1. Taxonomy (NCBI): domain Eukaryota; kingdom Metazoa; phylum Chordata; class Aves; order Passeriformes; family Mimidae; genus Toxostoma; species Toxostoma redivivum. The sequence continues at coordinate 183,328 of VXBI01012372.1, read as the reverse complement.
CTGCTTTGTGTGCTGTGTTTCTAGACAGACTGTCTCCACACTGGTGGCCTTCTGGTGTTTTTTGCTGCAGTACTCAGCCTGGTCCTTCTGAACCCCACAGTCACTATGCTGTAGTCACAGTAGTTGGTAAATGCATGCAAAATGGTTTGGTTTGGTTTTCCTCTGAGTTTCAAGCATTTTTGTTGTCAGGTTGTAGGCTACATCAAATTCACTAGTGAAGACCTTCTTTCTCTGCACAAATTAAATGGATCTGTGACCCGTGTATCCATCTGTAAAAATAAGTAAATAGTATTTTTCTGTCTCACAGTGGTGTTTTGAAACCTGATTCAACTAGCAATTGAAAAGAGCTCCACTGTTTTCTGATAATGATAAACTCTAAAAACCTAAAAACCAAGGTTAAGTACCTATGCTTTCACATAAGACCAGTGGCTCTGTGCATGACTTGGGGCCTGATAATAATGTCTGCATATCTGGGAGTGTGCATCAGATATCCTTGAAAACCCAGCTGTTTCCAAGTCTCTGACATTTTGTACTCATGTATTTGGCATTCAAAATTGTTCAAAATCTAGTCCAAGGCTTTTTATATTACTGCAATAATAAGGAAATAATTGATATTTGTATTTAAGCTTCAGCTCAGTACTATCAAAAGAGACACATATTGTCTTAAAACTGCAAATAAATAAAATGGTATTTATTCCTTGAAGAAAAGTACTATGGTAGAGAGACATGTCTTTTTCCATTTGTCTCATTAGCCACAAAGTTTCATAAAGAGTCTCAGTGCAGCATGCACACATCTTTGCCACCTTGGGCTGCTCCAACCATCTTCTCATGCACCCATTTCTGCTAAAGCCCTCCTCCAGCAGGCAGTGCTGCCCTATTTGCAGGAGTCTTTCCAAAGCCCACTAAGCAGCAATGTTGATTATTTTCCTGCCCTTTGTGCTGACTGCACATGCGCAGGAAGCAGCTGGGAAATGCTGTATTGATCAGCTGAGAAGAATTTCCTGCTTAAAAAATCGAAATCCCCAGCATCTGATGGAGAAAATTGAAACTGTCTGTAGTAGATGGACTGCAAAGGTTCAGAGAGAGCAGAGGGGCCCTGAGCCCAGCGGGGCTCAGCTGAGTGGGCAGCTGTGCAGAGCTGGCTACAGCCAAATGAGCCTCCTGGCAAGATGGGATGTGCCATGGGGACACAGCTGGATTTAATTGATGTGCAGAACAAGGCTGAGAAACTGGTTATGTCCTAGGTTGAGAACAAGAGGGGAGAAGTGCTACAACTCCACCATTTACCTTTTGGGAGCTTGATCCTCGTTGAAGTAGTTTTCCCAAGATAGATACACAGACCCTGGAAGTTAGGATGCATGCCTCCTCTGCATCCAATGATTTATTTGTCTTTTCATGTTTCCTTGCCTATATCTGGTAGGAATTAAAATTGATCACATTTTGCATCAAAGTTTACCAAGTACAATGTAAGTCTTCAACTCCTGGGGTAAAAACACGTGAGCATTATTGTCAGCTGGAAGTGTGTGAAAACAGCCACATGCTTGAAGACCCTTGACACTGTAAATAGAAACATATCTACGTGTTTAATTGTATTCATGTTATAAGCAGATTTTAAGCATTCAAGATAGAGATATTGAGAAAACCAAATCAAGTGATTATATTCCATCATAAACTGTTTATTTGAACCTACACCTTTTTCAGATATTTAACTATTAACACACAGCCCCATGTGAAAAAATACAGCTTTGAAGTTATTGTACCATCTACATCAATTTGAAGAAACGCAATGGCTGTAAATGTCACGTACATAATCATGCAGGCTTTTTTCCCAGATATAAATCCAACTGCATGGATGACTTGCAGCTTGTGCAAGTGAAAAGCTTTCTCTTTCTCCTTCATCCCCCACAATGAAAAGAATCACTACAAAGGCACTGCCACCACCTGAGCTCCTTGGAGTTTGTTTTTTCCAAAGGTTTCTCAGAAGTCCATTGTCTGAAAAAGATGATTTAATTGGCAAGCCTTGCAATGAAATATAAGCACCATCCTTTTCTTATAAAATGGAGTGCAGTGAGGGCATCAGTTGGCTCTGATGATTTTGATTCACCACTGTGCATTCTCACCAGGTGGGATATGCTGGCCCCCGTGTTGCAGAATATTGTGGTAGATGGGCTGTCACCACATGCAGAAAAGTCAGCTGCTATGATTTTTCTTGAAAGATTCTTTTAAGTTTTGATTATCAAACCAGATGTAATTACACTGGACAGTATCACCCAGTCAAGTGAAATATTGTTTTACTCAGAGAAAAAAAAATTTAAAATTACCTGTTTGCTAATGACAGAAGGATATAAAAATATCAATCAACAGATCCAGGAGAAATATAAGAAGAAAGCTACCAGTAAAGATTTGCAAGAAATAAAGACCTCTATTTCTCTGAAAAGATATCAGGAAAATGCAGCTGGTTTTCCATAAGGTAAACACAGCTGATTCTACAGCAAAATCTTTCTATGACTTTCCACATTGCTATGGGCAAAAGCACATTATCACTACTTTGGAAAGAGATAATGACTTTTCAACTGCTGTGTATCCCGGTGTATCTGTGACAAATGCTCTGAGAGATAACAGCTTTGGCAGAAGCAAAGTGGAGGGGATGAGAGTTCAGGATGGTTGATTGGCCTCTGCCACTACTTCCCAGCATTGCCATCATCATGCAGATGCACACTGGACATGTAGGTGGCATTCCAACAGAAATGGTTGAAAGTGAGTTTGTGAGTCTGCAAGTTAATTTTAAAATTCAGCTTTAGTCCACTGGAACAGATTAGTAATTATATCAGTTAGTGGCATAGACCCCCTCTTAATGTCATCCTACCTGTTTCAAAATAATAACAAGATGCAAAATGCATTTAGGAGTATAGATAAGATATGTGTTATATGATACGGCTTTTTTTTTACATAGAGTGCTGTTCTTTTATTCATCCATTTTAAACTCAGCTGAAGATTTGTGAACCCTCAGAACAAGAAGACAGAATGCATTTCACAGGTCTACATAATACTGCTGTCTTCACATTTAACGTAAAGCCTAACTGGGACATGGCTGGGCACAGAGGGTTTGCAAGAGTCATGTCTGACTTCAATGCAAGGCTTTCCCCCTCCAGACTCTGTGAGCAGTGTCTTTCACACCCCGGAGACCATGGCAAACCATGATCACTTCCCTCTGCCCAAGAATGGTTCCAGTATAAACCCATGGAACCAGGAAGGGCATCAAAAAGCATCAAATATGAGCCAAGACAAATGTTTTCTAGAAAACCTCCAGAACATCATTTCACTTAACAGTTCAGAGAGTTTCATCCTCAGGCTGGAAATTATCTGAGTGTTATCATTGTGTATCAGTCAGGAAAAACTTTAAGACCTGCATAATTGCACAAAGTCCAACACAAAAAGCCCATGCTGCAATCTAGTCTACTTCAAAACATTAGTATTAATTAATACACCACACAGATGCCAAATCAATCACTGGAAATAATTTTTCCTAAGAAAAGTTTGGAAATAGATTTTTAAAAACCCCCTACATTTAACATCTTTTGGAAAAACAGCCACTGTGTTCTCACCTGGTAATGTTCAGACATGGTCCCAGGAAAGTACATTTGGAGGTGACATCTTCAATTTGAATGATAGGGACATATTGCTATATTGAGGATTATTGTAGCACCTCCTTTGAGTTGTGCACACTCACAAAGTTTTATGAACCACCCCAAAGACAACCAAAGAGCACTTGGCCACTGAAAAAAGGGGACAGCCATTGCAAACCCTCAAGTTCAGGTCCCTGGAACAGCAGTTTCAGCATTACTACATGTAGTTTCCAGGGATGTGGATAGCACATCTCTGTTTCTGTGCTTGTAATTGGAGTGGTTTTGTCTATAATCAGATGTAGAAGAAAAAAGGAATTTTTTTGAAATCTTGCTTTCTTTTCCTGTTTGATAAATTCTGTTATTTCAAGGAAAGCTTTGCAATTTGGTAGTTTTTATTTGGTTTCTAGACCCATGACTGGCTTCTGCAGGTTTTAACCAGGTCATCTGCTTAGGAAAGAATATATCTGTGAGCTGTGGGTGTGGCATTAGTTACGAAAATTTACAGTGCATCATGTGCAGTGAAGCAGATGGACTCTATGAATGAGTTAACAGTGAATTGTAAGATTATCTTAAATAATGGAGGGGCTTTTTTCGTAAATGACTTAAAACCCCATATGCTTTGGGGTTTACCTAGCTTCACTAGCTACTAGCTACATGCACTGCTACATTGCAGAGCATGGGGCATTTCATAAAGTCTACAGAGCAGCAGCTCCTTCTTGCATGTTTAACTCGTGCTGCATTCTATAAAAAACATGAACTAGAAAATAGACACCCCCCCAACCCCTCAAATAACCACCCCCTGCTGTACCATGGAAGAGTCACATCCTGTCCTGTACGTTCTATCTCTTTTTTTTTGGGGGCTCTTATTACTTGAAAAACTTGAGCCGCGTCCAGTTTAGTCATTTCCCCTTATCAGGAAATTCAGATGAAATTACATTCCTACCGGAGGCTTTTAAAACTCTATAGGAGACCTGTTTGCCTCTACAGGAGATATGTTTTACTGACATTTTTCCCAATCAAGTGGTGGTCATCTGCTCATTTTGAGCATCCAAAATCCCTCCTGATTTTCACTGCAGATGTGTCTCTGTCATCTTGTCATTTTGTCATCTTGTCATTTTGTTCCCCAGTTACCCAACCTGGTAAAGGGGAGAGAAGGACAGGTTTCCACTCTGCAAATTTTGTTGAGTCCAGCCTCCCATTACCAGGAAGGGGACCCATCAAGAACTGTACCTAATTTTCTAAACAAAGTGGTAGCTGCCTGCTTTTAACTATGCTCCAGGAGAGTTTTCTGGATCAGGATCAATACTCACAAGGTAAGCAAGCTACTGATGCTCATCGCCTGTGCCTAGAGCCTCCTGCAGCTACCAGCACATCTGTACTCACTGATGACCTCTGCACCAAAACATCTGCTAAGCAGAGAAAAAAACATGAGCAAAACAAAGTGGGTTGGATGGAGGAAACTGAGCACTTGTCCCAACAGGCTATGATGGGGAAAAGGAGAGGGATGGAGGCATTGCAGCTGGACAGGATGTAGAGGAGGCACAGAGATCTCCTGGGGGCCATGCACATGAAACTCTTTGCATGGGGTGTCCTCTGCTCTGATGTTTGAACCTCAGCTGTAACAGCCCACCCCTCTCTCCCATAACCTCCTATCTGTCCCATATACCCTCAGCTTCATCCCACTGCTCAACAAGCCAGTGTCCCCTCCTGGGGCATGCCAAAGCCCTGTTAGCACTGTGGCTTCTCCAGGCAGCCTTTGCTACCTGCAGGTGAAGGTCCTGGGGAGTGACCAGGTGACACAGCTCCGCATTTATAAGGTATTCAAAATTATTTTGCTCAATGAATGAACTCCCAATGGTTCCTTTTTAGGATCACAAATGACTGTGCAGGTCACATTCACTAGAAAATAGTAATAATAATAATATTACAAAAAAATCATACCAGGATTTCCATCATTTTCCCTGGCTCATAAGGGTCGCAATTGTCTGTGTGCCAAGCAACCTTGGTGCAGAGTTGCTGGAGCAGAAGTAGCTGCCTGACTGCCTCCAAATCCAGCCTCAGAGCAACCTCCAGTGGCAGCGAACTGCTCCCGCAGACAAGGCACTGATGGCACTGCCGGGAATGCCAGCAGAGAGAATGCTGGCCCTCATGGACACGCTGGAATAATGTACGATCAGCACCACTGCCATTACGGCACCAGGATGAAAATGAACGAACGAATGAATGAATTAAAAAAAATTAAATTGTCTGTACATCCTCATGACTCATCTAACAGCTGAGATCCTCTACTGGCACAAACCCAAACTCGTCATCCACTTACGACCCAATTAAAAAGTAGAAAAAGGTTATTAGTTTAAAATTTTGCATGAACTTTCTGCTGTTGACTGGACAAGTCATACACTTGTTGCAATGCAAGAATTAGTGAGATGCCCCAGCATAGGCAAGACTAAGCACAAACTCCAGGATCTTTGCTACATGAAGTGGAATGAAACAAGCACATACTTGCATTGTCATATATAAAGTGCTTTGTTGATGAAGGTCTGAACCACAGCCCATCAACACTGATGAAAGATCTGACGACTTTGGGTTTGCCTCTCTACAGAAAGCATTTTTTGTTCATCTTTTACCACAACAGGCATGTATGCTCTAATGAATAGAGGGCTACAGCTTACAGTGGAAATCCAGTGTATTTTGACATCTCAGCTATGTCTTTTTTATTGTCTCATCTCATATACTAAGTCCTGGGGAACATAGCTTGGCTCAGCCAAACCCAACCAAGCAGAAAGCTCGACTCTGCAATCCAGGTTCATGCAACAGAACTTAGTTAGAATAAGTAAAATCAACACCACCAAAGGTAATCAACATTTTATTTATAAACATACATTTACTATAAAAGCTGTTGAGTTTTAGACAAGTTTTCCTAATTTCCAGAGGCATTTTAGAATAAATAAAATAAAGGGAAGATTAGCATAATTGGTATTCAACATTAGCCCCAGCTAGGAGAGCAATCCTTGTCCCTGAATGGACATGCAGATAAGGATGGTCCCCTTCTGGTTCACCAACCTTTACGACATTCACTGAAAACTACAGATGTACTGCATCAATAACACTACATAGCAAGAGTAAGAAAAAAATACACCATGAAAATGGGCTTGTAAAATACAGATGGGTTATGACACCTGTTCAGGTTCTCTGAAGTAGTAAGAGACTAAATAAATTCCAAAACATCTAAAACTCATTACATATATTGTACTTGCTCAGTAATAATAATTCATTTTTTGCAACAAATACATTTACATTGCAGTTCAAATGTAGGAAAGCATTATTTTTTTCTGTGCTCAAAGTTCCTGATTAGAAATGTATCATCTTAATGTGTTTAAACTGGGGAAAAAAAAATCTTAGCCTGAATGAATTTGCTATGTAAGATTCCAGAGGGAAGATAAAATCAAACACAAGAAGTTGGCAAGTACGATTTAGAAAACTGTTGAAAATTATTCTGTGCTGGTGAATAGATGCTCATTAGGGGAAAAAATTGTCATCGTTGAGCACTGCTTCATTTCACTTTACGTACAATCAACTTTGCTAAAACATGCATATACAGAACTATCTGAAAGACACTGGGATCAATTCCTAAGGAGCTCCAGAGACCCAGTGATGTGTCTGCAGTGTGATGCAATATCCCTCCCCCCTTGTTCATGCACTTTATCCCAGCCATGCTCCTAAACCCCTTGGGCACTTACCCTTACATGAATGAGAAGCGGATGTGACCTCTGAGACAATCAACCCTTTGATACACTTGGGGACTGATTTGCACATCTACTCTATCACATAGGTGAAGCAGTGCTAGAGACTCATATTGAATAGATGCACAAGCATGCACAGTCTCATTTAAAAATTAGGTTCAGACATCACATATTTACATATCCTAATGCAGCGCATGAAGTTATACAGGTGTACCATGTCAGTTACGAAATATGCTTCTTGAATTTCCATGTTGCACATTCTTTGTGGGAAAATGTTACAACAACCACAAGCAAAGAGTAAGCATCCTGGTTATCAAAACCCCTTAACAGTAAATCATGCAGGTGGTTGATTAAAATATAGGATTCACTTTTAGTTCCAAAACATTTGTCTGATTTATTTTATTTTTAATTAAAAAAATTCCCCAGGTGAAGTCCATGAAGGACTTCAGCTTTTTGGATTTATTGCATCCATAAGTCATTGCTGACTGTGTGCAACTGCTTTGCATTTTCTAAGGCACAATATTTAAGAAGTAACATGTCACAATGTCCTCCAACGACATCACGTGTGGGTTTGATGACACGCAGTTTTGCATGGTTATGCAACTCACATGCAAGCAACTGTTTAGCATTTCAATAAATAATTGCTACCTAGAGAACAACTCAGAATTATTGCTTCCCTACTAACCACTTCATTTCTATTTACTAATACATCATAAGATGACAGATATGCACATAGATAAAAGAAATCTCTATACATTTAGTTTTATAGTGGTTTTAAGGCAGAAAAATATTTTTTCCCCTCCATTTGAAGATATTTCCAGTAACTGTTTACCAAAAAGTGCTAGGATATTTTACAGTTGCAACACATTCCCTAACTTTGTCTGAGTATTATAGATGCCTGCTGAACCTCTGTTTCAATGAGCTGCTGGATCACTTTAGTAAGGAACATATACTTAATCAAAGAGCACAAAAGAAAACTGTCCCAAACACAGGCAAGGTAGCTTTTCTGCCTGTGGCTCCAGCCTCCTCCCTGGCAATCCTCCACTCTTCTGGGTTTTGCTGACTATTTTTGGGTAGTGGATGGAGAAACACAGGCTCAAGGCTGTCTAATTCTCTACCCTGGGGGGTACCCAAACCATACATGTTTCTCTGCATGAGATTTCAACCAAGTGTCATGTTTGCAAGTGAACGAGCAGATTCCAGCCCACTCAAATCAATTGGCAATTACATGCCAAAGAGAAAAGCTTCACTGCAGCAATCAAACTGCAGCTCAGAGACTCACAACTCTGCTGGGTCTGCCTGCTCGGCTGCCTCTCCCCCACATCACCTGTCAACGAGTTTAATAACAATACAGGCTGCTGAACTTACTAAGAAGGATTGCTCCTGATGGGAATTTTTCCATTGTTAATGGTATGCAGTCTTTAGATTTAATGAAGAAATCTTTATTTCAGAGAATATTAAGCTATAGACATGAACATTACTTGAGGTACGCAAACAAAAATCCTATAACTAAAGGTGCAATAATTTATTTGTTTAACTTCTACCCTCCATTGAAGGTAATATAAACACCAAATGCTTCAGAATTACAGGATGTATTATCAAACTAGTCTCTGTATAAAAAAAGTTATAGCTTCAGTTATAACAGAGAAGTCGTGCTGTGATGTTTAGTTTTTCAAATGCACTGATTAGATACTATCTCAAAATCACTTCTCAACTCAAGTTGGCATATTCTATAAAGGTTCTGTAAACTTAAACTTTTTAATTGCTAGAAATATTAAAACAAAACAGCTTTATTGCATGTTTATTCTCTTATTACTTTCAAAAGAACAAGGTAACAGACTGGGTATCATAAGCATACCTGAAAGGTGGTTTTGTTTTTATTTATAGTACTTAGGCTTTGCCTTCCAAACATGGCCATACATATTTTGCGAATTTCTTAAGGAAGCAAAAACCAACATATTGCATTTCGAAGGAGCAGGTGCAGCTTTTTTGTGAGTTTTTAAAAACGAGATGAGAGCCATCATGTCCATGGATTCAAGCTTTTACAAGTGATTGTCTGGAGGCAGCCGATACTTATGAGAAGAGAGTTCCTTCTTGAAAGTTATTAGGACTGAAAATCACGTCACAATGTAGTTGGCTGTCCAGCAGCTAGGTAAAACAAAACCAAAACAAGTAATTGGTTACAAATTTTAACAAATATAGATTTTCTTTACATGATCTCTACAATTAAAATAAATGCATTTGAGCTATACGTATTTGTGTCCTGTTTTTTCTTTCTCTTTCAAAGCTGGGTCAGTAACTAGTACAAAGAGGACTCAGCATAATTCCAGTGAAAATACATTTTCATTGTCACATGTTGAATGCATTCTGCATGAAGTTTTATCTTATTTTATGCCCAAAGTACTTGTTTGTATATTTATTTCAGGCTCTGTAGTGGCAAAATAGTAAAACAAAGGACTTGTGAGTCATCTTCAACTGTGCCTAGTTGGTGCTACCTGGTACTACAGGCTCCTTGTGCTAATTGAATTTACTTCTCACCTTTGACTTTGACACTCATCAATCTGTGACCATTCCCTGTGTTTGACATTGAATAGAGAATTTCCTTCCTTGTGAGGTTTCATTGTACAGAAACAGCCTACTGATAAAAATCCCATCCACTTTTATCTGAAAACCAGGAATATTTTGGATCCTGGACCACTACAGAATCTTTAATGCTTTTCTAGTCATCTTTTTCGATGATTTATTTTGAAACAGAATCATCCATTTTTTCAGATAAGCTTCTGGGAGCCAAAATATTTCATTGAGATGTCCATATGTGTCTCAAAACTATACTGACTAATCCTTGGTTAGCCAGAAACTGTCACTTCTGCCCACTGCTGCACAGGTTTCAGATGCTGCCCCATGCAGCCATGGGGGCAGGAAGGCACAATCCATGCAATCAAAAAACTGATTTGACATTTTGCACTATTATTCCCAGAACTGAAAGGCAAAACACTAACATTGTACCAGTTTATTCTTAATTTCAGGTGTGCAGTGCATCAAATTTTAGTTAAAAATTAGCATCTAGCAATATTTGCAGTTCTATCAAAACCAGTCCCTTTGAATTGTCAACACCAGTTACTGTGGGTTAAATTCAGCTAACTGGATTTTGAGATTTCACATGACCAGTGGACACACCAGGAAGAGGCAATTTGTAGTAAAAATTAAAAACCCCATGCCATTATTATTCTTCAGGAGTCACACATTTTCTCAAAACTTATTTCCTCTGTCATGGACTTGGTTATCATTCTGCTGGGTATGTACAAATGCAAAACATTATAACATGAAACACTGCACAACAGCTCTGTAATGCATTTTCTAATAATACTGCTGTAGAAATGATAATGAAGAGAGTGATTTCTAGAGCACATAAGCTGATAATTTATTTGAGCCTTTATCTATCCTCAAGGGACATTAATTTTTATTAAAGTGAGAAGGACTAAGAAGAAAAGGAAATTATAACTTTTATACTTTCCTCTCTTTTTTGTGTAAAGATGGATGTGCAAATCTGAATTTTAAGGGTCAGGACCTCACCCACATGAGGAAGGTTTATGGTATCAAGCACGAAGGGAAAAAGATATTTCTAAATATTTCAGGTTAAATATATAACAAAAAGTCGATAACATTTCTTAGCAGATTTTAAGAAAAAAATTGCCAAAAAACCAGTTATACAATAGCACCCTCTAGCTCTGCTGATGGAGAAGTATCTCCTTCCTGAAGCATCACAGCAAAAGTATCCATTTTTCTTCTGGCAAACGTAGGGGAGTTCCTTTCCTACTCCTGGATTTCTACAGCCAGTGCTTTTGAGAGAGGACAAGGGAAATAGTAAGCAAAAAGAGCTCTAGATGTCCACTTATCAGTTGGAACTGTAGGCAGTGAATATACCAAATAGTATTTAACAGGAAGACAACAATTACTCCTATTGTTTTGCATCTCACTGTTTACCACAAGGTGGAAACCAGCATGAGCCCTGACCACCGCTGGTGACATTGGGATGAAGCTAAAATGTTCTAATAATTTGGTATCAGTCACAGAAATCCAGGACTTGGAAAGACAATTAGGTGACCTGCTCTAAGGCAGCAAAATTTTCTTTCTGGCATGCAATTGTCTGGCTCATTCTTCAAAATTTATGGCAAGCAACACTATTTAGCACATACCTGGGGATACCACCATAAAGATTCACTATGAGTTACAGAATGTCCTTAATGTTTTACATGACCATTTTGTTCACAAAAGAGAGGCCTAGAGATTTAAAAATGGGAACTTCTCCAAACATGGTCCAGGGTCCTAGATTGGGTAGAATTATCTACACTGTCTCATGTGATGTGAGAGACCTAAGCCTCCATGTCATGCAATATGTGTGCATAGTATAGGAGTTTATGTTTATGCACAGAAACAGCCTTTAAGTCTAATAGTGCTGAGCAGAGATCATCTGGGCAAAATTTAATGGGCTTGGAAATGTTTTATGATAGGAGAAAATAATTAAAATGACATGGGAAGACTCCTCTTCCCATGGTGAAGCTATGCCTGAGTGTCAGAGCTGGACAAATCTGCCAGTTAAAATCATGGCCACAGGATTGTTAGAGCTCCCAGAATTTGGTACTTACTTCTGGATCGGATATAACAATCGTTGCAGTTAAGGAGACCATTTCTAATCCTGACATCTGTGCCACTTGCTGCATCTCCCAGCTGTCCCTTGCAAACACCACACTGTCAGTTGAAGAACAAAGAAAATCAGAGAGACCATGCCTTACAGTCTGTCACAACTCTTCCCAAATTTTTACTTTTGTTTAAGTAATTCTTTGAATGGTGAGAAAAACTGCCCCCTAGAACCCAGCCTATACTCCTGGGGAATACTGCAAATCAGTAAGAGGATTTTTAGAGTCAAAAGTGTTTAGGACTAGTTTTCAGCAGCCTCTACTTAGATATGTCTAATTATTGTATGGAACATCTTTGGGACTTTGAGGCTGTATTCTGGAGGCAGGTCAGTTGTGATGGATAAAGCTAAAAAAGGCCAGAGATTTGGTCTGGGTAAATGTTTAAATTCAAAAAAGTCTTCACAAATGTATAATATCAATTGAGCCAGAGATAATGGAAACAATTACTTTCTGAGTTCTCTAGAAAACACTTCAGGTTGTTTCCAAACTGAAACACTTAAGAACAGTCAGGAAATATTTCTGGTAAAAGCCAGAATACACCATTCATTCCATAGTCAAAGCTTTCTAACCATGGGGCAGATCAAAGATTGCTTTGGGAGTGATTATTCTCTTGGAAAGAAAAAAAAAACACCTAAAAAATCACAAGGTGAATAATGTTATATTTAAAAAACAATGAGCACAACAGAGAAATTATATGATGCTTTTCCCCACCCCATAAGTACAGAAGCTAAGTTTGCTTGCTTGATCACAGGTTTTAGTCCAATTAATGTGTCTGACTGCAAAATAATACATTATTTTTACAAACAAACACACTTAAACAGACATAACAACCATGTAAATCCCCTGGTCCTCTCATTTTCAGTTTCACATCTACTCTCTACTTGCACTGTGCATGACTGGAGATTTTTCTTAACAAAGGAAGAACTATACCTTGAAGCACTGAATATGGAAATAAAGACCGAGTGTTTCAATAATCATGGCAGCTCCTTTTCCAAGAGGGAGACCACAGGTAGAACAAAGCTTCTTCCCACTGACAGACCTAGGAGACAAACATGGCTGTAAGAACACAGCAACTAATGCTAAAATGAAGCCAAATATTTAGATAGATTTATCAAGAGGGATAGAAGGGGAGTAAGGAGCACTGGAGGAGTTTACATAAATACACATGGACCCTTCAGCCATGTTACTGAATTAACCTGCACATCTGCCTTCCAGATAAGCAAGCAACGGGCTTAAAATGCTTAAATGCACAGCAACTCAGACACATTTCCCTGCCAGTCTGCTGTGCTAGATCAAGGGAGATGCAAGCCTCTTAACAGAGGCCTGGATGACAGGGAACCATGGCTATGGATTCACAGAATGGTTAGGGTTGGAAGGGACCTTAAAGATTATGTAGCTCCAACTCCCCTGCCATAGGCAGGGAATCTTCCACTAGATCAGGTTATTCAGAGTCCCATCTAACCCGGCCTTTAACACCTTTAGGGATGGGGAGTCCACAGTCTCTCTGGGCAATCTGCTCCAGTGCCTCACCACTCTTATAGTAAAGGTTACTTAGACCTAGTCAATGCCACAGCAATTCACACAAATTACCTGAATCTGACTCTCAGCCTGGAAATTTTTCAATTTGTTTACAAATAGACTTGCTCACTGCAAGTCAGAAAACAGGGATGCTATTCTTGCACCCAGTCAAGATGGTGAAGTCAATAGTGACAGCATCAGTACAGTAGCACAGACCAGGCACTGGCTGACTCATTTCAGTCTGTGCTGCTGCAGTCACTTAATACTATAACTAGTCAGAGAAAACCTGAAATTGGACCTCCATCTGCAATGCAGAAAATATTTCAATTTGCTCCTTCAGCAGTTCTGAAGGACTGTCTAGACCTCTCTCATAAATCTACTGTAGGATGACAGGTGGGTAAAAGCTCAGAGCCCCAGGAAAATGGTGCCCTTTTTCATAATGGTTTTAATAGCAGAAGTGCCCATTTCTGTGTCTCATGCTCTTCACTTCTCTCCTGCCTGTCAGCCTGCCAGAATTGACGCTTGGCCTTGGGAGATGAACCTGAGACCAAAAGGGATCCTCTGTTATTCTGTGTCATCCATGCTTTTTTCAGCCAGAGCTGAAACAGGAGAGAAACTTTGTGATACTTCATGAGTTTTGAAAAGACAATTTGATGAAATCCTACTCAGATAAGCAACTTTACAATCTCTTGTTTTAAGGTTTTGATGCAGCAACATAATAAGCTACCAACAGAGGGATCTGGACTGAAGCATAATAAAAGAGCCATTTTGGGGGGGAAAAAAAAAAAAGGAGAGAGACAGGGAAAGACAGCCAGAAGCAGCAGAAAAACTCATCATGATTAGAAAATTGTCCTTGATTCCAACTCCTGAGCCCACCATATACACAGGCAGCACAGAGATATGACTGTCTTGTTGCTTCATTATTATTATTCCTGTCAGAATAACTTTGCTGAGTTTTTTTCTCCCCTCCTACAGCCTTAACCCTTCTGCTTCTATGTTATTCCTGAGTTCACCTTTGTTATTGCTTCTTCTCCACTATCAGAGTTACTACAAGAGCAAGTTAAAATCTTGGATCTTGGGAAATCTTTAAGTTTTCTAATGTTTTAGTGGGAAAATAAATTACATCCCATCTCTGGTTTACAAAACTAAGATTTATTTCAGCAAAAGATCATGCAAAAGATTCTCAGATCAGAATATCGGTGCTAAATAATATGAAGTAGCTACCACAACTAGTGACCTGTAGCAAGGAAATCATCTGCAGTCTCACCAAAACTGCAGCTATGGTTAGAAAAACATAATAAATTGTTAACATAAAAAATTCCCAATAGTTTCATGTCAATGCAAGTGACATCAGAAGGAGGGTTTTGCTCTGAAAAGTGAAGAACAATGTAATTTAAAGAGAAGGAAACTTGCTGTGTTCTGTGTTGTATTAATTTACCCTATTTAATAAGCAAACTGATTTTAATATATTCCAAATTAGCAGTGATTTAATCAGGCTACAGTTAACATTTATTTAGAGTGGTACACATAACTCATTGAGAGATTGCTTGAGAATCAAATCTCTAGGAGATTAGCATTACTTTGGGCAAATTAAAAATCGGTAAAAAAGCAAAATGCATTTCTAGTTTGGAAATTAAAGGAAAAAAATTTTTTAAATCAGCAAGTAAGTGTCAGTGTCTAGAACAGATCTTACTCCTGAGCATGTGACTATTCACAATGAAGACATCTTTTGACTTAAATGCTCTGAGCTCACACTTTGACTGAGGTTTATACTGTCCCATTTCAATTTTATTGAAACTTCAATGATCAAGCAGAGTTCTAGAGCTGCTTTCTGAACTGTGTTATTTGAAAACATAACAGAATCACTAAAGCAGATAAGAAATATGGGAGAGGGAGCTGCATGTTTATCCCACAGACAGCTATGAATTGCAACATTTAGCAGACTTAATAGTGCATCCACATGATACTAATGTGATTTTCACTCCGGCAGCTCACGAGCAACTACAAATGTGTTTGGTCTGCAAAATTCCTTATTGACCTTAGTACCTGTTGGGTGACTGACTTAGAGCAGCAGGAGAGCAAGGAGATGATGGCCCAGATCGGAAGTTCTCATGATAGCCAACCCTAAAATACAGCAGAGAAGATGCATTACTACAGCAGAACAACAAATAAAACCAGGTTTTGTATGGAGAAATTCCGTTTCTGGATCTTTGGTTCTTAGTCTGCTCGCTGCTGCTCAATCAGGTACCTCACAAGGAAATCAGCCAAGTGGAGACTCCTGCCCACCCCACCAATCCATCATAGCTCCCACCATGGTGAAGGAGGGTTCAGCCAAATCACACCACAATAAAACACTGAAAGGTGGTTTATCTCGTTAATGGTTAATTTGTATCCATGCTACTCTGAAAGAGTTCGGTGAGCAAACCCATGGTTTTTGTTATCAGATCCAAACTCTAACTGCTTAAAACGGCTTACAGATTAAATAGCAATTTTCTCAAACACATACACAAGCAGTTTACAATGAGGAATAGCTAATCGAACCTCAATTTACATTAGTTTTGACTGGATACAACCTTAATAGAAATAACAGGTTCTGCAGAAGACTGCTTTCATATATATGCTAATGAAAACAGATGTTCCTTTCTTGTTGCATAGCTTCTTTTTGTAAATATTAGGCAAACAGATCCCTTATTCACCAAAAGAACTGGTATTATTGTTCAGCAAGGCTTACACAAAAGAGCAGGCAAAGCAGCAAAGAAAGAAGACCTCACCGAAATTTACAGCAGAAAGAAAATACTACTGTATATATATCTTCTTTTAAAAAGTGTAGTCTTTAAAGGACTAGAAAGTAGCCAATCGATATGTGCTTGCAAGAAGCTTGTGGATAGTAGCTTCAAAGAGACAGATATATGTGACATTCTCATCCTCATATTTACCTACTTAGTAGCTATAAATGTTTGTCTCAGGCACTTAAAACAAGTTAAGCACATGAAAAGTTATGCAGACGTGCTGAAAGAGCTACAGAGAAAGAAGAGGGAGTCATGCAGGGGGTGTGCTTCCTCCTGAAATTAGTAACCGTGGTGCCTGTAATGAGAAACAAAGTAGATAAATGTTTGCATCCTCGGTGGGAAAGCCAGACACAAAGGGTGTCTTCACACTGCAGGACTAATCAAACCCAAGCAATAAAGGATGCTGAGCAAGAATATAAGGGAGAACAGAGCACGTAGGACTTCTCAATCTCTTCAGTAATCTTTATGTTCTCACCTCCTTGCTTCCCCTGTGGAGCTTGTTTGCTGTCCCACAGTCTGGCCCAGGAATGGTCTCTGCCGAATGTCCTCTGGACACTGTGGAGATTTTGTCAGCAATTGCTGATTCCAGGAGACATCTACAGCAAGAGGTGGGAAAAACTCCATTTTTGAGGCAAAATGCTTTTGTCAATATTTATAGACCATCATAGAGTGTGGGCACACCACAAAGGAGAAAGATGTACTGTTCCTTAAAACAAACTTCTCCAAAACCCCCCCACAAAATCAGAGACAGGCTTTGCTACATCAGAGGACTTCTGTGGAACATCCTTTTGATTACCTTCACGTACACATGATCTACCCTGCTGCTGAATGGATTTCTGAAAGGGGAACCAGAGACTGAAGCTTCTATGGTGCTGGAGGATCCAAAGTTCTCAATAGCAAGAGTTAAGGGGATGGTGGCATAGTCACTGCTCTCCATAAACCTACTGATGAACATACTGATGAATTCCTTTGTAATTTTCTTCTGTGCTTCAGATGTCTCAGAGACTATAACCTCTGCCTCAAAGCAAAAAGCAATGATCTGTGGATGCCCAGGTAGCCAACCATTCCATCTTTGAGAAACAGGGCATTACCTGGACCCTGCAAGATGAATTCTGTGGCTCACAGACTGAGGAGAAACCTTACCCTGCTGTATGCCAACCATCTGGTTTAGAGAATGAAAACTTTGCTGAGGCCTATGAAAGGCCTGTTACCTATTTTGATATCAAGACAATAAACCCACATACCTGATTATTTAAGGGCTTAAGGAGGGAGCAAGGATGGGATGCTTTAAGAGGCAAAAAAAGAACTGTCAGAATATTTGCAGAGGACCAAATTGTTGAAAAGAACCTAGGAAAACCCTGAAGCAGGGTTATTTAAACTGTCAGATCTGTTAAGTTTGCTTAATCACTACTACAAACCCCCAACGCTGTATTGCTGGATACTATATATTCTGCTTTCTTTCTTTGTGCAACTTTTATCAAAGCAATAACAATACAATAAAACTGAGACAAAGAAAGCAAACCTACTAAGTTTGATAGATCAAATTTGCATTTGGAGCGAGTAATGACACTGAAAACTTTTCTGTCCACAGACACTTCATTTTTTAGAATAATGAATTCTTATGCTGAACTGAAAACAGAAATCTTCATCTTGATTTCAAAATTTGCATTCACTTTCTATCTTTAGTCCTACTTATTTACCTTCCACTGTTTGCTTGTATAAGATAGATAGATAATGATGCTAAATTTGTGTATTTGCCTCTTTTTATAGGGTGATCCTCATGACAGCAATGTTTTGGGGGAATTCCTTCCTTCAAAAACATCAATACTTATGGGAGCTAAAAAATAAATTAATTTTAGATGTCATTAGACATTGCTTATGACAAAATTGAGGCAGGTGTCACTTTAGGCTTGTCTTGAAAAGGTTACATATCACATGTAGTGATTTTTACTGGACTGAAATGGACATGAAGAATCTAATTTGCTATAAAAACACAAAGTAAGTGTTGGATATATGCTCTCCGTCTCAAGATAAATCTTATATGTATGTAAGATTATGTAAAAGATTTGAAGATAACCATTTTAACTGCTACTGTGAACATGCAGGCCTATAAATGAGATACCTGCTGCAGAAACTCTCATGAAAACAAGAGCAGTTTAAATTTCACCTTAACATATTTATCTTTGCTAACATAAAATAAATTTTTAGTCTGAGACATTCCAGTTTTGAAGATGTTTGTGTACTGTCAATTTCCAAAAACCTTTGAGTTAAATTTCTTCCTGATTTCTATCTGGAGAAGAACACATGCATAGGAAGATTCTTACTCTCACCCTGAGTCAGTGGCAGATTCAGTCTGGCAGGTGAGCTGCGGTCCATCACAGGCATGTAGTGCTCCTGTTCACTTCCTCCTTTCAAGATACCAGTCTCTGGGTATCCTGAGAGCACTTTATTTCCACTGTCAATAGAAAAAAAGTCACATTGTATAAATAAAGCCAGGAAAAATGTCACCTAGAATATAATGGCAAAAATCAGACTTTTGAATATCAGTCTATTTTTTACAAAAAAGACTTTTGTTATTGTGTCAATTTTGCAAAGACAAAGCAATAGAAAACTTTAATGAATTAACAAGTCTGTCTCCAAATAGTTTATGCTTATCTCAAACTACCACTTAGATGTGCTGAAGATAATTTTTGATTTGTGGAAAAGGGCTTCTTTTACAGAAAAAAAGCTTTTATCCATGTTCTCTATACACTGCTCAGCATCATCAGATGCCTCTTCTCTTTTGTGAAACCTGTTAATTAGCAGTTGAGCAAAGTCCAGGACTTTAAACACCACCTGGCAAGACTGGGTATGGCATTTCTGAGATAGCCAGGCAATTTCACGCACATTCTGAGTGAAAACCGCTACTGCTCCTTTAGTCCTTCAGATGGCTTGTGAAATGTACACAAGAGACCGTGCAGTGATGTACACAGATATCTGAGCTGTCTAAGGTCTGATCTGGTTGCTGTGACAGCCTCTTGGCAAAGCCATACAAGGAAAAGCCAAGCCTTCTGATATGCACAACTTGCACTGTGCACTGCCACAGGTGCATCAGTCTGTGGGGCCAGTGAATATTGATCAGGATATATTGTATTGAGGACACCAAATACTGCTGTTCCAGCATCAATTGTGGGCACATGTGATATCCCAGAAGCCAACAGAACAACAAAGCTCCATAGGGTTATGAAATGCTTACGGTTTATACATACCTCCTCTTTTCTTGCCAGAGTTCACTTTCCTTGCTTTTCAGAGATGACATACTGTCCTGCTCCCAGAGCAGCTTTTTCTGCTTTGCAACTTCTTTTTGTTTGCCTTCCCCTGGACAGCTGTTTGAATCAGTTGAGTTCTAGAAGACAGATGAAGAGAGAACATGGAGCTACCTTTGAATTTGGCATCGACACACATGGGAAAAGTGCATGCTGCCCCTAGATATATTGTGTTGACACACCTTTTTCTCGAAAAGACCATCTGACATTTATATAGTAGAACCATTTGGTCCTGGTAAGGCTAACTTTAGATTTAATTAAGACTTATACTGAAACAACAACTAGTTAGACTAAGTTGAGCATGAAATAAGTTAGGTACCAATTATGGTGCTAAGAACAGCAAATTAAAACTTTCCATTACATACTCTATGGCAGATATCTTTGAATTACTTTGAAGGTCTAGACAGTCTCCCATTGGACTTGTGAGGACTTTATGAGTGACCTCAGCTTATTGTCACTGCCCAGGAGCAAAGCATTACTCACATGCCCTGGGCATCCTCAAAGGCAACACCAGTACTACTTCCAAAGTGGTACAGGAGTGGTTCATACCTGACTTGTGGAGCCTGAGGAAGCAATGCATGAGATCCTTCACTTCTGGGTACAAGCAGAGTCCTGACTGGCATAAGCAATTCCACTAAGGAAGTTACTGCTACACAGCCATTTGGAAAATTGGCCATGGCTGATGCCCTGTTCTCACTCACAGGATGAGTAAGAACATGGGGGTAGGAGGAGTGAGAGGAGAACCAAATGACACAGTACTCCTAATCCTGAAGTTGAATGGAAAATAGCAGATGACTGGGTGCAAGTGCCTTAGGCAAGAGAAAATTATGTCTGTGAATCCCACATTTACTCAACTGTGGTCACACCTGGGGTGTCATTCTCTGATCTCTGCAAACACTAATCAGGTGCTAGATGCATTGAATTAAACATTCTGTGCTGCATGAGTCAAAAAAAAACATAGAGAGTTGTTCTGCTGCTTTCTAGGACGGATGATAGGAGAGAAAAAGAAGAGAACTGGGGAGGTAGGATTCTGTCTCATCTGATATATATATGCATATAAAGTACTATTTTACACTCAAGATTTTGGATTCAGGGAAACCACTTAGGTTTTTTTTGACTTTGGAAGATAATTAAAGTTTCACAGCACTGGTTAAGAATAGAGGTGGCTGCAGAAAGAAAGAATTCATTCTCTGCTCTGGTTGAAAATGGGATGGTAGAAGTTGCTTGGGAATACAGCTATTCAGTTGTGAATATCTGTAAGTTACAGCACTCTGAGGTATCACCAGTTAGAGAAGCAACCCAAAGTCTTACTGCTCCCAGACTTTGACAGCCTTTAGCAAAGGATTAAACTTTGCACTAAAGATGGCTTACTCTTCAGTGCCTTACTATTCCATGAGAAACTCACCACTGTCTTGTTCCCTTCAGTGGTAGAGGAAGAAGAGGAGAGGAGCTCAGCAGAGTTTGAAGAAACAATAAATGGAACTACAGTATCCTCAATTATCTTGCGTTCCTAAAGAAAGAGGATCAGGAGACAGTGAGGGTTAAAAATACAGAATGTAAACTATGAGTTTATGAAGCACATAAGAAAAATAAGATTTGGCTATGTGCCATATTTAGATGGCTAGATAAGAATTTGTGGTACCAAGAATAATGGTAACACCTCAATTTTTAATTTGCTTCAAAGTTTTGCCCTTCCATTCCTTTTACCACTGAGATGGAATTTCCAAAACAGGAAAGAATGTTCCACTTGCATGGAACCACTGTTTCACAGAGCACCGGTGTATTAAGTTTAATATAAAAGTATGAATTTACCCTTGGTACATGAGAAACTTATTCTGAATGCTGAAAAAATTTCTTGTTTAGACCACAAGTATGTCCCTCAAGCACAGATGAGAAACCATCAATTTACTTAATGCATAGACAAACTTAGAAATATTTTCCAGTTTCCTGCAATAATGACCCACATACAACAGAAGAAAACCACTATCTTATAGATTGTTAATATTCCACAACTGCAAGCTTTGAACATCTGTGGATTTTGTTCAAAGGCCAGTTACAAAATACCTCCATGATCAAACCCAAGGCAGACAATTTCATCTGGAGTTCTACCAAGTCTAGGCACCAAGCATATGCCAAAATACACAGGGCTCTGCCCCTGCAGGGAAGTCTGAGCATGCCCAGACACAGCTGTACTGACTCACCCAGACTTGCACAGCAATTAGACACCTCCACCTATGTGGAGGCGCTGAGGATACCTGTCCAAATATTTAAATATTTTTCCTCAATATCTATGGCAGTGTTTAAGAGAGACAATCCTCCTCAGAATTCAGCCTTGAAGAGGATTTTAATTAATTAATCTAGGTATGGGATGATTTTTTTGTTACATAAGTGGGTGCATTTAAATACAAAAAAACACCCTCCTCCTTTGAGCCTTATACCTCCTCATAATATCTACGCTCCTCCTCTTCAACTTCTCTTTGGGCCTTTTCCCATTCCTCTTTCAGCTTGCACTGCTCCTTCTGATACTTCTCCTGTACATGGATACAAATGCAGGTAAATTCAGAGCATTCAGTATTAAGCATAAATTGTGTAGTATCTCCACAGCAAGAATGAATTTGCTAAGAGTGATTTAATCAGAAATAGGATGAAATAAAAGAATAAAAATTAGAAACATCCATGGATGTAAAAAAAAAAGCTTTTTTGTCACTTTGCCCATTTTTTCTAGGACTTACATTTAACACCTTCAAACTTCAAGGAATTTTTGACACATTAGAAGAAGTTTAATTTCTTAGAATTTTTTAAAACTGTGGTCAGAAATTAGGTTTATGCTCAAAAATATTAATAATTCCTTGTTTATCTTATTGTATTAAGTTTCAAAAATGTTTCACAAACCCCGAAACACTGAGACAATGGTTGTACATTAAAAACGCCAGCAAACTAGCATATAAATAAGCAAGTTTGCAGATACTGGTACTAATTTAAGAGATATACCAATACAAGTTAATGAACGATTAATAACTACGCAAATTTAAAAGATAAATGAATAGTGTGTAAAGGTTTGAAGAGAGTAAGATTATAACTAGCTAAATAGCTTATTTTCTTCCTTGAAAGGATGATTTCTTAAGAATTGTTTTCACAGAGTTTTGCACAAAAAATTATCTCAAAGAGGTGTTTAAAATTGTTTGCCAGAACTGGTTTGAATATGGAGGGGAATGGTGACTTCCATTTCCCTCTTACACCCATTCCAACATCTGTTCAGATTGGTAACCACATCTGCCTAATCCAGAAGAGAAGCATTTACTATTGAGAGACCATTCACATGTGCCAGAAAAATTATTATGATAATTTTACACCATTTTAAAAGATGCAAAATTAAATTATCACAAGAAAGCATAGAGGTGCATAAGCCCTTCTTAAAGGATTAAAAGACCCCATTTTATTATTCTCCATCCTTTGACAGTTGTTTGCTCTTCCGTTACATGGAACAAAGATATGATTACTTTGAGATCAAAGCTAGTCACAGTTTCAAGAGACACTCCTGACTGACTGGGAAATTCAGGTTCTCATGTCCACTGCATTTCTTCCAACTAGGACACAAACATAGAACTTTTAGAGTTTACTCTACCACTAGGCAAAACTAATGGTTGTCTTGAAGATGTTTCCCTCTCTCAAAAACCCCCTCAAACCCAAGTCCTTTCATATCCAAATTTAGCTTGATATTTTCCAAGAAGAACCTGTGAACAAAGCAGAATTCTACAAAAAAGCTATTAAGACCATAATTTTAAAGAAGAGTTGCATAAGCATCAGAGTTAGAAATTGTCAGTCTTGACAGAGAGGCTCCAAGTAATAAAGTGTTTTGCAGTCTGTTTTCAGCATAATTTAAATATAATTGAGGACCTACACATTTTGTTTAACTCCGCACTGGACTGCAAGACCAAGTTCTTTTAGTCTTTTCATGGAGTGGGGAAGGGAGGCATGAGAGTGCCTAAACCACAGAGAACATGTGTGTGTGCTCATTTATCACTCAACTGCCACAGAATTTGCTCAAGCATCCACAGAGGATGTGGAAAACATGACACAAAATTCTCAACTTTTGTCCAAAGGGACAATTCAACAGATGAACCACACAGTGGAAGACACAGAGTTTCTTCCATACCTGAAGCAAGCGTTCTTGCTCATGCTGCCACCTTTCCTGGCGCTTTCGCTCTTCTTCTGGATCCCAGGCCCAGAAATTGAAACGCTTACATGAAGGAAAACCAAGCTATTAGACTGTGACACCACACTTCACATGGCTACCAGAGAAAACTGCACTGTGCCTGATTAAGCCCTGCTGATGATGTTACAATGGAAAATTGAGAGCTAGATAAGGGTTCTCCCAGTTAGCAGACAATATTCTTAGCTTCACTGACACTTGGGATTGCCCATTCGTAGTCACATGATAAAAGAATCTTTTGGTTTGCAAAGAAAGTCTTGGGAAACTTCAGCTGAAGGGGGGATAAAGGTCTTAAAGAATGCTCTAAGCATCACTGAACAGAGCCACTTCCAGGGACTCAAATTTAAAGAAGATACATATTTCACTTCTCTGTAATCTTCTTTACAACATGAAATGTAAAAAATATTCTCTCATTTTATGTCTGCCAACACAACAGCCTATAGCCTTGCTTTGAATTTTTATCCATAATTAAATAAATCCTCAGATTTCACTAAGGATCCTATTACATGATATGTTTAAAATCCTTATAGTCAAGGGCAAGTTTAGATAGTTGCTGTCATATCCCTTTCCACTACAAGCAGTATTTGAACCTCATAGGAAGAGAGTATGTCTATTTTTATATGACAAACAGAATGTGAAATGCTGTGTACTTCAGAGTAGCATTTGTGGTGTGTTGGGTTTTTTGTTTCATTGACAAAACAGTAGAATTGTGAAGTTCTTTAATTTCTTTGCATTTAAAATGCAATGGATAATTTAGAATTACATATTATTTAGAGCTTGTGAAGCTTTAGTGGCTCCAGCAACCAAGTACAGTATAGTTAGCTCCAGAGTAGAAGAGAATGCATGAATTCCAGATTCAGACAATGCCTTGATTTAGGTTGCACTTTTCCTCTCACATGCCCATGAGAAAAAATTCTCATACTGATTTAGGGATGTTACAGGACAGTTTGCATAAAAAATTAATTTCTGCTAAACACAAATTGCTAAACCAAACAATAATATAAAAAAGGTACTCACATTTGATTTATCACCAGTATCAGAATCAGCTATTAAAAAAACCCAGAACAATGAAAGATTAAATTTAACATAGCAAAATTTTGTCAACCTGTAAATAAATCTACATTGTATCTGTATAAGAGCTTCATGTTAGTTTCCTATTTACTCCCACAACCAAATGCAAGGACTAATTGCAAGCAAATAAATCAGAAAATCAGATTACACCCATCACCAACAAAACTACTTTCTATCTGGGTATAGAGGAGCATGATATTAACTAATATCAAGTTCTACTCTACCACTAGCTAATGTCATCTACTTCTGGCCACAGATGTTAGCAGTGTTCAGACACTGAGTCTTACCTACCTTGATCTACTTTTCCCTTCATGATTCAGTGCAAGGAAGGAAAAAGTACCGTAATGCTAAAAGGATGGGACTACGCTATTCAAGAGCCACAGTTACAAAGAGAACCATTGCCATTTTCTATCCAAATGTCTTTGAAAATTAGACTGATTTAAAGGAATTAAGAAAAAGTTATTTATAGGCAAGGGATTTCTTTTGGGTGCCTGAAACCAAAGCATCACAACAATGTGCAACCCAACAGCTCTTTGTCAACTGTGCAGCAGGAATAGATTATTTTCTACGAAAGCAAGAGGTAGAACAAGCGCCTGTGATCATCAGCTTTCACCCCAGCCCCGTGTCCGAAGACATCTCTGGCTGGAGCAGCAGAAGGGCTGGAGCTGTTCTCAGCGCCGCATTTACCTGACTGCGAGAAAAACTGTGAGCGCCGCCAGTTGTTGCGGACCCTAAGGGGAACCATGGCCCCGTGGGGCGGCTCTGCAGGCAATGGCACGGAGACAAAACAAGAAACAGTGCGGTGAAAAGGTGACAACAGACTCAGACCTGAGCCACCTTGGCCACAAGGGGGATTTTTCTACAGTCGCTTTGGCCCACGGCAGCTAATTGACAACGGATCTGAAGATCACACGGACTGTGTGTATTTAAATGCTACTTTTGCAACATGGCACCTGAACTTAATGAGACCTCTAGCACATGATGCAAGAGCAGCCACCCTTTAGAGTCTTCGCATGGTGCTTCCATTCATTCCTATTGCAGATACAGGTTTTAAAGGATTTTGTGAGCCTTTTGGTGCTCTGTATGCTGTGAACACTAGAGTGCAGCCAAGTGTTTCAGCACCAGTCAGAAAAGTGACAGGACAAGAGACCTACAACCTGTTACTTGATATTTGGTTTGATTTGCTTAACATAAAATGATACTGTTCACAAAGTCTGCTCGGGTAGCACCTATCAACTAAAAAAAAGTGAGAATTCCATTCCTTTTTAGACAATCAGAGTGGTTTGGGTTGGAATGAACCTTAAAGATCATCTTGTTTAGAATTCCCCCTGCCATGGACTGGGACAGTTTCCACTGGATCGGATTGCTCAAAGCTCTACCCAGACTAGCTTTGAATGCTTCCAGGGATGGGATATCCACAACTTCTCTGTGCAATCTGTTCTAGTGCCCCACCACACTCTTGGTAAAGAATTTCTTTCTAATATCTAATCTAAATCTACCCTCTTTCAAATTGAAGTTTTGATTCCTTGTCGTATCACTACATGGCTTTGTAAAATGTCCCTCTTCAGTTTTTTCGAAGTGGATCACCTTCAGTAGTTTTAACCTTGAAAACATAAGCCTAATCACTATATTGCCTATAGATTAACAACATAGGAAGTTCTTATGGAGAAAAAACCTCAGTTGATTTTTCTCTTTCTTCCACAATACCTACATATATGCATATTTAAAATAAATATAAAATCAAACTACCAAATACTATCAGTCTCAAGCAAAACTTTGTCATGAAGGCAAGGGAAAAAAAGGTTCTGCATTGCAAGAACTTGTTTTGGGCAATGGTCAGATTCAAGGATGCGGTCACATACTTGTATTGTTCATCTACAAAAGGAGGTCCACAAGAGCAGCTGTGTGCAGAATTTACCTCCAGAAATTTTTGTCATGAGATAAAACCAATCGCTAAGTCATTTTCATCTGTGAGCAGCAATATGTAATACTCATTGACATAATACAGCTTTTACTGCTAGGCCAGGTAAATGCGAGATAGGGCTCTCCCTCTGCTGTGTCAAATTTCTGCTGTTGTGTTTAAGAGTAATAGCCAGAAGAGTCCTTTTCATCACTGAAGCCACACTACCAATATCAGTCAATGAAACTAGAAAATAAATGTTTTAGCTCCAAAACCATCCAAGTCATGGATTAGGCCTATCTCCCTGAACACCACATGCCCATATTTAACTACTGTTGAGTTTTCCAAAAGGTTTTTTCTCACCTTGTAGACCAGAGTTATGCAGAGTAACTTGGCTGGTTTCGGGTAGTTTCTTTAAAAATGGCAGCACTACACTCCCCTTTTCTTCCAGGGCTTTTGCTTTAATCACCTGTTCAGACATTTGGGAACAGAAAACAGAATTAAAAAGCAACAGGTTCAATCAAAGGCTTA
The DNA here is from genome assembly GCA_013397375.1 of Toxostoma redivivum. Taxonomy (NCBI): domain Eukaryota; kingdom Metazoa; phylum Chordata; class Aves; order Passeriformes; family Mimidae; genus Toxostoma; species Toxostoma redivivum. The sequence continues at coordinate 155,935 of VXBI01012372.1, read as the reverse complement.
AACCCTTTCTACTTATTTTCCGAAACAACATTATTGAAGATGAAGCCTCTATCTCCAGAATGACAACAGAGAGTTGCAGTATTGAAGTTAAGTAACTGGTTTCCTGTTGACACTCACACTGCCCAGCACACCAAAGTCAGTCCTCTAACAACATCTAACAAACCAACATCTAACTTACCCAAAAGAGCAGTATGGTCACAGCCTCTTGTTACCTCTGCCATCATCAGCACTTGTTCAGCACTTCAAGAGGGCTAAGAGGATAAGCTCCACTGTCTACACCTTCTGGATACTCTGTCCTCCCAACAGGTGGTGGGACTGGGGTTTGTAGGTTAAGTTCTCATTTCTAGTCCCATCAGGTTACAGGTTCAAATGCTCTAAGCAGACCCTGTGGAGTTCCTTTTAAGGGAGAACTCTCTGATGACTGCAGGATTTGGCAGCTGAAACCATCCTTCAGGGTCATGTTTTGAATGAACTCCCGAAGTGACATTTTATGGAGAAAAATATCAATTTGCACAATAAACATTTCTGTGTAAGATCTTTCTCTTTTTTTCCATTTTTGTTGATTTGTTTGTTTGTTTTTCTTTATGTTTTGTTTTCCACTCCCTCTTTTTCTTGCCTGTACATACCTCCTGTGTAGGAGGGAGCTCTGCTTCCTTCTGTTGCTCTATTTCAGCTTTCTTCACATCTTTCTTGCTTGAAGCAGTTTCCTCTGAAGGGACAGGATTGGGAAGAAATTCTAATCTCTTCACAACAGGGCTGGCACAAGCTGCAGTTGACTTGAATTGCTTTTCATCTAAACCAAATCCACATATATAAGAGATAATGTTGCAAGGTTAAGGTACTTTTTCAAATAAAATGCACCTATTTCTTACAGTCCAATTTCTTACTGGATATACTGGATATGTTGAAAAAAATAAAGTTTTTTCTTCAACACAGGAAAAATTAGTCTCTCAGAGAAGACAAGACTCAAAGAATTAAATTCACCTATCAAAATTCATGCACTTACATTTGACTTGGGCATCATGGGGCATTTTTCATGGTCAACAAAAACAGAGAAGTCCTTGGGAAAGAGTCACACAAACTTCTGTTTCAGGCACTCCTCTGGCTGAGATGAGCGGTAATCTACAATGGGTCTACTGAGCTAAGATATCTTTACTGAAATTAATCCTACTCTAAGATGTTACAAAGATAAGTAGCTATATGACATGGTCTCACTGTCAGCACTGGAAGATATTTCAGCTTACCTATTTTCACTAAACTTACCACTTCCACTGACAACCAGTTAAGCATCAGACAACAAACAAACTGCTAACAGGAAGCACTGGACTGGAATAACCTAGTTGTCTTCTAATTCTTAAAGAAACCCAACAAGCTGATGCTGGTTTCTGGGACAAGAGACTAGAAGCACACAGGTCTACAGCTGACTGTGACAGCTAAACTGCTGATAGCTGATACCACCACTGGAAGCAGAGCAGTGGCCAGCATCTCAGGCACTGAATAAGCACCCAGACATCTGTCCAACCTCCTAAAGCAGAAACTTCAGATCCTGTCCCCTTTCCAATCACAGCAGCATAGGCAGCTTCTGAATATACCTCTTTGACAGGCTGGGAGAGTAAGCTAAGAAAGAGATGTAGTCTACCACTCCACTAAGAATGTTAACATAAGCAGAGGCAAGAGCTGCTGCCGCCGCTAAGGCAGTGCACCCTCTTCTGGAGCCATTCCTCCATCATTAGAGGCATAGGGACCACAGCATGGAAGTGTTTGGCTTTTACTGAACAGCAGAGGAGGTTGTTTACAAGAAGTGTACAGAATTTGGACCCCATCTATCCCTCCAAAGCAGACATAATGAAAACTCCATGTTACTTTATAATTTTGATTTTTGCAATGCTGTCTCAGTTTTCCTTGCCAGATGATATTAAAATTTGCTGTCAATACTTAAAGTTTCTGACAGCTGGGCAGCTGAAGCCAAGACAGCTTGGTGATTTGTAGATACCACCAGCTCATCACTGTTGACTCTTGGGAGGAGAATGTGGTCATTTCATTACAAGATTGCACCTACATTACCTGCCAGATGCAATTCAAAATTGTTAAACTATGTACTTTGGCATCTAGGAGCCAAAGTAATTAAGGCAGCTAATGAGCCCTTGCTAACGGCTCATGTGCTTCTAATCTTTGGGGAATGGTACCTCATTGATGTTAGAGGGCAAAGTTCAATTGTTTAAGTCATATTTATCCCAAACAAATAGGAGCATTATGCTTACATACCAACTATAACCAGGTATCTCATTTATACACCTACTTGACATAGTACTTTTTACTTACCCATACCAAGCTGAACTTTGATAGACCCATTTTAAAAAATGAACAAAAAAATACCATGGACTTAGTATAAAAGCATACAGAAAATAAAGTGCCTACTCAAAGACAGTGTTTCAGAAACACACTTTTGAGGAAAACAGCTTAAAATTCTACTAGCAAATTCCTTTTCCCAGATTAGGAATCATGCATAAAGGCTTTAAGGCAGAAAATTAGGAGTTTGCACAATACTGTTCATTTAAAGCCTGTATGGGGACTGAAGTGCCCCTTCTTACTCTTTCTCCCCATTCCTTAATGTCTTGGGGGGAAAAATATGTCAAACAGAAACTATTACTGACTGGTAGCTTCTGCCCTTACTGCTTTCTGGTTACAGCATGCTGTGGCACTGGCTTTTCACTTGCACAAATGGCCAAGCAGACAACTCAACCACAGAATGACAGAATAGCCCAGGCTGGAAAGGACCTCAACAGACCATTAAGTCCTGCCTTTTGTGGGAAAGGGAGCCAAGAGGAGATTCACTAGCACCCTGTCCAGCTGTACCCGAAAAACCTCCTGCCACAGGAGCTCTAACACATCCTTTGGGAGGCTGCTACAGTGAATGACTATTCTGACAGCATACAGTTTCATTTTGTGTCAAGATTACTGACATTTGCAGCATTCTATAATGAGCCCTGTTGGTGCTGCTGGTGATGCTCCTACTGGATTCCAGCCACAGAGTGTGCCTCAACCCGGGCCCAAAAGTGAGGAAGGACAAGGGCAGGGCAAGGGCAGCAGCACATCCACCTGGGGACAGGCAGGGGCAGGGGGAGGGCAGCAGCACACCCACCTGGGGATGAGCACTCCACGGGGGCAGGTGCCTCACTGCTGGGGCTGGGCTCGGCTTGCAGGCTGTCAGCTCCATCCAGTTGCACCGGGGAGGCCTGGAGAGAGGAACACAGTGTGGAGTGAGTATGGTGGAAATAAAATTATGTGCTAGTTCCTCAAGGCAGTGCTTGCTGCTCCTTTGTAGTGTATTTGAACCACATCAGTGTGGAGCTCAGCAGGGTGTTGGGGAGAATGTTTCAGAGCAATATGTGCCCGTTTGGGTATTGAATGGCTGTGCTTTAATCTCCTTTTCAAATCATTCATCATCAGGCATTAATGTGGTTGGTTTGGAATAGCTCCTACAAGCTTTTAAAACTGTAGGATATCTTGGATTGTGTTAGCTGGAGATAAGCATACATTTCACCCCTAGTTTCCACTTCCAGAATAACACAAAAACATATGCATTAGTGAATAGATAGCACATACTAGGGTTTGGAAAGTGGCAAAGTAATTAAATGCTTCCTTTATTTCACGGTTGTCTAAACAATCTGTTATCTGAAGGGAAAAGCCAGAGTTAGTATTAAAAGTAATGGAATACTTGAAACACTATTAAGAGAGGACTGAAAAAATATGGTGAGACTGTATCAAGACAATAATTTAAATGCCTTCGAAAAGCAAGCTTCCTGATCTGGACAGGGCCGTTGCAGAGTTAAAACCACACTGTCAAAACAAGGGTAACACTTCAGCTTATCTATTCAGCAGCTTCCACCATACACCTGCATTTCCAAAAGGCAAATCAAGAAAAATCTGCAGCAAAGCTATCAGCCATTGCCAATAGCTAGTGCTTCTAATGCATCCACGATCTAGAAAATGGCACATTCAATGGAGGAAAATAGAAAATGCAGACTACTTTTAGAAATAAAAAGTAACATATTTCAGAAATAGCCTATTGTAGACTCTCTTTCCTGTCCTCCTCCCACTCCTCCATCTTCTTAACAGCTGCAAAGGAGGAAATCTGATGAAATTTCCTCTTTTCTGCAGGCAGGAATCAGACTTCCACCTTCTGTATGGATCCTGTTTCCTATTCCTCCAGACCCACATTAGCCTATGGCCCCTTATCAGAATGTGCCCCATGAAAAACAGACCTGGGTTCTTACAGCTCTATAATTGGAGACATCTGCTGGCAATGCCAACAGGATGTCAACACCTACGACACAGCACAAAGTTCCAGGGAACTTTACTTTGGGCAAAGCTTTTGAATCCCTGCCTCCTCTCCTCTCTGGAGGGAGACATGCTCTCAAGAAGGGCAGGAACATGTCTAGAAAGATGCCCTGCAAGGAAATGGTGCAGACTGGTGTGGAGCCATGGCTAGGGCCAGGGACCCAGGCAAGCCCAGCAGGCAGCCAGCAGCGCTGGGAACAGGAGAAGGGGCCTGCAGCTGCCAAGGGCTGTGTTGTGCTGCCACTTCTCAGCAGGACAGGCGCCAGATCACAGCCATGAGTCTCTAGATGCAGCAGCACTTGCTGGGACTGGCTGCCTGCCATCCTCGCCACTGCCACCACTTTCCAGGGCACCCTCACCTCTGGCACCCTCAGCCTCTGCCCTAGGCAAGACGTGGAGACACATCTCCCACCTGCCTAAAAGCAGCTCTTGAACTGGATGAGGCAGAAAGTGAAATAAGAGTCTCTAAAGAGGTAGCATGGAAAGTTTCAGGACTTCCTCCCTACCATGTTCACCTGTGAATGCATCTATGCCAAGAGTGAAGAAAGCACAGATCTCTCCCTCCGTGTCTCACACACTCTCAGGAAGGATGGATGGTCACTGGAGATGAGGCACAGGCCCAGCCCCAGAGAAATGCTCCAAAGACTGCAAGTCCTGTGCCCCAGAGGTTTATCTCTTGCCACTTAGTTGCTCTTTTCCTTCATATAACCCACCTGTCTCTCCCCTACTTCATCTGGACACCAGCCTGGTGTGTCACTGAAAGTTTTCATTGCAAAAGCCCCAGCAGAATTCTACTGCAACTAAAGAAAATTTCCCCTTCAGCCTCAGTTCTGGCTCCTGATACAACAGTGGCCAGGGGAGAAGTTACAGGAAATCCTTCCCAACCTTGCTTAAAGCAGAAATAGGCATTTCTTCTCTGCATGAGGACAGGCAGGCCAGTGTAACAGGCTAGCCATATAGGTTGTGCCATATCTGTCCTCAAAGGATTTCAAGATTTGAATGATCAAGCCCTTAGTGACCTGTTCTGATCTCATCTGATCCTGTTTTAAGCAGCAGACTCAGCTAGATACCTACAACCTGAGTTATTCTATGTCATTCTACAACCTACAGAACTCTGTTAAACCTAAACAAATCGCTATTATTGAGAGCTCAGGATTTGCCCTAAACAAGGTAGTTTTCTCATGGAAAAAAAGGAGGATCCATACCCACTGGTCGAAACCACAAGCCTACCAAAGAAATTGTTGTAGATTCAATTATTAATATTTAGATTGATAATAGTTTTGGTAAAATAACGGAATTCACCCTTCACTCTCAAAAAGGAACTGTCCAAATTGAAAAACTGAAGTAAATAAATACCTTCAACCTTAATTTCAACCTCATGGCTTTTAAAGCTATAAACTGTAATATTCCCAGGGCCGATAGAGGAAGTGTTAAACTGTTATACCTAAGAAGGTCAGTTGCTGATGTCAGCTGCTGGAGAAAGAGCACAGCCACAATGGCCTCCCAGAGGGGCTAAAATTCACTGTTGCTCAGTGAATGCTGCAGTGATGCATGATGCACAGACACAATGCACTTGTATGACCTCTGGAACCTAAACATGGTGCTGTCATGCAGCTGTCCTGCACAAGCACAATAACTAAACCTATTCATAATCTATATCCAGGAGGCTGAACTAGGTATAGACATAAATGTTATTTATAGAAAAAAAGAGCTACTACTTGCTGCAGGAAAATTGACTTTCCAATGGCATGCTGCAGAAGTTCTGCTCCTGCTCACGAGACTTGACTCTTTCTCCTCCCTCTGCTGAGCAATTAAATGCTAGTGACATACAGCTAAAAATATAAAACTCATTAATAACTAATTTATGAAAAAATTAAGTCAACTTCACTGGGGAACTCTCTTATTTCCACTAAATTTCATTCTATTTATAATACCAAGTTAATGTACTATTATCTAGTATTTTATCCACAGGTATATGATACACATAAGAAAATTCTTGTGCTGATACAATTGATAAAATATCTTTTCTACCACAGGCTATCATACTTCACATTTCATAAATATTTGTAATAAAATTATTATGTTACCACTGAACATTAAAAAAAAGGCTTACAAACATTTCATTACACCTAAGAGGACTGTGTTTTGACTGAAAGGCTCAGTAACCTAGTGAGTGACATTTCTGAGGTGCTTCAGATCTTTGAGGAGATCTCATGCCTTGGGATGAAGTCAGAGGTAGCCTCTCAGCACCCTTCTGTCATATTTGTGTGGGCAGAGGTCTCTTGCTGCAGGGCACAGAGCCATTCCAAATCCAGGAATGCTGCAGGTGCCTGTGAGGAAGGTCACACAACACCAGCACAGGCAATGAAGCCTTCAAGAGGAGTACGAAAAACCTCAGTGTACAGGGGCTGTGATTATCTCTGCCCACACATCAGACTGGTGTTGAGACTGTCCTATTAAAACTTCGAAAAACTGAAGAATGCTGTCTGCTTGGATAGGTGTTTTTATTACCCCATGCATCTGGATGTCCAGGAGTTAAAGCAAGCTTCCCCATTTATGATTTAGCCTTAATTCATGATGGAAAGTTAAATACTGTGATGGCAGCTGTGGTTATGAGCACATCAGTAGAGAGGACAAAGCAACACTGGTGTTCTGCTAAACAAAGTATCCATTTAACAAAGACACAAGCACAAGCATATAGTGGTCCCAAACACCTATTAGGCATGGAAAAAAAATAGTTCAGTTTTTGCAGACAGGACTTTTTTCACATAAACTAAGATATCAGTCCAAGTATTTTTTTAAGATCATACAAGCCAGAAATGGCCATATTGGCTACTGCTGTGGCTGAACTTTACACTCTTAATAAAATCCTAAAAATACAATAACGAGAAATACCTAACACACAGCGTATCACAACTTCTATAAGAATACAAACTCCAAAGGAAGTTACAGTAGAACTTTATTAATCCTTTTTGTAAATGAAATCGAAACATAGATCAGTTAACACTGCTTGCACATAAAATCATGTGAAATATTGTTATTGCACTTTCTATGAAAACAGAACAAAACAAAATGTCTAGAATCAGTGAAAATGCAGAGATATCAGAAAGAATCAGATTAAAACTACAATTTAAATTCTGTAAAACCATTCAGGAATGAAATTGGTTGCAACATCAATAGCCACATGTAGAAATTGTCTGACAAATCACAAAACTTCTGTGATTTGAATTCTATACAAATCATTGACCTCAAAATTCTCATACAAAAATTTCCTCATCAAAATTAATGTTGGCAGCTGTCATGAGTGGTAATGATGGCATAACTTTGGGCTGCCACAGCTTAGTTTCTTACATGCTATGCCAGATATAGTACTACAGCCAGAACACTGCTTCAATAGCTTAAATCATCTGCCAGCTACATAATGCTATAATCAGGCCAGCTATTTACAACAAAAGATCAGGGTAATCGGTAACTGACAGAGAAGTCTTGAAAATGTTGCAAGAAGTGTGAAGTATTCCTGATAGTCACTGGAGTTATTACTGCTCAATTGAGGTGTAAAATTAGCTTCTTTCACTGACAGACACTGAAACGTACATGGCTGTCTGAAGGACAGGAGACAGGCATGTTATGTTCATAACCAAATGCTGAGCAGAGCTCCCTTCTAGCTGCTTTGAAGCTTTGCTGCTTGCACTTCTCATCCTACATCTTTTTCCCTTCAGGTAGTCCAGCCCTCCATGCATCTTTTCATGTGTGGTTCAAGGCAAAGCTGTCAATCTGGAACAGATAGACTTACTCTACGAGTGTTTCTCGTAATGAATTAAAGAACAAGAACTTGTCTTACCGGATATGTACAAACCAGGATTTCAGCCCTGGTCTCCTGTAGCTTGGCCAACAATCCTCAACCACAAGAAAGCTTATACTTTAATCTCAGTTCAATCAGTGAAGTTTCCAACATGAAGGAGAGTGTTACTTGGATACGGAAAACAAGTGCATTTTGTGCCAAGTATGCAGTGAGGAGAAATGGACAAGTTTAAGCTAGCTAGAGAAAAATTAAAAGAAAGCTGCCTCTTTCCACCACCATCACCTCACCCTGATCTTTTTTAGGTTGCTGCCTGTATTTTTTTTGCTTCATCAGAGCAAAGTTATAATTAGAGCTACAGGAAGCCAATAATTTCTAAGTGCTCACATAAAGACTGGTTAAAATAAAGTGATGTTACTTACTGATGAATTAATTCCCCTACACTAAAATCTGCACAAAAACTGTTCTAAAACAAAATATTTACTTTGCCAACTTCTGATTCAAAGAGCTGGCAAATACAACTTCTCAGGATTTGTAATGTCCGCTACTATTCTGTATAATGGGAAGAAAACAAGCCTTAATGGCTGACAGGTAGGACCAGGATGAGGAGATTATTTTCACATTATTGCTGCTATTGCCACTGGTTGATCAGTCTTCAAACTTGTGCCCCAGTTTTTTCAACTGCATTGAGAGGTATAGGAACACTTTACCTACCACCTCTCTCAGCACCACATTGCTCCACAAACACCAGTGGGATATTTTCCTCCTGTTTGTAGGCCAAGTTTATCCTTCTTAGCCTTTAATAATAGGCAAAATTTCATAAGCTACTTTAAGCTAAGTCTCTTGTAAAATCATTAATACACTACCTATACTCTACCTAATACTCTAACTATACTCTAGCAATATATTTTTTGATAATATTTCTCTTTACTATCCTGCCTACCTGCTGCAGTTTTTGCAACTCATTTCATAGTAAATTTAGGCAGGATGTACATATGTTTCCCAGTCAGTCCCAGTCAATTGCTGAACATTATTTGATTCACATATAGATGGGGTCCTACTCTTGCCAAAAGACAACTGACATAGGTCTACCCACAGGAAATGATGTCAGCACTTCCCTAGCTCCCCAAAAGCCTCAACAGTATTAGTGTTTTAAGTGGTGCAACTTAAATAAACGTCAGGCCAAAAGCACTGTTGGAGTACAGTTGCACAGCATCTTCCTCTGTTGCAGACAATGCCTGAGGGCAGCTAGACAGATTCAAACTAGGACTACAGAAGGGACTTCAAAGGAAAGCCTGCCAGGCTGAGAGAAGACAGAACTGGTCTATTTGACAGATGAACTGAAACAGCAGGGGAGCAGCCCTATGAGGGATGGAGGAGGAGGAGGAAGAGGCATGTAAAGAACAGGAAGAAAATCATTAGGGAAGGACAGGAGTGCCATAGGTAGGGTACATATGAAAAGAAATACGTATTTCACAAGAGACCTGGAGCAGAAAATGAATGAATAAGACACAAAACCAACCCAAATCTACATGCAACTAGAGGGAGAAAAAAACAAACCCCTGACTCAGCATTTCTTAACAGAGGAACTATTGCCTGTGAATCTTATTCAAAGCCTGAGAAGGACATAGCTAACAAGAACTGAATCAATAAAATATACAAATAAACACAGTGAAAGCAAGTTTAGAAATGGCTTTGAAAATATGAAAATACTCTACTTAATTTGTAGTTTTCTGAAGGCAAAAGAGCTTTAGTGATTTCTTCCATCTAGACAGCTCTTCTTCATCTCAGCTGCTTTTCTATGCCTGTTACTGTCATTTTCTCCTCCTCTTCTAGAATGTCAGAAGGGTTAAGCATCAGAGAAAACCTACATCCCTGTTTTCTTATTGTAGGAGGTGATAGTGGAAGCCTTTCAGAAGGCTTCCTTACTTATAAGAATGAGTAGATTGGAAGTCCCATACCTGGAGCAAACACCAAACCTCTTTTGTCCTTCTGGAATTCTGACAGTGACTGCTAGATGCAGTATCCTTCTGAGAAAGAGGTCTCATTTTATGGGGAGTGCGACATGCCCAGGATGATTTCGTCTTTCCTAATCTGGATTCCCAACCTTCCTAGGGGTTATATCCTTCAGAGAGCAGTTTAGCCTTTCACGGTCTGCAGATGAGGCTGACATCTTTGTATTAGTTGTCCAAAGTCCGAAGTAAAATAAGTACAGGGAGAAGGCTGAGTGAAGTGAGTCCAGTGTAGCTGTCCAGTTCTTGCACATAAGGCTCCAGACCAATTACATCTATATCAAGTTGTCTATAGCAGTGCTTGTCTGTGTCCCTTCATGAAGAAGCCAAACATCAGTACCGTGCCCCATCTCTGTAACCTGGCATCTAAGCCCTTTCCATCAACAAATCAAGGCCCTCCTGTATGCTCAATAGCTAAGCTACTGCCCATGCTTTTGTATGAGGCATGGAGACCTGGAAAATTACAAAGAAGCATCTAGATAAAGAGAAGTAAACATCCAGAAGAAACAGATCCTGAAGTCTTATTTTAGGCTGTCAAATTCCCTTCCAGTCACAGGCAGATCTCCTTCTCTTCTCTCTTATCACATTCATTGCATTCCACCTGTTTCACCATGGAAGAACCCCTTCAAACCAGTCTGCTTTCCTTGTTCTGCCCTTGACATGCTTAATACACACACCTTTGCTTGAAGCTGAAGTGCCAGGAGTAATTACGATGATTTGCACTACCAAGTCACATTGCTGATGGAATTGTGAGGCTAGTGATATGAAAGTTATAGTTAGAGCACAGACACTCTGTCACTAACACCATTTTGGTGCATACTCATTCTCTCTTGTAGGCTTCATCATTAAGTGCATTCAAGCTTACAAACCAGGAGCTATTCTGTAAATGTCAAGAGTCACAAGGAATCAGAGGAGTCAAACTCTTCTGCCTCTTTTGAAGTATCACCCCAAGAGCTAAGAATCGGAAGGAGAAACCAGACACACAGAAAAATTTGCATTCAGCTGGTCATATCATCCTCAAAGCTGCAGAAAGGGGTGGATGAGAAGACATCAAACAGATACAAGCACACTCAAGAACTGAAAGTGACTTCTGTTGCTGAGTTTCTTCATAACTCTAACTAGGCCTGAAAATCCTAAAAAACGAGACATAAAAACTTTCACATGGCTAGTTTTCTGATTGTCATTGAGCTTCTAATCTCCAGAAAGCTGAGGTTCTTCTCTATTCTCCAAACACTCCCATCACCTGCTCTTCTGCAACAGATGCAATGCTTACCTGGCTTTTCCCTCACAGCCAAATCATTGTGACAGGAGCAGCCTCAGCTCTGCCTTCCCTGCAAGTCATTCACTTTTGACTCAATACTAGATCCCTCTGACAGGATCAAGTCTGTGCTCATGGCACACCCCAGTTCCCATTATTGCTGCAGGCTCCATGGTTTGGCTGTCCATAGCTAGAGACTGGCATTAAGCAGGGGAGAAAACACAAACCCTTTCTCATGAATGAGCCATCATGCCCCAGAACAGATCTTTGCCTGCTCCCTTTTATCCATCTGGCCAATGCTTGGATGAAATCTGAGATGAAAGAAAAAATTATCATACTCCAACTCTCACCACATCTGCAATTCTCTTTGTTGTTACACAGAAAAAAATGGTGAGAATTCCCTCTCCTGTCACTTGCTTGCAGCCCTTTTACATGCTCTCTTTGCAATCCTCTCCTTATTTCTTGTTTTGTTTTTACTATCTAGTTTTATTACCATTTTGTAGCATCTATATGCCTGCTGTGATGTGCTCTAATTTTACTCCTGCCTTTTTCTCTGGGGAAGAGGGGGAAAGAAAGATGAAAAGGCAAAATTAATTTGTTTCTCTGATAAGGCAGTTAAGAAGCATGTTGGCCCCTCTGAGCATTTCAATAGCTTATCCCCTTTTCTAATGTTTCTGAGAGGGGAATGAAATCCAAATGTTCAAAACTGCCAGCACATCCACATCCTCTTTTGAAAACTGAAAACTGAGACTAATTATAATGGCTCACACAGTCCAATTATGTTGCTGATCTAATCAGCTTACATTAGGAGAAGTGCTGAATAAACCTGCACAACGGCTGGGACACTGAATCAGTTTCTCCCTGGCCCAGCACATTTAAAGCATGCTTATCAGCTGCATAACCACTGGAAAAAAACCCTAAAACAACAACAAAAAAGACAAAAAAAAAGAAATCCCCCCAAAACCCCCACTGGCTGCAAAAAGGTTTTTTAATCTTACCCTCCTATTTCTCTACCCACATACAAAATGAAGAAGCCTTTAATTTACAAAGGATTTGGGGTTTTGTTTATAGTTTTTTCCAGGTCTGGGCACACCCTTTTGAAATAAGACAAACATAGGCACTTGGGTATCATTAGTTAGTGATTAAATACATCATGAGACAGAAAATTGGCAAAGAAAGTAAGGCTGTTTTGTTCGTGTGGGTCTTACTGTTGGCTCTTTGTGCACACTCTGAGTGGCAGGCCTCTGTAAACTGAGCTCAACACTTGGGGGGTCCTTCTTCAACTCTACTGGGGGCTTGTCCCCTCTGGCTACTCCATCAAATTTCAGAGATCTGGTTGGTGAAGGAGTAAATATTACTGTTGTACATTCTTTATCCTTTTCTTCCATGCCGTTGACATTTTCTCCATTCATGCTGACTTTTCCATCTACCTGCAGAATAAAGTTAAATAAATATGCTGAGACAAGTAGCATTCAAAGGAATTTAGGAAATTAGGAGTTCAACATGATACTACAATCATTAATACAGTCTGTATTATCAGTGAGGAATGAAGCAAAGCACATATTTCACTCAACAGGCCAAAACAGAAGAAGAACCTATGACCCCAGGGGGCTCATAAACAAAACACAGACACAAGGAAATAATTTTTCTGGATTTCCTGGTTTCCCACATTCCGTTCTCCCAGTAACATACAGACACCCTTTGTGTGCATCACAGACCAAAGGATGTTCTAAAAAAATCAATTTTTATGTTAAATTTAGACCAAAACTGCTGGGTTTGGCATGGCCTTATGCAAGAGCCAAGCAGGTTCTCTAGGACTAATTATGCTGACGAACTGCTCATGTACCTCAATGACCTCAGTATTTGCAGCCTGTGCTTTTTTGAAGCACTGTCATGTGAACTTTGAAGGGACACAAGCAGCAGAGTTCATCCACTTGTTTCTTTATTGTTCATAATAGGGAATCAAGGCACCAACAAATAAAACCAGCCATTCCACTCTCTCCATAAGGCAAATAAATAGACTGGATGCTTTCCCAAAAATTACTTTAGGCAATCTCCTTGAAAAGGAGAGTGTGGAAACAGTTTAACTACCTTTTTTCCTCAGGGTCAAGCTAGCTCCTTGGTGGCCATATATCATGCTAAGGAATCTTTAAGCAAAGAAGAAAGTACAAAATATGCTTTGGCTTCTTCCTCTACACTGATACAACTTCTTGGCACATTTACACGGGAATTTCAGAATGGAGGTGGCATGTAAAGACTCCCTACAATTTGAAGGGCTCCTTGTAGAAGCATACAGGAGAAGTCTTGCTACAGAGAACTCACTAGCAATCTACTGCAAGAGGGTCCAGGTGGAGAGAGACCAGGAGAGGATCAGGTCTCAGTACCACCACATTGCTCCTGCCTGGCCACAGCACAGATGTTTGTTTACAGGCTTGTCAGCAGGTGTGAGGAGTAAGGAGGACTTTGCTACTCTGTGCACAGAGGTCCCTCCTTACTTATTGAGTGAGCAGCTTGGATACCTCAAGAGTGGCACTCCAGCTTAGTATATATCATCAGTACCAAGCTGAGGACAAACTCCTTCCATTGACTTCTTGTACACGTGCATCCAGAGGCTTGCTCTTTATAAACATGATTAAGTAAGAGGTGCTGGGCATCCTTAGCTCTTCCAGATGTGCAGGAAGGTGGAGGCAGTTAGCCCTTGCACAGTCAGCTCCACCACCTGTTTCATCCTTTCTGAGTGTTTTTCAGATGAAAGTGTTCCCTCCCTTTCTATGCTGACATCATCCACTTAACACAGTACCTCTCTTAGGGCTTATTTCCAAACACAAGTGTGAGCAGGAACTGAACCCAAATTCTTTGGTAAAGAAAGGACTGTGTGCTGGATTATCTACTAGAGAGGCAGGTTATGAAAGATCCCAAAAATAAAAAGGCCAGGAAAAAAAAGGCAGGCCACACCATCCATTTCAGTGTTTCTGTTTAGACTAAGACATTTCTCTATTTATATTAAGAAGGAAAACCAAATTTTCGAATGAGCAGGACAGATGCCCTGGCTGCAAAGTTAAACAAACATACTCCTTTCCTTCTGATCTGAAGGAAGTCAACACATTGTCACCAGAGCCAAGAATGACAGACTGGTGTTTCAAGGGAAAATAATGCTACAGCTATATGTGTTAGGGAATAATTCCTACTGAGACAAATCACATTTTTTCACATCATGTGAACAAGATTCAGACAGATTTTTTTGTGGTGGCTTGTGGGGCATAGAAGCCTTCATGGGTTAGTTTCTTCCCACATATGTGAATTAGTTATGCAATAACATTATGGTGAAGCACACACATACCTTGGTCCTCAGATGAAAAAAGTGTCAAGGATCAGAAAAAAAATCAAAGATCCACAATTCACTGATATCTAAAAAGTAAATTCAGGGCATACCAATGGAAGTATAGGAGAAACAGGAATTATCAGTTTAATGTTTCAGCTAGGAAACATGGTGGGGTGTGGTTTCCACAAGAGCTGGGACAGACTTCAATTAATTATACATCATAGCATACTTTTTTCAATAGCTATAAAAAGCTGACTTATTTTTTTAAAATGTAAACAACCTGAATATACATGGTAGCAGTGCTACTGGGATATCAGCAGGGCTTCAGGACCCTGCAAGTGAATGCCACTTGCAAAGTATGAGCAGCTGCAGACAGAAGGGAACCCAAATTCTAGAGGCTGGGGCACCCATGCCATTAGGCTTCACACTGCTCACAACATGACTACTATGAGACTTGGGTAAGCTCCAGTTTTGGTACAGGCACTGTGAACAGCAGATGTTTTTGAACTTGACTTACTCTGGTCTATTCTTTTTAATGCATCCCAGTTCTTTGTTTTTTCCATCATTGCTTCAGTATCTTAATCCCATTCTCCACAATCACACAGTCAAAAGATACACTCCTCAGATTTCACATTCTGGTTTCAGAATATTGTTTCTGATTCTTTTCCTATCCTCTTCTCCCACAAATCTCATAGCTGACTTATTCCCAGCAGCCCTGCTTTCATCCAAGTTCTCTTACTTCTTTTACTCTCATGATCTTTGCACAGTTCTTGTTCAATGGAGCCTCTCTCCATCTCTCACCATCAATCTCCAGTTACTCTTCTACCCCAGTACCAACCTGTTTCACTAAACTTCTATGTACAACCTAAATCTTCTCTTTATGCCTATGAAGCAGCTTTTCCCATTCATCCTTGTTGAGAAGCATTTTTAAGACAGAACATATCTTTGGGTAAAGATGGCTCTTGGCTCTGAAGGAGTAGGGACACACTTATTTGAGTACAGCAAAAATCAGACTCCTGACACAAAAGTCAGTTCAGGTCTTGCTTCAAAAGCCAGGGCCTCCACACTTCCTGCATCTTCCATTTTGTTCAAAAAACAAAAAAACATGACCACATACCCTTTTCTAAAAACTTTCTGGGGAAAAGCCTTGCTTTTTTCTTAAATTCCCCCTTTCCTCAAACAAATTTAGCCTGAGGAAAAATGACCAGTGCAAATAGTTTGAAGAGGTCAAGACTCTAGGAAGACTGGCAAACATGAAGAAACCACTAAACCAGGCAGCACAGAGCATGAAGCTGAATTTTATATCAGAATGCTGCCACCATTTTCTACATAATTGCATTAAATATTTATATGTTCAGATGACTTAATCAAGATCTCTTTGCCTCCTGGTTGCCTTTGGGGCATGTGATGTATCCTACCTTAAAGTTCTTTAAAACTTCTTGTGTATTTTTGGGTTGTGAGTAAGGCTTGGGTGTCAGCATAGGCACAGCCTTGGAGACACTTTTGCTGGGAGATGTGCGTCCTGTTGAACTGCTGGGCTCTAGTTCAGTGGTGGGAACAATGGTTGCTTCAATTGTGGCAGTGAATTTTGGAGCAGGAAGTGACTGTTGCCTTAAATATCTCAGAGGATTTGGGTCTTTCAGTGGGGAATTTGGTTCCACTGAATGGCTTCTTTCCAGAATTTTTGGCATCTGCAGACGCTCAAGGACAGCTTCACTGATAGTGAATCTTTCAGTGTACTGCTGGAGGATGCTCTCAGCCTCCTCCTGTGTCTTTGCATTCTTGTACGCTTCATGAAGCTCCCGCTCCCTTCTCTCTCTGCAAGGAAGACAATACAAGAGAAATCATCGCATTAACACTGGAAATCACCCCCATTTCCTCTGCTCCATCAACATCCTCCCCTCTCCCTCACTCAGGCTTGCAGGCATGGCTGCCCACAGTTACCTATCACCTATGGAGCACACAGACTTTTCAGACATGCCACTACACTGAAGGAAAACAACGTACTTCTCTTCCACGATTTCTCGGTAGGTTTTGATGCTTTTTCTGCGCTCACTCATTCCGTCTCCAGCCAATAACCTCTCCATTTTCTTTCTCTCAGCCTCCTTTTTAATCAAATCCTGTGAAGCACTCCTTCGACGGCTCTTCCACCGAGCCAGGTCCTGTGAGAGAAGAAAGGCACCTGAATGGAACTGCAAATAACTAAAAAGTGGCCCCAGGTGACAACAAACCCAACCAGCTGCTTGCAATACTTGTTCTTGCCTGTGGACTAGGCTCCCATCACCTGCAGGCAGCATTGTTTATTTCAATGACAAAAGGAGATCATGCCATAATGAATGATGTTGCCTGCATTTTCTGCTAACAGTAGGATACAGTAAGGACTCATAGCTTCACTGCTTACTTTGCTTTTGGCAGGAAATTTGGCCTAAAAGGACCAGTCAGTACACTCATTTTCACTCAGGCCAACACTAGGAACAAAATCCAATTCCCCAGAAAGCTTAAGTAAAAAAATTATGTTTGGTGAAGAGTTTTAATAATCAGATATATGAGAAGCAGGGATTCATTGGAAGAATGGATGTTGTTTCACCATAAGCGACAGCTACACTGATAGTCTGCCTTGGAGAGCCGATAGTTCTATACTTTGCCCATGCTATCAGTCAGCTATATGCAAATATGGTTGACCCATGATGTTGCAGTTTTTTGATAGAAAAATCCAGTGCAGCATCCAAATTTAAATTCTTCATCGTGGCCCCCCTTCAGTATTTTGGATCCAGATGTGAGCAAGAGAGGTTAGGGAGTGACGTGGCTCATACCTGAGTGGTGTGAGAGATGACAGAGTAAAAAGCCTATGGTTTGTATCCAGCTATATAGAGATGGCCTTGTTGAAGTAACAATCACAGTCTTTTTGGAATCTGCCTGCCTGAAATCGTGCAGAAGATTGACTGAATCTAGTTTTCCGTCTTTTCTGAAAAACTAGCCTGACACTAAACCAGAGAGTCACAGGAGGAACCTGTCATGGGCCCCTATGATGTCTTGCATCCTTTATGAAATCACGAATCCTGGAAGATACAGAAGCAAGATCTTTTTCACAGTACAAGTAGTACAGTAAAGAAGTTTTCTAAACTATAAAATTTCTTTGCAGCCAAGTAGCAAAGGAACAAAATTTTATATGTAAAAAGTAACCACTGCAGAACTTCTGCAAAGGAAAATAACTTCTCAGAAAACTGGAAGGGAATACTTGTCATTAACTTTTCAACATCAGGAGATGAGTATACAGATTATATTTCAAGATAAAAAAAATATTTCACTCTAACAAGTTTTGGTTTTAATAAAACCCAGATATATCATAACACATGCTCAATTCAATGGCTATTTCATTAATTACATGGTTTCTAAAATATTTTAATTGGATTTCTATTGGTAAACAGCAGAAGGTACTGCAAGCGTAACTTTTTTTATTAAAATCAGGAAAAAACATTGTTACATTTAATTTAGCTTAAAACCACAAATTATTGATGTTACACTTAAGGGAATGTTCATTAAAGTACTTCTTCGCATGACCTACATATATCAGTCTATAATCCCCCTTCATGAAACATCAGCCTAATAATTTTCCTCAGTTACTAATTATTCTCATTGAAGTACCAAAGCATTTCTTTATCCAGCTACTTCCACTATTGTCTACTGTTTGCAAATTAGTTTTCCATTAGCAAATTTTCTGACATAAGCCGTCCTTCTCTTTTCATACTTAAAATACAGACGTGTCTGTCTTCTCTAGTTCTGATCCTTTAGAATAACAATAATTTTTAAAAGCCATGAAACCGTTAATTGTTGGCAAATTTATAGCATGGGCATCTAAAATATCAGACCATGACATGTCTCTATAAAGACCTCAGAATGCCAAGGACATTCTAATAAACACATTTTCAGTACATCTTCAGAACTTTTAGTTCGTGGTAGAAGAAGGTGCTGAGGGCCTGGAAAATGTAGAAATTTTAGCTCAGAGGATTTTCAATTCAACAGCAGAGTCTTCAAACTTCTTGAATTACGTTGGATTTATTCATATCTCTGCCGGGAAATTATTATTTCCCACACATAAAGACCTTTCAGCTGAAGTCCTTCATTGCTCTACTATAAAAAGATACTTCTTAGCTGTATATACAATTTGTTTTTAACTTTTCCTTAAATTTTCTGCCAAAAGCCTCTCTGCGGTGTTTCAGAGAAGCTTTCCTTGTAATGAGAAACTACCATACTTGAAGAGATGTGTTTTATTGTGTTCTGGTTTTTTTTAATTAAAAAAATATCCCAAATTTCTCATTTCAAACCAGTCTTTAGGAATGAACAGAATTGAAACTAAAGCTCCTTATACTAACTTACCTGCAGATCATGTTTTTCTGTCATTGCTAATTTGCTGCAGACAATACCAAATGCCTGGACAGCTTAACAAAACACAACAAGGAAAGAGGGTTTGGAAAAGCCTTGTAAACCAAGCAGGGTACAGCTAACATGAAGTGCCATTTGTTTGCTTGGACAAGATGGAAAACATTACCATTTTCTGCTTCTGTGCAAATTTATTAAAGAAAAGGCCGACCTATTTATTCCCTGTCCTACTTAGTCTTGTATTTTGTCACTTTGGACATTGACTAATTAGAAAAGTTAGAGAAGTCAGCAGTTAGAAGTTGTTCTTCCATTTTTTAACCTAATCACAGTTTCTTTACATTTTTTAAAAAAGCAAAATACCTGGTGAACAAGCAGAGGGACCGGAAGATCTTGCATGCTTTGATTTACATCAAATTATGAACTTCTATGCTTTTAGCAACAATCCACCAAGGAAAAAAAAAGCTCTCCTGATTATTTTAAGCACTTGACAGCAAGTGCAGATTTAGCAGGTTGTCCTGTTTTTGCCTAGCTGGCTGGCCTCAGTGCCTGCCAGTATTGCAGACAATGTTGTATACTCACATCTTGCCATCTGGTCTCATCCTCTTTCAGCTGGTTGTGTATATTCTGCAGCTTCTCATGGCGAGCTTTGCTATGAGGCTGAGCCACAGCTTCTTCTTCACATCTCATGTCAAACATACTCATACTCCTAAACAAGGGGAAAATAACAACAGGCCCAGTCTTATTTAGAGGTTTATATTCCTTCAGCTTGTAAAAGCTGAAGCCACATGAGGGTGCTACAGCAGAATCAGACACCTGCTCCGTTACAAAGCTCCCAAAAGCAGTGGTCCCTAAGATGGGCTTGTTAGCATCCCTATGGCTCCCACACAGTACTTCAGACATTACACTCCTCAACTTCCCATTTTGTTAATTGAGCACAACTTTTTCTCTCACTAAGAAGCACTACTAACTTTACACTTCCATCGACAGCTCTTATTAAAATCATTCTATCATTCAGAACATTTTACTTTCTGAAGATTTGTGCCCAATAGGTTTTCAAGATCACTTCGATTAACACCACAGACAGAAGTTTCCATTTCAGGGTAAAAAGAAGGCTTGAGAAGTACATCAGGGGCAGCATGGCCAGCTAAATGCTATTGCTACAAACCCAGAGAAGTACACTCAGTTCAAACTGCGTGGTACTCTCTCCCCTCCCCTTTCCTCCCCTCTTTGCCTTGAAGAAATCCAATGCTACCAGCACCAATTTATTAAAACAGCTAATCTAACAAGGAAAAGATGACGTCCAGGACAAAAAAAAAAGTTTTTTTTCTATTTATGTCTCTGACCTTTGGAGACTTAAACGAAAAAAAAGGTTACGGTTTGATGTTATGTATCTCCTTCTATTATATAAAGATCTTCACACAAAGATAACATGCTTACTACTCCACCTCTACCACCTATTATAAGTAAAACATGACCTCAGTTGTGGAATTCAAAGCAAAAAAAAAAAAAAACTTAAAAGAAAGCCATGCAGCTCCACATGAAGTGATTTCACAGCAGTCCTCAAATTATCACCTGCAGCTTTATGTGAGCGAATGAGCCAGCTATTAGGAGAAGCACCCAATGAAGATAAAACTGTGGGCAACTGTGTCCACAGTAATCAAAGTGAATAGTCACAGAAAGCTGTGCATATAATTTATGAGCCAGCGTTTGTATTCAGGCAAGCAAGGACAGGAATGCCACTCTCAAGAAAAACTTGAAAGGTCTGGACAGTGTATGGAAAAGGACATGCACAAATTCCATCCTGCTAAGTAGGTATTTATTCAGAAATGAAGGACAGAATAAACATCCTATTGCCTTTAAGCATGAACAGTGAAGTTAACATATTACTGAGTTTCATCCCTTAAACAGAGTGCTGAGAGTTACACTAATTTGGGTTTTTCTGTAGGTAGTTTAACAGTTGCTTTGTTCAGGATTGGATTGGAACACTCCTAAATAACAGAACCTAAAGAGATGGCAAGTGTTGTTGTTTTGTAAAACTTAAATATTGGCAGAATGGTAAGGTAGGTTGGGAGATTTATAACTTGCAATGAAGTCACTCTTATAGGGTTTATTCCAGTTTAAGAGCTTTTGAGACTTGTGCTAAGAAAGCCTTCTGTGGGAACTCAGGACATCCCTTTGGGAGTCCAGAGTTGCTGGGACCCCTGTCAGGGGGCTCTGAGACTCTGGCAAGCAGCCAAGACCATTTGTGAGTTTGATTACAGCCCTTGGAATAAGTTACCAGTTTTATATAAGAACTAAAAGTCACAAAAGTTTAAGTAGTGTTATCATAAAGTGAAAATGTAAATTTTAGGATTTTTAGGAATGGGGATTTTAAAACACAAGAAAAAAGCATGTGTTTAGTTCTATTTTTTTTTTTTTCTTTTTCATCTCCATCTTTTTCTGTTTAGTTGGCACTTTTGGATTGGTTTAGAGCAGAACCTCTCTAACACAGATGATAGTTATTGGAAAATTACTGTAAACATAATGTACGTAGTTTATAGTATAAAAAGATAACACTGCCCTGAAGGGGCAGAGAGTGTGCCATGGCTGCCCTACTGAGCAGACCTCGGCTGGCAAAGAAAAAATGTTATAAATAAGAAAATAATAAACAATCCTTGAGACCAAAACTGAAGAGCTCCCATTTATTCCTCAGGCACACGAACTGCCAGACAAGAACTTTCACACATCTCGAAGAAAAACCAAGACAGTTTCCGAGAGCCTTCAGTGTTCAGAATTTGGTATCTTGTGCCTACAGGGTCAAACTGGTTGTGTAGCTCCTCTCTTGTACTCTTTCCTCATGTCAAAGAATTTTTCATTCACATGCAGTAGGAGAAAAGGTAAGACCTGAAATGGTCATACTGGTTCTAGTAGAGTGCATGAGTACACACTCTCCGCCATTTGGGATGGAAGAATCTTGCCTTTCTAGCAGGAGTACCTGGATTTCCTAATGTAAGTCTAATGTATGTTCCCTGAATTCATGCATGTCTCACAAGGTGCACAAAAACAGCAACAGGTTTTACAAATATTAACAGTGCTGTAAAAAAGGTTCTCTGGAAAAGGCTTTAGCCTTGACTACGAGTAAAACTACACGCTACAATCCCAGATGCACCTCTTACTCCAGCAGTCACTTCCTGCTGCTGGGCCTTCATTGTCATGGATAAGCAACTGGGTAGGTTCAAACTTCAACTTTGCAGCAACATGTTATTCCACAACAGTTATCTTCCCAAGTCAGCAATCTGGAGTCCCATCTCAAAGCACTCTGACCAACATGTAGTAATCATTAAGGAGAAAAATCTCCTTTCCTGAGTACATGGGCAATGCCAACTGGAAGGTCTACATCAACTTCTCTGCCTGACAAGATCATCCTTAGAAAAGAATCAGAGGCCAGAACTCTGAGCTTCTATTAAAAGACACTTTTCACTATGAGTCCCACATAATTTTGTCCTATTTCTGTCTTATATAACCTAAAAAATGGCTCTAGACAATCACTAACACCTCCATGAACAGAACTAGATTTTCTCCTTCCTTCAACCACATGCTGGGCCAGCAGGCAGGCAGCACACAAGTAGACAGAGAATATCTAACTGCACCAACTGCACTTGGACTATTTTCAAGTTCATTAACTTTCTGCCATTAGCACAGCTCTGGAGATTGTATACAAACTCTGTCCTGAAGCAAGAGGCCTTTCTGCTGACCAGTGTACCAGACCTGCAGTTCTAGCAACGATTTGGGAAAAAGCACTGGGCAGACAACAGTGTGCTTGGGATGTTGGGATTTTCAAGCTACACTGCTTTATTATCACAAATTACAGTTGTTCTTGTCAGCAATATCATGCAGCAATTTCTTTCTTTTAAGCAGGTCTAAAAAAACTTTTTTAAAAATTGGAAGGATGTCAGCATTTAGATTAATTAATTTAAAAGTGAGAAATAAGGTAAAAAAAACTTTTTATGAGAATATGTTAACAATCTTTATGTAAGGTATTTATCATGTTGCTGCATTACAATTTTACAATCATATTAAGACTTAAGAAACTCCAACAAAACATAAAAGAGGACAGACTGGCTCAAAATCAGACTCTAGTAAAGAAATATTCAAAAATCTCAGGTCACTATGAGCCTAAACTCATATCGGACTATCATGGTACCACCAGAATTTTCTCTCTTTGGGAGATGGGAATGGGTCTGATCAACAGCAACACACTAAGTATTGCCTTTTCTGGACCTTGACACATAACAGGGCTGATGACAATACCTAGTTTTCCTCTAACAAGCAAAGGGAACTCTGACAGTCTAATAAAAGAGTCCTTAGTTTTGCTGCTGGAATAAAGAACATCTAGTCTAAAACTGAATTAAAGTTACAGTTTTCAATAGGGACTTGACAAACATTTTAAAAGTATTTTAAATGTCAGTTCAATTTATTTTTCCTACTTGAGAGCCAAGTTTTACTAGAGTCTTCATCAATACTTTGTCTTCAGAAGGGAAAACAGTCTTACTTTTATAAGGACTTAAAAGACAGTATAGGAAAATAATTGCTCTGTAAACTGTAGCACATCTGGAAAGGATGACAATGAAGTTTGAACATTAATTGTTTTGCCTTTTAAAACAAAATCAGAATCAGTATGGAATAAGCAATATGATTTGTTGATCGTTGCTACTCTCACATTATATCCCAAATCCATTGCAACACCTCCTTGAAGCCATCTCTGTGTACCTTCTCTCATGACTGCATTTAATACAGACATGCATAGATGAAAAAATCAACCATATAAGCAGGCTTTCTGAAAGAGCTGGAATGTCTCCATTGTTAAGTACAGCACTTCTATGTTATATTGCTCTTTTTATCTCATCCCTTCATTTGACTGGACAGATTAGTGCTGCTTGAAAATGATCATGTTTACTCTGTAGTCAGAGAACAGAGACTTTGCTCAGCATAAAGGTATCAAAGAACTTGTAGAGAACACTCAATTCATGATTCTAAGTTTTATCATTAGAGAGAAGGGTGAAAAATTGCATGTGAGTCTCTGTGTATATTCATTATAAAACCCCCACAACTCTCCATATACTGTTTCTATTTTGGGATTAAATCTGGGAGACAGAGAAGGTCATGTGCATTTCTGTGAACAGAACGACATTAAGGATATTATTATGTGGGTAGTTCCTAACTATTTCTCTTCTAAATAGCTAATATTTACAAAGAGCTTTCCAAATGACATTGTATACTATTCTGTACTAAAGTTTGTATGCATACATGAACAATAAAAATTTTTGAGTGAAATAAATGTCAGTTGTACTCCTACGAAAAGTGGTGCATCAAGGTAAAGAGCTTAAAAACTGAAATGTAGTACATTATTAAATTAAACCTAACCTGTAAGGGATTGAATATAAAGTTTTTAAAAGAATAAGGGCTCAGCTAAAGATGTATCTTCCTGGTAATTATTCTGAAGATCACAATGATATTATTTTCCTTTGGGATTTCTTTATTTCTTCCTGTTCCTCCTCACACTTCATTTTTTTCTTCAACACTCAGATTCAACCCAACTCTCTTTACCTGTAGCTGATTAGAGGCAATGGAAATTCAGAAGAAAACCAAGACAAAATAAAAGAAAAAAAGAGGAAACAATACTTTAAGCAACAGCTGGACATTAGTATTAAACTTAGTTTTTATGGGCTTTTATATAGAAATTATTTTTAACTGCAATGTAAGCCATATTGCATTCCATTTTTCAGTGCTGTCTGAAAAATTTATTTGCCAAAACACTGCAAAATAATAATGATGCATCAACTGCATTTTAAATTAGTAGAAAGATGGGAAAGCATGCAGTGTAAGTTGTTTAAAACAGAATCTTGTGAACACAAGACAACTTACTCTGCGTCATCAGACACAGCAGTTCTGGGGCCGAATCTACAAGACCAAATATAAGATTAGATTGTGGATAAATACATTAAGTAGTAATTGCAATTGGACCCACATAATTTGCACAACTGTCACTTCTACTAGTGAAGCTAGTAGATCAAAATAGAACCATACTGTTCAGAGATTATGTCTTCATCAAACAAGACTTACCTGGATCATCCTGAGGTCAAACTACATGAGAACACCACCCATCCCTCCTTAAACACATACTTATGCTCCACATTATAAAAATCTGCTTAAGTATACCTAAAATGTGTGTAGAAAATAGTTATTGAAAATAGACAATGTCTTAGCATTTACATTGTGCCATACATGCAATGAATGGAGACAAAATTTAAGTTACATTCCACAGCAGTGCTTAGTACCACTATTACTGAAGCATGAAAAACATTATAGTCAGAAAATGATTCACAGAATTTCTTTTATATTTTTGTAGATCATGTTTTTGTGTTTGGGGATTTCTTTTTTTTGTTGTTGTTGATTGGTTTTTTATTTTGTTTTTTACTTTGTTTTGTTGTTGTTTTGGTTTGGGTGGAGGTTTTTGGGTTATTTTGGTTGGTTGGTTGGCTGAAGTTTTTTTGGGTTTTTTTTGTTTGTTTGTTTGTTTTTTCTTTTTGGTTGTTTCTTTGTTAGTTGGTTTTGGTTTTCTGTCCTCAAGGCAGGGGAATACAGCTGAAAAAAATTACTGGTAATACACAAACCAGTGGCATTCACTAAAATTATGGTCTTGTTTAGAGCTATGCATACCACATATTTATATCTGGGATTTATCACAAAAGAGCATAAAGTGCAAAAGTCAATACTACAGCATTTCTAATCATGGGAGAAATAGAGTAAGTGTCTCTTAATGAGCAGAGTCCATTTTAGCACCTCCTCTTCATAAATTTTTCTTGCAATTCAACATATAGACTAATCAAACATTTCTTTCACTTAGCCTTCAATTAAATATTTTTTAAAAATCAAAATAAAATGCATTACACAACTATCCTTTTTGTTTCTAAAATGTGTATTACTGACACACAGTGTTTTAGTCCGGACTGAAAACACATCATCAATGCACAATCTGAACTCTGAAGTGTGCACACGGGTGTACAAGCTGCGTGATTCACACCAGAAAGCTCACGTTTTCAGATGCTCATCCTTGGATGAAAGTGTTTCCATTTTTTTTTCCTCAGGAACCTCCTGAAGCTCAGGTGTTTGACCAAGGGGGACTTCACTGTGGCCATCTTCAGCCACTTGGGCAGTACTAATAATCTCATCTTGTCCTGTACGTGGGAGACTGTCCTCCTGCCCTTGCTGCTGTTCTTGTGGTGGTTCTACTGCAGGTTTTCCGGAGCTATTAGTGTAGACTTGTGGACATTTTTCAGGCCTGAGTGAGCCAAAGGCAGTAGTGCAAAGGGATGTATTAAGCAATATTTCAAAAATCACACATACATAATGAAAAGCATAACTATAAGTTAACAAAAAAGCAGCCCCTAGAAACTCAAATAGCTAACATAAGCTAAGTGAGGCAGGAGCAAAACCCATCATTTTAAGAGTCAAGTGCTTACACCATTTTAAAAGTCAGCAAATAAACTGCCCAGAACACCACTGAAAATTAAAATATAAAGTCTTTTCAACACCAAGTCACTGTTGAATTCTATAGTAGATGACAGGTTTGTTTTCTCCTGGCTAAGATGTAAGCCAGTTTTTCATCCATGTCTGTAGAGGTGCATGCATATCCTTCTTCTCAAGTACTCTGAAGAGACTGATGAGTAAGAACCTTCCACCCTTGCTTGCATTGGCTCAACCACCAAACGATAACTCTGTTCAAAGGCTTCAACACTCACACAGACTAAAACATCTGAACAATGGTGCTTAGAACGACATCGAGCATTATCAGGCAGAATCTCACGATCTCTAGATTTCCTGTTAGGAAGTGACTGGCACTAGTTAAGCCATAGACAATCATCTAACCTACCACATCGAGCATCTCCATTTCTAGCTGGAAACATTTGTAATGATTACCTCATATTTAACCAGAATCCTCTGCAAATGTAATGCAAATGGAATTGCTACATAAATCTGTTTCCATACATTGTTAGAATTTTGCATCTGGTAGAGCTATGGTCTGAGTCTCCACATGGCTTCTCTAAAAGGGCCAGACACCTTCTACTGCCTTCTACTGAGCAGAAGTAGCAAAGAACTGATGACAAGCATGAAAATAACTAATACTGGGCCACCAGCAAATCTTCCTGATAAGAGATCTTGACAAAACAGCCCACATGGCTAGCTGAAAGGGATGGAGAAAAACAACTTTCTTACCTCATGATTTTCTTCTCAAGTTCTGTAGCTGTGCCCTGCTTATTCTGCTTCATTGAAAATGGCATGGGAAGGAATTGCTTAACACTAGGCCCAGACTGTTTAAGAAAAGCTCCAGTTCTTCTGGCTAACATGTCATCTCTTTGTGGGTCTGGAAATTTCATGTTGTTGTCTGTTCCATCACTCTGCAGCTGAGGGATTTCAAGCTGTTCTTGGCTCTCTTCTTGTCTGATAGTACTGCTCAGAGAGACAAGTGACACTGTTCCATGATAATGCTCACTTGTACAGCAAGTGGCTGCTCAGGCAATGTGAGGTACTTTACAGTACAAAACAAAGCTGAGAATGATGGACAACTAGGCAAATTAGGCATCTTTAGCCACAGCACAGGGAGTAAGAGGAAATTATGTTGAACTCCACACTTATGTAGGTGATTTGTTAGAAGTTGGGAATTGCATACAAATCTATGTGATGACTTATTCACTTGGAAGCTGGCATAAAAATCTAGAATAAGCACCATGGTTTGCAAAAGAATTCCCCCCAAAAGATGAAAGACTATTTTCATGCTGAACAACAATTAACAAATAAAGTCCTAAAATATTATGAAAGAAAACAGGCTGTTTTATATTCATGGGATACATTCCTGTAAGTAATTTTACAAAACAGAACACATGCCATGATGAATGAGTAAAACACATCTTTAAAGCCCATGTGAAAACTAGGACAACATTGCTGATTGATCCAAGCTAACACCACACACAAACCAGACTCAGAGGGATCTGCTTCTGTTCTCTGACCTTTCTCCTTCCTGCAGAGTCTTCAAATCCTTTTC
This sequence comes from Toxostoma redivivum, assembly GCA_013397375.1. NCBI lineage: Eukaryota > Metazoa > Chordata > Aves > Passeriformes > Mimidae > Toxostoma > Toxostoma redivivum. The sequence goes on along the minus strand of VXBI01012372.1, from coordinate 127,741 downwards.
ATGAACTACAACTTCCTCTTGCTGCTGCTGCAGCAGATAAGGAGCTACTGACAGGGGAGGACAATTTATGGGAATGGAGCTTGTGGCACGCCTTGAAAACGTTCCCATCCTTCTAACCAACATATCATCTCTCTCAATATCTGGTAAATTCCTGTCACATTCTTCCTTGGTGCTTTCTTGCTGTTTGCTCAGACTCCATGGGGTTTGTTTCTCAGAGATGACGGTACCTGACTTGACTTCTCCCTCACTAGCGATGAGAATGAGATGAGGAGTGAGACAGACAAAACATTCTCAGGTCAAATGAGAGGAAAGAAAAGGAGTCATCTAATTCCATTTGCAAATTTTTTATAAACACACAAACTTAGCTGAATGAATTGCTTGCTAAAAGCATTCATTAAAAATTCTTGCTGCAGTAACAGACTAACTGATTAAAAAAATGCCAAAGAAATATAAGATCTGTTAATGTGTTAATGACCCAGATACTTCCTCTCCAGATAAATGCCAGAAACACAGAGCAGCAGTACACCATCTTCAAAAAGAAAGTAAATCCATTAGGTTTGAAAAAAACATTTTTTGAAGATCAGCAAAGTCAGCAAGCTGAATGACAAATTCCTAATGCACTGATAGCAGACAGAGCAAAGCTACTGGAATTCAAGAAGCAGAAAAATCATGAATGATAGCTCAGCCCTCTGAGATACCAGTGACTTCACCGCCCATCAGAAATTTTGAGCGAGCATTTGGAAGATCTGTGCACAGCATTTTGAGCAATCCTAAACACGTTAAAATATTGTGAAGACATCAGATGTCTTCTGAACAAGGTTGCGCGCATGTACAGCTCTTGGGTTTATGCTGCAGTTCACTCCCATGCAGATCAGCATCTGGCAAGAGCAGGTCTCATTTACAGCTCAACAGCACTTCCTAAACCACACCAAATACCTGGACTCATTTTCTGGTTCAGATACTTCACTCCTGTGTTCAGCAAACCCAAGACTGACAGCAGGGGTTGAAGGAGAGCTTTCAACACCAGCGAGACTCTCCACACCATCTTTCTTGCTTTCCTCTTCTGTTCCACTCTTGGATGAAGCTCTGCCAATAACGAGCTTGTCCCATTTCTGTTGATCAATCTCAGTTACTGGCCCAAAATGCACAAACTTCTGCTTGGGGCCACCAGCCTTTTTGTTTGCTCTGGTTTTGCGGACAGCAAAATCATCATGGGCTACTGCTTTCACTGTGGTATCTGTTGGTGGCAGAGTGTTGCTGGAACATCTGAAATCTTCTTCACTGGTCATAATGAGGAATAAAAGAATGCCCCCAACATGAGAACCCAGAATAAATTGAATTAAATGTTCCTAAGGTTTTGAAGGGGTTTTATTTTAAAATTCGAGGACACAGGTATAAACAGCTATGGCATACTGAGTCCCAAATGACATATAAAATGCAAAGATAGTGCAGACCTGTGGGGAAAACTCAGAGAGTACATCCATAGAAGTATTCCCTAAGGGCAAGGAATGTAGCATATGGCCTGTTCCAAATTCAGTTCTTCACCCTAACAAAGCCACAGTTTCCTTATCTGCTCACGTATACCCACGCCACACACTGTATGTGACTGTATGGCATTAGAACTCACTTTGGCATTAGGGGAGTTACAGTGGCATGGGAGCAGTAGCAAGGGCAATTCACTCACCCTAAACTAAGCAGACTGAATCCTGATTTTAATAAATCATCTCAAAAGTAACAGAGAGACTGCTAATATCTTCAAGGTGGAAGACTGATTGAGTTTTGATTTATTAGAGGTAAAATGACATACAATAACCACATTGTTAGAAGAATGCCAGAACAGATAGCTGTCTTTTATTGCAAAATGGCATGCACCTAAACAAGAAGGCTAGGAGTTGTTATCCTTTCCTACTGGAGTCACAAATCACCTGCCTATGTTATAGTCCATCTCCATAGGGAAACAACTTAGAATAATTGCTTTATACTGGCTCCCTTTGTAGAGCCTTTGTTAATAACAAGAGCATACAAACACCATATAATGATGCCCCTGAAAGCCCTGCTGCAGTGAGAAACAGTGCTGGTGTATTTACAATGCTATGCTGATGTATTAGCTCAGGTCTCAAAACAGCACAAAAACATTAATGCAAAGATGCTGATCCTCAGGTAATACTCCCAAGATATAAAACACCCCAAGTCCTGAAGACAGCTTGGTAAGGAACAATGTAGTTGCTAGTGTATTAGAGGTACCACTTGGAACTTTGTGCTGTTCAACTTTGAGCAGCTTCAAAGCAAATTCAGCCACACGACAAGAGGGAACTTTCTGATACTGTATTAAGAGTATCTACAAGAAAAGGGACTGTGAAACTACCATAGTGCTCTACATGATTCACACACTTTCATTTCATGACAGAAAGCATATCTGTGGAGATTTTTGGACTCTTCCTGAAAAATGAAATAGGTAAGGACTGAAGTCCTTCAAGTATAAAATCACAAGCACACACAGAAGATTGCGGCAAACTAAACATGCTTCCCAGAGTGCCAGTCCTGTCCACAAGCAGAAACCATACCTGGGCTCCCCTGACAGTTTCAATCTTTTCCAGGTCTCCAGATCTGCTTTTGTTATAGAGGCATTGACAAAAAGCACATCTTGTAGCTGAGGAAGGACGCTTGGAGATTCCCGTTTCGCCAAATCATCTCTCTCATTATCAAGCTCTTTCACCTGCTTTTCCTCCTCTGACTCAGTCTTCTCATTTTGCAGAAGTGGGTTCTCTTTGCTTGTAACTATTTGCCTTACAGATGTCATGTGTACCCGTCTTCTTCTAATTTAATGCACATTCCAGTTCAGCAAGGAAAGATATTTTGAGGAAGCAATTATAAACAGTGTCAAAAGATGAGGTTCAGATTTCAAGAAGATAAAACTGAATTTATAATATTAGTTTCACATTAATTTTAGGAAGTAAACATGGAATGAATAATTTGAAATTCAAACCTCTCAGCTATGCTACCCCACTTATGAAGTACTGAGACCACTTCTTCACATGATCGTCTATTCCCAGCTCAAGTAGGAAAAATTTTCATGCTATTACTATATTAAGCATTTCTGCAAGAAATAAGCTTTCTCTTAAATAGTTACAAATATCTCATTTGCCTATTATTCACATAGTGAATTCAGGTTTTGCTCTCAAACATACTACAGAATTTCTTTGATCTTAAGAGTCATGTCAATAGCATGTACTCCTTGGACTATTAAACTTTGGTTAAGTGCTCCTCAGATGTCCTGCCAAACTAGTCATTAGAAAATGTTAAAATAATCAAATTACCAGGAACTGAATAGCATCTTTGACATTTGAAAACTGAAAAGAGCTCCTAAATATTAGAAGTTTTCTGAACATAATAGTTGTTAGTTAAGGTTCCCTACAAATGTATATAGTGCTTTTATCTAGAATCACATCTCTTTGCACAAATAAAACAAATATACTTGTTTCCTGAAAAAGATCTCTACCTAGCAAATATTTGTGTTCAGCAACTTCTTAAAGGTCTGTATCACTGAACTGAAGGCTCAAGCCTTCTAGGCTGAAGCCTTGTAACTCCTTATCCATTTCCCAAATCAATGCTGCATAACACACACTAGGACCAGGTGCAACATAATTCAGAGCAGTGTAGCAGGCATATATATTCACTGCCTTAACTAAAGACTCATCTGGTCAGTGTTTTATGAAGGGTATTAAAAGAGCATGAGATGAAATAAATGCTTCGAAAAATGTGCACTGAAAGTGATCAGAAAAAGAGCTGAGATGCAAAACATATTTTCTAAGTTTACTCTCCACTATTCAGGCTCATGACCTGTCTCATGAGCTTAGATAATAAAAGTGTCCTGCCTTTATCTTATTTAAACTCACAGCCAATTAAAACTTCTCCTCTAACAAAAAGTTAGTTTGGTTCACTTTATGATAAAGCATTTCCATTTACTCTAACCTGTAAGGTTTTTTTTTGCAGCCAAGATAGCTTTAGGCCTATACAGCAATATATCATGGCGAAATTAAGCATTATAATAGAAAGAATAAGACCATGAATGCACACCTTGCATGTTCCTTTTTTTCCATCTGCAATGGCTTTTTAACATCTTCCAGTTTACCTTTCTCTTTACTTGTATAGGGTCCAACTAAGAAAGAGTTAAATGGAACTATGTGTTTGGGTTGATTCATTCTGGCTCTCCTGGTGGCAAAGTCATCCTTTTCTAAATCAGGAATTCTGCTGGCTGCTTCATCTTCTGAACCAGAATCCTTTCCTTGATAATTTGTCATGAATGGGTTGTCCTTGCGAAGGATGATATCCGGGATGCTTCCACTGTCTTCACATATTGGCTTTTTACTGACACAAAGCAAAATTAAATAAAGCTCTTGATGCACCAGGGGAGGAGAGGGCAGTGCAGCACTCATCTCCAGGTCAAAAAAACAAGAACAGTTAATCAAATATTCTCCAAGCTGCTGTTAGATTGCACAAAGCCTAGCTAGAAATAAAACTTATCATATACAAGTAGCAAATCCACAAAGATTTCACATAAATCAGCATGTTGAACCTTACTTATTTTAGCTATAGCTGGAAGAATGAGTCAGAACAAATTTTAGCATATGAGATGCAGTGAATGTGGTACCATAACTGGCAGAATTACACTTCTTGTACACTTCAAACAAGGGAAGAAATATGATACAAATACCTGATCCCTGGCAAAAGTTGCTGAGTCCTCAAATAATATATTTGGCATTTTTCTTAATAGCTCTATTCAAAAAATCCCCATCTGAGTAATCACTGAGGCTGTCTACTCTAGTATGCATAACTGTTTTCTTCTCAAATGCACCATGATTTATTCTTTTCCTAACTAAACTTTCCTTTCCCACAGAATAAGCCCTCTATGCCAACGCTGACATACAGTAGCTGCAATGATAGCACACCAGTGATACCGGCATGCTGGAAAACATTGCCACCTGCCTTCATCAAAAACACAAGTGTTATCAACACAGCCTTGTTGAAGATTACGACAATAAAAACACTTGACAGCTGGTACCCATAAAGATTAAGCTTATTTTAACTTGTAAGGGTCAATACTCTTATGCAAACTGAAAAGACAGATGGCAGGAGCTAGGCAACTCTCACATTTAAAAATCTAATTGTTCATATTGATACTTTAGGAAACTGGGCAGCAAGGACTGCTGCATGCAGTACTTTTGTAGGCATTTGTTCTGTCATGTAGCACACCTTGCTATACAAAGTGAAATAGAGGGGATCACAAAGGATTAAAAAGACTGGCAATAAGAAACTAATCTAAATAGTTCAAGGCTTGCTCTGAGTTTCTCTACTATCTTAAATATAAGGAGTGCACTTTAAAAGCATTTAAAACATTTTTAATCCCTGCAAGCCCACTACATACACCACTTATTTTAAGTTCTCAGCTGCCCTTTCAAAATACTGCTCCACAAAGTTGCTGGAGAAACTTATGGGGAAGCCATAAACCATCTCTGACAGACCAACCTAGCTCAGACTCAAAGGATATATGAAACTGTCTGCCTTTGCCTTCTCATGCTGCAAAACAGAGGATCCCCTCCCTGTGAGTGATGTGGAGAGTATGGTCACAAATTAGCTAAAGGCAACTTTTTCCTTAGATCTCTCTGAAGGATCAAGATTTCACTTAAGGCAACAGAACAACACTGGCCAATGGCATTCCAAATGGGAACTTCTGTCCCCTTTCCTCATGAATATTTGTGTTCACAACAGCTTCAGAAACAGCTGGCTCACCAAGTGATTATTTAGTAAAAACAGCTGGATTTTTCAGTCTCATGTACACCAATGCTAGTGAGGCTTCAGAGTATCAAATGTAGCATTTCTAAGAGCAGTATTTTTGGCAACAAAGAAATATTGAGTTATAGTACTCAAAAGTGCAACTAGGAGTCATTGCAATGAAAAACGTACAGCTTTTAGTATGTAACGATTTCATTAATCAGTTTCTAGGTTGAGAGTATTTTCCATTAATTTACTATTTTTTTCATGGAATCAAAGATTAGCTCTGACATTTTGGGGTCCCCTGAAACAGTTTATGATGGTCTCAAAAGTATTGTTTTAAAATCAGTTTACGATGGTATAGATAGCAAAGATTAAACAGTAGATTTAGCTGCAAATTGCTCTTGCACACCCAGCCCCAGCTGTTGCAGAAACAGTAAATGGGTTAATGGTGGTACAGCAGGTGCTTCCAAAGAGACTGCAGGCATTTACACTCCCTGAAGCAAGGTCTCATACAGGCTTGTGGATCCTTACGTTGCATTTCAGAACAATGGAAAGGTTTTGGATCCCTATGCTCTGTCAAGATAAGACTCCATGTTATTTTTCAATGAACGTATCAGAAATGCTTGCTCACATTTCTCTCTTAAATTCTCCTCTCCATCATCTCTTTAAACACACTTAATTATTCTCTTTTTAGGGTGTCTCCATGAATGTGATCCTTACCTTTCATATACATTACAGTAATTGAGAGACAGATGTGCAGGCAATAAGCAAGCAAGAAATATCACATATCAATAAAACATGCAATAGAGACAATTCACTCTTTTGGAAAGGGGATTTACTTTTTGGCATGCATTTGTATAGCATCTAATTCAACTAACTAAAGCAGCTCTTTCCTAGAACATGCTACAGCAATGGAGACAAACACTTAAGACGCCAAGCGAAAAATACATTTGCATACAAGTTCAAATCCTTCCTGTTCAGGACTCAGAAGAGTCTCTTACTGAGTTTAAGCTTTAGGAACAATTAGATGCCTTGTAGAACTCAAAAGTCACAGTAGGTGTTCTCCAGAGGTTAATAAGTTGAGTGGAAACAGCCTGCAAAGAATTCCAAGGAACGAAAATAAAACTGACAACCTCAGGTGGAAAAAAAAAAAAAAAAAAAAAGAGAAGCTGGTATCAGAGAAATATAAGAGAGTAAGAGGAGTAAAAGAAAAAAAAAACAGAATACAGAAACAAGAGGGACTGAGAATTGCTGAGTGCCATTAGTGGATGGAAAATTGAACTTGATGCTAAGAGGAGATATAAAATAGAGATGTTCAGAGAAGAAGAGTAAGACTTCAAGAAATATGATTAAACGCTCCCCTGTATCCTAAAGTGTCACTACTCAATTCTTCCCTTCTCCTCACCCACTATTTTTCCACTTTCAGATACAAAAGATTTTCCTTACAGACTTCCGTCCCCTGTATCTTTTCTGCTGTGTGTTCCTATGATCCCTAGAAGCAGGCTCCTACTTCACTACAGTGACGCTTGGATTTACAAAGTTCTGCTCTTTAACTTTTAGCTGGGACAGAAAGCTATCGTCTCCTCCTTCTTCCAGCTGCCAAATTCCACAAGCCGCTTCCACTGAGAGCAAGGAAGAAAAATTACTTGTTATTTCTCCTCCCCTCTCCATAAGGCCTGTAAGGATAACAGATAGCCCAAGGAAAGAACCACATATTTGTCCACACATCCTTCCTTTGGGGACATCAAAACAGTAGATCAAGCAGAGTTGGAAAAGGGTCTCTCAACATGGTGAGCATATTCCAAGTGCAAACAGAGTTGTTATGCACAGCACCGCTAAACACAAGCAGTATGTGGCTGCACACCAGCTTCACTGCACCTATGAATAAACTGTACTACACACTAGCTGCATTTCTTCCTACTACATTTCAAAGTCCTGGGCTGTAGATCAGCATCTGCTAAACTCACTGCTAGGATTTCACCCCACAACCCACAACAAAATGTTCTGGACAGGAGCACATATGGACACTTACCCTTTAGCCACACCATTTTGATAGTTTATAAGTGCCTTACCTTCTGACATGTTAGCTAAAATTCTACTTTGCAGGTCATCCCCATGAGTAGAAGAGATTGAGATAATGGAAAGGCATGGGCTGTGAACCTAGCCATCATTCAGCTCTCAAGTTAAAGAATAGGAAATATCCAAATTGAACAACATCCAAAGATAAGTAACACAGGTAATAAGTGAATAATTACATATATTCCATTCTAAAGTCAGTCAAATTATGTCTGCTGGACTATGCCTCCATACTTTAACTGGTACATGTATTAACAAGCACTGTGCTTTTATAGTTCCTGCCATTAAAAATAAATGGATCATTTATTAACAGCTAAAAATATCAACCACCTAAAAAGTGTGATTAACTAAACCATCCCACCAACAGCAAGTAATGTAAGTTTCTGCAGCTTTTACCTAGAATAGGCATTTTTAATGTAGATTTCGAAATATTTTTATTAAATTCAAGAGAGCATTAAGTGGAAGATGATAAGTAGTCTGTGTAGTAGTTTTCCTGGAGCCTGTTTACATTATGTTGTAAGACAATACAATTTCTCAACACAAATGCAGTTAGCATCATAAAACTTTGCAATCCACAGATGACACATCACAAGCTTTTTCAGACCAAGACCTTCACTAGTGATTGTGAGTGCTTAGCAGACTGGATTTTTGTTAGGAGATGCAAAATCACAGCCGATCAAGGAAGCCCACACATCAGCCAATCCTAAAACTGTGAAGCGTGCATGATTTCCCACACTGTTGGGCTAACCTGCCATAGCGCTGGGCTGCTGACATGACCTTAATACCAGCTTGTTCGAGTCTTCTTAACTTTTTGATCTCTTCCACATCTTTTCCCTTGGGTGCTGATGTTTCTTTTGCAGAACATGAAGGAGACTGGTCCATGGAGTTTTCCTCACTTTGATTCACACCTAATTGATTTTTAAGGGAGCTTGCTTCAGGAGCCATGGAGCCCACTTTCTCCTTTTCACACAGTACTGATGTTTCATTCAGTTCTTCTATGGTTTCAGGGTGGGGCTTGCTATTGAATTATACAAGGTAGTTTAATATAGGCTGTGCCTAAACATACACACTGATAAGCACATTTTGCTGAAATCAAGATGCCAAAGGATGAATTCTGATGAGTAATCAGGGAAGATAATTATGCTCTTTAAAGGAAGTTGCTTCTTAGTCCAAAACAAAAGTGAAGTATTAGTTGACAAAACCAACATGCAGAGTCACAGCTATATAAATCATACTGGTGTATTAAATACAACATACAAATACATTTATTTCATAAAAAATTATACCAAAAATATTATTTACTTTGATTTAATATATAAAACATTACTTTTAAATATCATTTGTCAATAAGTATCTTGAGAACTGAAACAGATTGTCCAGACCAGTTTTTTCCAGCTTTGGGTTTGAGTCAACATCCATGTTACTTACATTAACCAACATCTTGTCAAACACAAGCTATACATTGAATTGTATGGTAAATAATGACATCACAACAATGATTTTCCACTTGTTGCTTTTCTACTAGATTCACCAATTGCTAAAAGCTACTTATCAGTACCACATCAGCAAGAGATTTATTACAGTATCATATCCCTTGTGAAAAGAATGAAAATTGGGAAAGTGTTAAAGCATTGTCACTGAGGAAAGGGGAAGGTGGACAGGCCAGTCTTACCTGAAAGGTCTGTCTCCTAACGGTGAAGTCGCTGTGCTCCAGCTCTTTCGATACTCCTCTCGTTCAGCTTTCTTTTTCCGAAGTGGAGCAGGTACATAGAAAGTCTGATTACTCTTATTTGGGAGGTACTGGTTAAAAGGCACAGCTGATTTAGGTTCACCGTGTGAGGTCCGCCTCGCCAACATATCATCTTTTTTCACATCTGGCATCTTTCTGTGTGGCAGGTCAGTTTCTGAGTCACTTCCTCTCCCTAGTGAGGAAGGAGAAAGAAAATCCTTTTTATTTTCACTTTCATCCAGTTGTTTGGGTTATTTTTAAAGTACAAATCAGAGAAGACACTATCAAAAAATCACACTTAGTCACTTTTACCTGCATTTGTATTTTAAAATCAGTCAGTCAAGTAAGCAGCCATAACCTCTACACAGACAGTGGACTTTTTTCCATCATTCCCTGAAAAATTAATCTTCAGCTACAGGCCACATCAGAAAGCCTTAGGTTAAATCTAAGCCAGACTTCTCAATCACATAGGTCAGAAGTTTACGTAAAGCCCAGATGACTCCTAGTTGTACATAAGGCCATGTCTGATGATTCACAGTCTTGAACCTAGACTAATATATGCCTAGTTCAAGCACAATCAAAGAAGGTTCCATGTTGTATAGCTACAGAATGGAATATGGAATATGTGGATGTTTCTACACACACATTAACGCAGCAATTTGAACACAGACAGTATCAGCTTTGGTCAAGACCTGAGAAGCAGCAGCAACTTTGAACCAGAAGGCTTGATGGTCTCTTTCCAATCTCACTGGTTGCCTAGTCAGTCAGTCTAGCACACTGCAAAATAGACAGAGACTTGATCCCTGGATGGAAAGGTGCAAAGAGAGAGGGAAGTGATCTCAGGATTTAGATGTTAGATCAGTACAGTGAAGAAATAAAGTCGCAGAGAAAAATCGAGAGTTAGACGGTAAGAGACGAGGTTAGCAGTGACCACAATGGGTGACCACTTGATTTTGTTCAAATGAACTAAGTTTCTTGATATTTACAACACATTTAAAACACTTAGACAAGTTTCTGACTTGAAACTCCCAAATTGTAGGAGAAACACCCTAAAGAGCATTTGCAATGTGGAACTGCTCTCATACCAATTTTGGAAGCCACTTCATAGACATTCATTGGATTCCCTGCACCATCACAAGCCTTTTAAAATAATTCACAAAGAAGTTATGCAAGTAGTTTTCTCCCAGCAGTGTAACCTTATCATGGGCCCTGGTTTGAAGAGTGAAATGGAGCGTGCTCAGCCATTTGTCCCATCAGCATTTGTATGCTCTCCAAGCTTTGGAGAGTTAGATGTCTCTGGTCCTTGGCCCCTTTGCAGCACTTGCATATGCAATTAGCTGTTCCCCTTCTTAGGGTGAAGGGAAGCCACTCAGGTTGTGTCCTCTTGTTAATTCAAAACACTAGTAAATTAATAGCTAATTCACTGTGCTATGTACTGTGAACAACTGAAAACAATGAAGTCATAAAAAACACAAGTAGCTTGTGTATAATTCAAAGTAGGGGAACAAAAAGGTCTAAATATGCCAGGAATGTTACTTGCAAAGAGCTTTTGCAGTAGATTGAGTTATTCATGATTTGCTTGGAGAGAGAGGAAGAATGAAAAGGAACAGTAGGAAGAGACATGACACAATGGAAATGAATAATAGACAAAAATCAAAATGCATTTTTTGTCAGTAATCTTTTGCTTGAACAATTTTTGTAAAGAACTTATGACAACTAGCACCACAATTGGTACCCTGAATCTATGTCTAAACAAAAAGTGGAGATACCATCACAGAATCATGGGTGTCTGAGGATAGCGGAGGTTTGAAGGGCTGTAGTAACATTAGACAGAGAAGGGCACAGAGTAAGTAAAAGATAAGAAAAAGATCCCTTACTGTTATTTGCTACTCTAATTGCTTTTGACTTTGTTCTGGTGTGTATTTTTGTAACACATGAAAACCAGTCTTGAACTGTCAGACAGAAATGCTGAAACAGATAACCACAGTCGCAGAGGTATTAGAACACATTCCTCTCCCTCGTTACTGATGTGCCTACCAGCATCCCCAAGCTGAGTACTTCAAAGAAATACAGCTTCTTTAATTATTCATATCTTACTCATGAAATTATTTTCAGCTCAAATTTGCAAAAAAAAGTACTTGAAGCCAAAGTACCAAATGGAAAATGCAGCTGTGCTACACATTTATAACCTTAAGTTTGTTGTTCTGCATTTCCAAGTAGAAGCAGCAGCAGTTTCCTACTACAGCAACTAGTAACAAGCAATAATACCCTATAGACATGCAAAGATCTTCTTCAAAGGATCCATGCACAACTGCTGGCCAAGTGGAGGATTTTATTAATTGGCAACTCTAAAGGCAGTTCAGTCTGCAATTCTACTGTTTTAAATAACTGTTCTACTCTACCACTGGTTTTGTTTGTTTTCTGCTAAGGGACAGGCTCTACATGGGACACCAGAGCAGTTCCTCAACAGTGAGACTAATCATAGATGGCATTTGTGAAGGTAGTATTACTTACTGCATCCACCTAATCACCTTAGGATCACTTAAATAACATCCATTTGGGCTTTTTTTTTCTTCTAGGAGTAGAAGGAGTCACAATAATATTATTTGGTTTATAAAGCTCCTATTTGAATGGAGAAAGAAGTAATGAAAACAAAATGTTTTCCTCCATCCAACTTTGCATATAGAATCATAGACTTGTTTAGGTTGGAAAAGACCTCTAAGATCAACGAGTCCAATATACTGTTTCTATCAAAAACTACTCACAGCTGAGTAAAACACTGGCCTGCTGGGACCACAGGAAGAGGTTCAACATAAAAGAGGTCAGCCAAATTACACCTCACCTGCAACTGTTGGAGGAGACAGCTGTGAAGTTATGGCAGCAGTAAGCAGGGAAAATAGGACACATTAGAAAGTGTTGGCTGGACAAGTCACACATGTGCATGCAGCATCTGCACGCACCCTGTTTAAAGACTAATTTTTCTTTGAAAAAACAAAGAACAAGCTTTGTGTGCTTTCATCTTATTTTGTGTTTTTTACAGACTCAGGAATGTGACAAGATAGTATGTCTTAGCAAACAATCACGAAACCTTTCTAAAATTGATAATACAGCAGAAGTTGACAGGAAGCATCTACAGGACATATATAACAGGCTGCCTACCAGCTCCAAGTAAGCAGAGACACTGGGCATCCCTTGAGCTCCCAGGATAAAGCAACACTTTTCAATTAGGACATGTGAGGTGTTCCTATTTGCCAACACCTCATTTGAGAAGCCAGAAAAACATTTTATAATGTAGAGCCTGGGCCCTGCCTAGTGTCAGAGGGGTCATGAGGCTGTTTCAGGGAATCAGCCCCAGTAGCTGGTTCTGGATGGTCAACCAGTAACAGCCCAAACACCACAGGCCACTCAGAACAGCAGAGCAGATCTTAGCTCTGATTTTCCCAGAGCTCTTTCATAATTCTACTGTGATACCAGCTTTCCAGTTCTAAGGAGTCCCCCATCACCTCAGGAAATCTCTCATGTGGCCGGTTATGATTAGTACCAGTTTCTTTCATACTGCCAAAAGCAGTATGAACATCTGGTTCCTACCAAAAAGTCTTCCTGCCTTTCCTTTTTAAATTAAATAAACAACATTACTAAGGAGAAGTGATTCATGTGTGCAACATAACTTCATCTGATGATGAAGCTCAACTTATTCATCTGTTTATCAGGAATGTAACTGCACAGAAAGATCCTCAATCATGCATCCTTTTGTCCTAAACCAGAATCCTGCTCATGACAGGTAACCTGCATGGTCCACAAATATTCCTAGCAAATTCTTCTTCATCCAGCATGCTGTGTTTACAAGTCTCTGAAACTTCTTCGAATCAGAAAAGAAAGGCAAAGAAGCAGCAGCCCTTCTGTATGCCAAGAGTTGCCTGTCCTCTCACAAATGTGCACAAAGCTCTGATGCTGGGAGGTATTAATTTACTCAATTTTCTAAATGCCATAAAAACATATATGATATTTGATAAAGTGCTGTACATCAGACTTCAAAACTCTGTGAAGTATCAGACATTCTCAAGAAATGTCTATGTCATTTATTTGCCTTGCATTTACTTAAGCAATCATTTTATTCACTACAATTCACTACACCCTGTTCCTGTAATATTATCTCTTGCTTCAGCCTAGTTTGTAAGTTAAAGTGAGTCTGCATTAACATCCTCTTACACCAAAACCCAGAAAAGCAAGAAAAGCACTCTTCACATCATAAAATTACGCTGCAATGATGTAAGTAATTTCCCAATTCTACACTATCTTGAGACAAACTTCAGGTAAGCTGTTGGCAAAGTCATCTACACCTCAGGAAGCACAGATCAGCATTCACAGAGAAGTTCTCCCATCGGCTTTGCCCGATTCAGATGCTGTGTGCAGCTTCTGAATGGCACATTTATTCCAGAAACGTTACTTCTATGTCACAATGTTCTGCATGTGCCCCGCTGTGGCTGGTACTTACCATCACTACTCCCTCTGAGCACTACATCTGGAGATGGTGTCTGCTGCGAGCGGGAGCCAAAGGAGTCCAGACTGTCAAAGGAATCATCTCTGCCGTGGCGAGGCGGGGAGAGGGAATCACTACGCTCAGAGTCCCAGCAGTCTATGTAGCCGCTGTCACGAATGCTGCGCTTGGGGCTCTCAATATCCTCTGTTTCCTACATGGAGATACAGCAGGAATGTCTTCATAAAGAAGGCACTGACATACTCGTGAGATGCATTACACATCAGAAAACGAAGCATCTTCCCAAATACTAAAAATCTCCTCCCCAAAAAAGAGTTTCCTTGGTTTTTTCCCCTTCTTCCCTTCAAAACAAAGCGCAAGCTTGCAATAAACAAGTTTCATGCTGTTTAAGAAGAAACTACTCTCATTAGATTAATACAATGAACTGAGAAAAAGTTCCAATAAGCCAGTTAATAAACTCATCAAAAGTGAAAGTAACCTGAAACTTGATTTGTCCTCCACAATCCATAGCACAGCCAAAGGCACTACAATTTTAACATCGTGCCTGCATCAGGTTTAAGTTAGCTGCTTTCCAAAAGATCCCCCCCCCTCTTGCCTATCTATTCTATCTGGCCAGGACCTCAGCAGACAGCATTTGTTGTTGCTGCTGCTTCAGCTCAGCAAAATAATAAAGCAGTGTGCCCCAGCCTCCGTCTACCTTGAAGAGAAATTCCTGTTATGAAAGAGGGATGTCTTTCCCAAGCAATCAGCAATGAAAAATATGCAAAATGCTTTTCCCGATGCCTCAGAAGAATTCAGTTGTGCTCTTTACTCTTTGCCAGCTCCTGGCTCTGGGGGATATGAAAGCACTTGTAGCTGACCCACATGTTCAGAGCAGGGAGAACAATGGTTGTCTTTGACAGCCCTGTGATTATAAATTCTTTCCAGTGCAAGCAGCACATACTAAAACACTGAAACTCCAGCAGAGGGAAAGGTCAATAGAAGCCATCCTCACCCTTGCATTATAATAAATCCCTTGTTTTAGAGAGTGTCTTAATTACAATCGCACAGACTGAGAAAAAACAAAAATAACTAAGTTTGTTCAGAGATAAATCTGGTTTTTTCTTCCCCGACAGTAAGTAAAGTCAGAGATGTGGGTGCCATTATCAGACTGACATTTTGTGACCCAAAGAGGCTGGAATGTGATTTTTTTTTTCCCAGAAGCATTTGAATATTAATTCCTAATTAAGAAGCACCCCCTGCTTACCACTAGCTGAAGCACAATGGCTATATTGAGCAGAGCTCCCACTGTCCCTGACTGCTAAGGTTTTACCTGTCACTAGTTTTGCCAATGAGAAGATTAATCAGGAATATCACAGTATGCTATGGCAGGCCGCCTCCACAAAAAAGCAGGTTTTCTGGAAAAGTGATGGAGAGTGAGAGCCCCACAGCAATACACCAACACTCTCCTGCCAAACAAGAGGGAGGTTTGAAGTGGGACTGAGACATCAGACCAAATGCCCTGCGAACTTTTCAGGAAGAAGGCCTAATTAGTGCCACTCACTACTAATCTGCCAAAATACCACATTAAGGGCAGCAGCAAAGGTCACCTAAGGCCAAGCTAAACTGTGGTAATGCCATTAAGTAACCGTATAGTAAACAGAAGTGAAAATATATTCTAAAAACAGATAAAATGCATCTAAAAAAGTTGTAAGAAATCCTATGTAATTTCTTTTCCCAGTTCTGTTTAGTGAACTAAAATACAGATAGAAACAACAGACAACAAAAATCTGTCTCCCTGAAATTTGCATGAATTACACACAGCCAAGAACAAATCTACAAATCCTATCGTAATCCCGTTTGTGACATGATCCAAAAATCTTTTAAAAAATCCAAATTCCTTAAATCCGCTCATCCCTTCATACCAATCAGCTATTCTCAATCTTTAGGCACACTTCCATTTTCCTAAATTACTGTATTTGAATGGCACAGAACTGCTCAGCAGCCACAGGGACTTCAACTGGGCAAAAAGCCCCATCCCACATTCACTATCACCCAGAGCTTGAAAACAGTCCAATTGTGAACTAATGAGTTCTGCAGAACCTTCTTTCAATGGCCTGTTTGTATTAATTTTGCATGCTGCTCACTAGGAATTAGGAGGCAGGCAACAGGACAGGACTCTAGACTTCTGTAAACATGTTCTTTACAGCTTTCCCCTTGGCAAAGACACTCTCACAACACAATGCCGTCACACAGACAGGTACTTGTCCTGTCTTGAACAAACGTCATCTCCCAAATGCTATCAGTGGGGATGTGCTTATCTGTGGGACTGATAACACCACGACATGACACAAAACAGCACATTAGTCTTTCATATTATCTAATTAAAAACACAGTATGTCACCGAGCAGCAGTTAAAGTGTGATTGCCAAATACAAGATGCATTTGTCCAGGAAGTTCCAACCACGGAATATAATCAAAAAGCCATGGATATTTTGTCATTGAGAATTTCTAGTTTAAAAGTAAAGAAGAATGAGCACTCAAATAGTTAATGAAATTAAAAACAGAGTAGCATGAATAAAATTAGAAATTAATATCCCCTTCAGCATGAGAAGTAGAAAAAGATGAGTGTGAGACAACTTACATCAGAGCTGTCTTCTGATTTACTTATTAAAAAAAGGAGGGTAGAGAGGATTTACAACAAAAAACCTAAACCACACTGAATTTATGGTCGATTTAGTTATTAAATTCTGTGGAAAAAACGCCAGTAGAGAATGTGATAAAGTGTCTTTTCATCACCCAAGTTCAGCTATAAAGAACATCAGAGTGTTGCACAGCATGATTAACATGTTCTATTTTACAAACAAATCCTCTTCAAATGCAGTAACATACAAACCCACAATTGCCAGTGGGAAATACTTCAGGGGTACAAGAGTAGAGACATGATAAAAGAAGTTGCCAGCAGCCATCACAGCACCATCACCCTAAATAAGACTTTTCAGGACTGCAAAATGCTCTGTTTATGCATTAAAGGCATATATGGCTTTCAGCTTTTATAAGACCTCTACTCTTCTCCCAGCTCCAACATTTGCAACAAATCAAGTAACAGCTTCTTGCTTTTGTCCTTAATTTACAGCACTCCGCAATGCCCATCCAGGCCTTTCATGACCACCAGCTCCCTGGAGAATGCTTCCTTTTGCCCCTAGCCTATTTCATCCCACAAAAGGGTTGAAGATAGCACCTCCAAAAAGCCCTGATGATTAGTTTAATGGGTAAATACCACCTGAATAAAGAGGAGCCTCGTGGTGTGAGATTAAACATCAAAAAATAAATCATTATACCATGCAGAACTAACATTGTGACGACCTGCACTTTGCCAATTTTTCCACGCTTGCTTCTTTTTTTGGGTTTGTTTCATCTTTCAGACCCTTTGGAGTGTGAACTGCTCCTTCCCCACATCTTCTATTTACAAACAACTCAACTACTAACTTCATCTTTTTATTGCTTAGGCTCAGTCATATCACTCATGAGTGCCAAAGTCCCAAGTGATAAGCACAGGTCATTAAAATGAAGACTAAAATAAACTTCTCCGGAGAAGCAGAATGTTCTCTTTTCCTCTCCATTTTCACCTGCTTGTTCAGAGGAACTGGGCTCACAAACAGGAATTTTATCCATCTAGTTCAGGTTCTCTGGTCACACCAAGGTGTAGGAACTGCTATCAGTCAGACAAGCATTTCTTCCTCTCCAGTGGTGCTGGCCCTGTGAGATCCCAGAACGAAGAGCTGCAAGCTGGCACAGTTGCAGCAGCACAGAGCTGAAGGAGAATTTAAGAGCAGAGTCTCCCATGGTCCCAAAACCCGACCAAATGCCTGTGACAATTTGGCCATTACATGAGGTGGGGAGGAAATAGCAGGCACAAAGCTCTTTGAACTGCAGAATGTAACTGCACAGCCTTTCTTGAGCAGTATGTCCAACACACACAGTGCCAGCACATGGTGCTGCCAATCTTCCACATCTGCTCCTTGCCCCTTCCATCCCAAAGAAAGGCAGGTTTGGTTATGGATGCTAACCATTAGCATTAACCATGAGGTTAAGTGTTGGATGTCAAGGTTCAGGGCATGCTAGAATGCTCAACAAAAAACCTCCAAACCACCCTGTAGCAATCACAATTTTTCCCTTCCAACAGAGATCAGCTCATCATAAACCACCAAATATTATTTCAGCCAGAATTTAGAGCTTGGCAAAAACAGATTTATCATAACTATGCCCTTGGTGAAACATAATCTCCTTCTCCTCCACTTCAGCTTTGTTTAGATCCTTTGGTTTGATGCTTTATGTTGCAACACAAAACCAAAAAAAGCTGCCCATGACACTGAATGTTTTAAAGAAGAAAAAACTATGCTCTTGTGAGTCTCACCACTTTTTACTTTTGAACCTCAGCTCTTCTAGCTGAAACTTGGTGTAATAAATGAAAATAATTCAAACCAAAACACATGGAAATTAAGATGAAAGAGCCATATGACAATTCTAAAGCCCTATGTGACATCACTTGCTGCATCACCGATACAACCATAAAACTGGCTGCCAAAAGTGGTTTTTAGAGTTTGGTAGAATCAGAAACATTTCTGATGTAGGTAGAGGTTTACTAAAGAATTTGCACTTCAGTCCCCTTCTCTCATATTTAGTAAGAAACTTTGGAGTAATCATTTGAAGTAAATTTCCATTCCCAAAACATAACGAAAAGATACCTTTCTCATTTGTGCCAGGAAGCCTTCAAACTCCTTCAGGTTCAGGGTTGATCCACTATATGACGTGCAGCTGTTTGCTGCTTTCCCTAGCCAATAAATGGTGACTAATACCTGCAGAATTAATAAGAATTAATTTAAGCCATCTACACAGTCCTGTAGCTAAATTTCCCTTTAACATCCCTCATTTATTCTAAACTGCACAGTGGCATAAGATTTTGTTATAAATCAGAACTGAAAAGGAAATATCTGTCAAAGGTTAAGCATAAATACATCAGGCAAGTATGAAAATTTAAACAGTCCTACAAAATATGTAACTTAACATATTATATTCCTGGTATTTTTAATAAAAATAATAAAAGTGTTATGTCTGCCTGGAAAAATAAACAGAAAAGATGGATCTGAGTAGAAAAACTAGATTAATAGATTTGAAACTTCTAGAAAACACACAAATATATTTGTTCATAAATTAAAAAAATTCCCTAAAGAGTACTAATATTAGTAGTCATTAATGAAAACCATTAAGACCAAGGTTATAAACAAAGTGCCTAGGATGTCTGCCTGCCTAAAAGCATCTCAAATATGTATCTATTTCAAGGACAGAAAAGGGAGTCCCATTTTTAATCACCTTAATGTAAGTAACCAAATGACACAGGAACATTTATTTCCAGGCTTCTGCTAGTTTAAGAATTGCTTAGCCCAAGATTAATCAAAAGCCATGAGCATCTTGTTCTTTATATCAGACTACAGCATAAAAGTTAGTGATTTCAATCAAAAGGACCAAGAATTGCTCTTGCAAGTAACAAAGATACGTGACTTGACACTGCTGGTGTTGCACTTATTTAAGAAAATGAGAAATTAAGATGCTTAGGATGGTCAAATCCAATACATCCAAAAATGCTGACATTTATACCATGCATGGAAGAGCCTTTTCTGCATCCACATGTTTCCACTTAGATCAATGTCTTTAATGATATCTGTGCAGCAGCTATTTGGACTGGAAACTGCTCATCAAAGGCAATTCAATTCAGAGTTTTGCACTGGTTAAAATGACAAACCATCACCCTAAAACTTAGGGCTTTTCTCATTTAATGCTCATTATTTCAGCATATTCCATGACATTGCAAAGTATTTAACTGTAGAACAAACAGAAAATATTTTGATGTGGAAAAGAGATGCAACCAATAATTAATAGTTGCCATTAACTGTATCAAGAAAGATTCATAAACTGAAATATAGTATTTTATGTTTTGACGGGACAGGGCCATATACTTCATGCTATATAGTGAACTAAAGGAAACAAGACCAGCAGAAATCCCAAAGTGGGATTTCACTGGGAACAGACATCTCTCAGACTCTTCTTCCCTAAAACATTATCCACATTCCTCCTCAGCAACACGCTAGACTTTTCTTATCAACTTGCTCTAGCATGCATCCCCTTTTTTAATTTAAGTGTAATGTCCAAAATTATGTAGCACTGCAACTGCAGCCCTGTTAAAAAAAAAAAAATACAGCATCACACATCCCACAACAGTGGTGCATAATGTAAAATGTGTGTTTTCTACATAAATGCAGTTTATATTTTTCTTCAGTTTACAAGTAGTATACATGTCATGAAATAATTGAGTAACATTTTTAATAAAGTTCAAAAACTTTCCCCTTTTTTTTTAACTACATCCAAATCAATATTACTGTGCTGAATGAAAGGAGGTGGTGGTGCTTCTAGTACTGATTTTTTTGTCTTGAAACAACGTTTATCTGAACTGTTTTCCTTCAACACCACTTGATAAATTTAATGCAAAAAAAAATCTTACAGTATATGTTCTCAAGTTAGATGAAAATATTTGCAAATAACAGTATTTCTAGCAACGAAGAAATGGACCAATTCATTTTGCCATTCAGTTTATTGATTAAGGTTATGGTATTTTTGGTATTTTTATTTATTTCTGCTAGCATTTAATCACTTTCTCTCCTCTTCCTTTCTTTATTAAAAAAAAAAAGGCAGAAAATTTCACATTTGCAAGCAATTGTGGCTGGCTGCCAGCTGAGGCTGCAGGATCATGCACCTGGAAAGCATATATTGCCTACAAGCACATTATGGAGGCTACTTTTGAAACTTCACCTTTAAAGGAATACATCTGTACAAAGATGTTTAGCCAGTGCCCACAAAGAGTGTTAAAATATTAAAGCTGAATCCTTCCCCTAAAACTCTGTGCACTGAGTGAAGAAGACACTATTCTACAGATGATGGAAAAGACAGGATGAAACAGTTTGGGGGAAGGGGTGGTTTTGGTGTTGTTTGGGATTTTTTTTTACCTCCAGTAACAGCAGTGATGATTAGTGGCTTTCAAAGTTATTAGAGAAAATCTTGGCATTTCCTATCAGGATACAGGGATGTGAGCCAAATAAAAATTATACCAGTTTACAGCTAAATAAGGATAGACAGCTTGCTAGGCTTTAAACTAAGACCAGCAAAGTTTAGACATTTTCTTTTCTAGCTAACAAGTACAGGATCCAATTAGTTTAAATTCCCCATTGTTTAAATTAACAGGAAAATGGAGTTAAATGGAAATAGTCTTTCTGGGGAGATACTAATTTATATGGAAGAACACCAAGAAAGCTAGCAAACCTGATAGTAAGGCCTTGCATCCCAATTTAATGGTCATTTTGCTTCATTTTAAATACTTTCTGCAACTGTACTCTATGACTATAAAGGGCTATAAAGGTGTGGCTTCATGGTTGGATCAGACTGTTCCCACAAACACCACACTGGATAGCACAGAAATCACTTTGTTTATCACTCAGCTAAAAGTATGTAAGAAGAGGCAAATGTTCTCCATTTTATTTCTACTGTAGGGCTGCTTTGCCATAGCAGCTCTGCCTAAATTTCCAGCAGAACCCAGTTAGGTTTTTCTTCAGAAGAACTTTTCAGCAGTACTCATGTGTACTCAGTTTTTTACTGACATAATTCTTGATCAGGCCAATGACAGGATTAACCAGACAAAAAGAAAAACTCCAAGTGATGTACTTACATTTTTCAGCTTCCTACTATAGTCAATGTTCCTGGTTGCACAAACAGACACATACAAAGATAAAAAAAAAATAAAAAAATCAGAAAGTAGACATACTTTCCAAGAGGTTGTATGCAGCAGATCACATTTTCCCTAAGAAAAGTCTGCTGAATGCTTCTGCTGTCTGGAAACACATGAAAGTTAAGAAGATGTAGTTCACACATTCATTTATTCATAACACGGGAGTATTTTGTCACCATTATTTCAATCATTAATTTAGAATTCTGGAAGTACAAAAAGAAAATGTGTTTATAATGGTCCCACAGTAAAGTAGGACAATGCCAAAATATTTTCTTTAAACAGAGTTGCTGATTTCTTAAAAAAGACAAAAGTCCTCACTGCTAAAATACATTCTAGAGTTATTCAACAGTCAGATTCTGCTCTGCAACCCATACAGATTCTGGAAGCAACTGAACAAGCATAAAAGGCATCACCAAATATAAAGGAAATATTGTGGGTGCTTCTGTGGAAACAAACATTACAGAGACCAAAGTGAATGGACGAAGCAACAAAGACCCTGCCATGTAAAACAGAACATGCCATGGAAAACATTTATTTTTTAAACGTATACTTGGGCACTCAGACTGAACACTGGCATCATCCTTCTCAATTTATTTTTTTCTCTTATGTTCATGGAAAAGTGGCAGTTTTATGTTAAAAACAACAAGGTACAAAGTTTGTGCAAACATAATTTCAAAATCCAGCAAAGAAAGCATTAAAAAATGAAGGAAATATGTATCACATTTAGGTGCTGAAAACTAAATAAGACTACTTGAGATTTAGTAAAGATTGTGTCCTGATTATTTATAGTGGAGTTGTCTTCTACTATAACGGTAAGACCACTCCAGCATTAAAGTTCATCTGACAAAACCAAAAGTAAATGTACTCAAATCTGTTAGAACAACAAAAGCCTAAATATAGGCAATGGTAAACAAAGTATTTTGGATAGTATCTTTTTAAGCCAGAATTTTGTCCACTAATACTCGCACAATAAGAAAAATGGAATAGTTCTGTTTTTTTCTTAGTAAAATAACAGTGGAAAAGAGACTTGTCTAACAAGTCACAAAAAAATTCCTTACAGCATTAGCTCATAATTTTTAAAAGCAGAGTGATCCAAGAAATAGATCTAATGCATGCCTCAATTAACATCTGTATGGAAAAAAATTGTTAAAATGTCATTATCTTAAACTTGTGCAATAATGGCACACTCATCCTTTACCACAGGACAAATAATATTTTTACCATGTTTTAAAAAAGTCTTCAAAGAGGGAAAAAATCACCTTCGTGATTTGGGAACTAGCTAGCAGAAGACAGCCTTCAGCATATTTCTCTAAAACAGTCATGGACTTGGCTTGTACACCTCAACTCAGTTACTCAGCGTGAACTTGGACGGTGCTAGGAAAACATTTGGCTCATTTCCACAGCTGCTTTCTCTGAAGCCCTCATATGCAGCACAGGGCCAGGCCAGCTCTGCAGAGTTTATGATGCCAGGGTTAACTTGGTGACATACTGAGCAGCTCTGCTTCAAGCTCCACCCTCTCAAAGCTTCTCAGCCTGCCTCCACCACGGTACTCCATCCATCCTCAACCCCAAAAGATGAAGGTTTTTATCACGAAGACTCTTCGTCTCTGGTTTCATATGGAGATTAGGGTTTTATATGAAGATTATGGATTGTTTTACAGCTCTCTGCAGTCAATTGTAATGATTTTACAGGAAATCATGAAGAATGTATTTCATTGAAGTATTATCATATTTAGAAAAAATACATTACATAGCCCCCACTCGCTGCCATGTAGAGGGCAAGAAGAACCTCATTTTAGAGTCAGAAACTTGGGAAAGAGCAAAAAATGGTATTCATGAAAACAAGGACACTGGCCAGTTTGATTTTCAGAGCTTTTGCATTTTCCCAGACAATGCCTGAACACTATGAAAACTTGCCCAGCTTTCATTGCCAGAAAGGAATTTTTAAAAAATGCTACTGAAATTTAGTGAATTGTTTCCATATACTTTTCCAAAATGGATATGGACCAGGATTTCATTAGTGATCTTTTTGGCCAAATGAAATCAGACCATTCAATCAACTCAGCTGCATTTGCTTGTCTGTAGAGCAATAACTCCTGTTAAAACTGTAATATTACATGATAGACCCAAAACTTTCAGGAAAACTTCAAAATAACACCAACTATAAATTTCATTGATTTTATGAAAGCTTTTGCTTTTAAAAGGTGGGAGGCCTGTGCAATTTGTGTGGTAGTGAGAGTGTGGCTTTTGTGACAAACTATGTAAATCGTGGCATTTCCAGTTCACACAGACTTCCTCAGCACAATTACTGTGTGTCTCAAGCTTTAGTTCTTGCAGGAAAGTGAAGAGACCATGCTTACATCTGCATCTCATAGAATCTGAGAAGCCTCTAAATGTCCTATATTGCACCATCAGAACAGTTTAATTTGAAATAACAGAGCTATGACTTCTTGTCCCCCAGACTACAATATTTTATTAGTTGCACAGACAAAGAATGCCATCAATTTAGATTAGGAAAACCCCTAAGTCCCTCAGAATTTAATTGCCTA
The DNA here is from genome assembly GCA_013397375.1 of Toxostoma redivivum. Classification (NCBI taxonomy): domain Eukaryota; kingdom Metazoa; phylum Chordata; class Aves; order Passeriformes; family Mimidae; genus Toxostoma; species Toxostoma redivivum. The sequence goes on along the minus strand of VXBI01012372.1, from coordinate 103,298 downwards.
ACTAAGACAGTATTTTCACAAAATCACAGAATAAACTGAGTTGGAAGGAACCCACAAGGATCATCAAGTCCGGCTCCTAGCCCTGCACAGGATATCCCCAAGAGTCACACCATGGGCCTGAGAGCATTCTCCAAGTCCTATTTTACAGAGCTGTGGTTGATGTCTCTGGGACAAAACCTGTTGAATAGAACAATGTATTCATCCTAGCACTGAAAGTTTTCCAAACCTGAATCCTATTTTTCTTATACTGATTACAGTTCTATAGCCTTTTCGCTCATTCTTAAATATTTACTACTGCATCACATGCACCTGAGGCTGTAACATGCTATTCAGACTGCTGTACTTACTTGATGGTTACTCTGTTTGATGTGTCCTGCAGATCACCAGGATCAAAAAGCTGAGATTCTTTAAGTCCCAGTTCTTTGCAGCCTCTTAAGAATAATATGATATTATCCTGAAAAGAGACAAAAAGCATAAAACCTCAACACTTTAAACGCTTCTTAACTGAAAAAAAATCTTACCAAGCCAACTTCTCCCTAATTCAGTAACTGCTCATGAACAGACATACTATTAGCTAAATGAAGACCCAAAGACATTTCCAGTCACATAATTTATGAAGTCAGAGTAGATTTTGTTTGAAAACCAGATACATAGGAAACTTTTTTCTTTTTCTTTTTTTTCCCAAGATATATAACTACAACAAGCTTGTTGACTTGCTTCTTTTCAAACACAGATACTGGCAACTTTTTTAACTGGAAAAGGCCCACTGATTTCTCCACCTACTGCTGGAGGCTGCCACACAACGTCAGCATGTTATGGAGTAGAAAAGGTGTGATTTTTGCAGGGAGCAGGAAGAGTAGATATGAAAAAGCCCACCACCATTTAAGCAAGCAATTTGTTCAGAAAACACTTTGCATGTCAGATATGAGCAATCCACTTAACACAACTGTTCTCTTGCCTCTCTAAATGTAACCAGTCAGAAGCTACTGAGAAAAGAGATAGGTGCTTTCTCCTGAAATAAAAACCTTGAAGCTACACCACATGGCCACTGTCTCTAAGAAGAAACAACACCAATTTTGTAACACATCTTATGGAGGATTTACTCTTTTCATAGTGTAAAAATTAGAAGTCAATAACTAAGAGAGGCTAAGTAACAACGGATATGTCTCTTTGAAACCAAGTCCAAGCAATGACACTTTGGTTTGCACCAAGGAGATTGAATCTGCATGCGTACATATACGGTTAATACAGGTTTAATACATATGCATATACACCACTCCCCTGTTACAGAACCAGTGAATATGTTTTACACGGATAAATCTTGCAGGCCAGTAGAGAATAAGTTTTTAGATATACACGTTTCTAGATCAGCAACTGCAATGGTACATGTGTGGACAAGTAAAGATACAATGTACAGCTTGAAATTCTTTGAGGAGTCTCATCTCAGACCTAAAGCTAAGCTGCCACATGAAGAGTTACAGAGGATCTGAACCACAGCGTGCGGTGGAGACCTGTTTTCATAAAAACTGGGAAGCAGAGGAGCCTGGCGGTGTTCAGCTCTTACATGACAGAGCAGGATTGGTGAGCAGGGCTCTCCCCACATCTGCTCCCAGGTCTTTCCTGGGGCTCAGGGAGAGCAGCCCTGTTTGTTCTGCAAGCAGCATGCTAATTGCTGTGGCTCTCGGCATGCCAACACTCTTGCACACAAAGCGCACCAGCCATACCACAGAAAACACAGACTTGGAAATTCAGAGGAGTTCAAATCTCCCTTTCTTCCCTGGCTGAAACTTAACAGCTCTGGAGGGGAGCCAGAGGGGGAAAGAACAGCAGTTGAGAGAGCAGAGAGCCCATAACCCAGAGAGACAGCATCATTCATGACCTGAAAAGATGCCTGTAAAATTTTCCATCTGGCTTACTGTTTGCATTATAATTTTTCCAACTGCATCATGAATAACTCTTATGTTTAGTCTTTGATGGAGGACAGTCCTGGTCACTCTCAAATGGTTGGTGGAGCAATGTGTAAATCTAACAAATCGAACAAAAATGCAAAAGCATTAAAAAAAAATCCTAACAATATTTCCAAATTTACAAAAATATATAGGACATAGAGGTCATAGTAACCTAACAGACTTAGAAAACAATCAAAGGAGGAGGAATGCTGAAGATAACTAATTGCACCCATCTTTATGCCAGGAATTCAAATCTGAGTTATAATAAGCAGTAACAAAAATACCAGTTATTTGGCAGCCACATAGTCTGGAAACTCACTTCTTGTGCTGATGAACAAATGCCTACTTCTCAAAAAACCAGTATCACCTACTCCTGTCTGGCTACACGCTTTTATTTTGATGGTCATCATATGAATAATGTTTGCCAACAGTCACTAACACTATGACCCAAACAATTCCTCAGAAAGCTGGTATCTTGTATGGACACAAATAATCACATGTGCCAACAAGATGCAATCAGTTGAGCCCTGAAAGAAGTTTCTGCTTTTGCTAACAATTTCATAATTATTACTTCCCAATGGTCATAAAAATGGTTCTTTGTTTAAAAGGATTGAAGAAAAATCCAACAAAGAAAAAGCTTTCAAGTGATATATTTATTCCAGGACACCTGCCTAGGCTGCCTAACTCCAAGCCAAAAATGTATCTCATACTACTGCAAAACTAAATTTTTCCTGGTATGCTCTAGTACAGATGAAATTCACATTTTTTAGTTCCATTGAGTCACTGAAGAAAAGCACTCCTAAGCCACTAAAGGGAGAAAGGAATCTTAAAGTTAAGACCCAGCTCCCAGCAAAGCTTTCTCTCAGGATTACTACACCTTGCATTGACCAGGTCCTGATTTCTTCAGCTCTCAGAAAATTTTGCTTTTATCTTTCAAGACGATTTATTGTTCAGTGTCTGTAAGCTGCAACTACGCATTTTTTGTAGTCACCTAAAACAACACTCTTTGTCATTGCTGAAGAAACTAAAGAAAGCAAAAAAAACAGATTTACAAGTAGCAAGATATAAAAATCATCCTTACTTTAAATAGGTAACTGAAAAGACACATTTGATGTGCCTGCCCAGCTCCTTACAACTTGGCAGAGTTAAATAGGTCATGCAAATGGGTCACACTGCAGTGGCAAGGATTTCAGGGTGGCCAGCTGCTGTGCCTCAGCTAACAGAGTGGTATCTTTTACAGTGGTCTCAGAAGACACACGACCAGAATATGGTCCCTCTGGCAGCCCCTACAAGGCACTATCACACAATTTCCTCAATATATTAAATGGAGATGATACTGCTTTTCTCTCAGCCATTACTTTCTGCAGCTGCAGTGTTGGAGTAGACAGAGAATTGGTCTCTTGATCAGCACGTCATTTCCTACAGCCCCAGAATACCTGCAAGTGCCTCTTGCTGGCTCCTCTTGGTTTTATCCCACGCCACTATACAATCAAAAATCTTCTTCTGGCTTTTGTCCTTCATACACACAGAGGAAACACAAGCTGATAGGTTACAGCCTACATTTATTTTGCAAATTTTCTCTATTATTTTAATATATAAAATTTTATGTCCATAAATATCTATCTTTATATAGATCTACAAAATATAAATCTGTAATCTATAGATATCACAGATATCTATACAATTTTATCTATGCTTAATCTATAAAATGACAGAAAGTCTAAATAGGCTGCATAGAGAAGACAAATACTTCAGTGTGGTGACAGACCCGGGACACAAACACAGGATACCCTGAGAGGTTAAATCCCAACCCTTTTCTGCTTGCCTCAGCAGAGTCCTGACAGTTACTGTTACATCAGCACTACAAGCAATGTCATTTACTTGTAAGTATAGAAAACCAAAAATCATTAATGTAAATATTTCACTATCCTGAATTTCAGAAACAAAAAAATAACCAACACACAAAACTGCAAACTCCCAGGCAAAGCCAGCTATGAACCAGTAAGAAGGGTGATGGACAGATAAGGGTGCAGAGCACTGACTCCCTGAGATCTTAGTCAGAAGGATGCATGGGAAGGAAGGGAAAAATGCTCCTGCTCTCACAGCTGCATTTCAACACCATCACCTTTTCATCCTTTCTGGTGTGTAATCTGACAGACTCACCTCTACAAAATCATTTTGCCAGGACAATTATCTGAAGACAATGCAGAGAGGGTACATGGTGGAGGGGGCTATATCTTCGTGGAGGGAGGAAATGAGGGAGGAAAACACACTACTCACTTCTAATTTTTTTTTGTTGTTGTTTTAACCTGTGTTATAAATATGAAAAAATGTTCACTGTATAGCATTAAGTAATCTTCCTCATGCACAAAGGGGAACACAAAATCCTGAACCCTGTTAAAAAAAACCCAGAAATTGGCAGTTGAGTAGGACAGACACCCTGGAAAGTCACTGCAAATTCACACAGTAGCACTGCCAACACACAAGATAGTTCAAGCTAGCGAGAATCAAATATTCACAGCAGGCAAATTCTCTCCATAGGATCTGCTGATCAGATGCAATGGCAAACAGCTTGAATTTGGCTCACTTCCATTCCTTTCATCCACCACAATACATACAAAACAGTCTCACTGTATTCGCACTGCAAATCGGTTCTACAGCTTATCACTGTGGAGCCATCGTTTGTCAGATGTGCTACTGCATGGCCCGGATGAGATATTCAGATAAACTTGGGGAAGATAAAAGCAAGCCAAGCTGTATGTCTGCACAGAACACTGAATAAAATGCTAAATACATGCCACTTCTGCAAGCTGGAGATATTATTAGCTGCCAGTAGCACTGCTCTGTTTTGCAGGACAGCTGCAGACAAACAGGTGGCCTTTTTCATTACTGGAATGCTGATATTTTCCCTGCTCCAGAATAAATTAGAAGATCTCTAAAATTAAAAAGAAAAAAAAATTCCCAAATTGCTCTTCTGAGTAGTTTCCAATAGACTCTTAAAAGCCTTTTTTGGTCTCAACATTTGTTCCTAATTCCCTTACTCTTCCATTTTATGCGGTGGTAATTTATCTATATAAAAGCAGTGGATCTTGCCTCATTCATAGGTTCATAGAAATACTGAAATATTCAGTTCAAGTCCACCAGGAAAAAACTACTATAAGAAAGGCTGGAAACTTTTAATAAATATATATATGTATATATACATCTATATATACATACATGTATACATATATATACATATCTACACATAGATATATACGTACGTATATGTATATATGTGATACTATTTTTCTAATATACTTTTCTGTTATGTTTAACTATATACATATGTTTAACAATATATANGTAGGACAGACACCCTGGAAAGTCACTGCAAATTCACACAGTAGCACTGCCAACACACAAGATAGTTCAAGCTAGCGAGAATCAAATATTCACAGCAGGCAAATTCTCTCCATAGGATCTGCTGATCAGATGCAATGGCAAACAGCTTGAATTTGGCTCACTTCCATTCCTTTCATCCACCACAATACATACAAAACAGTCTCACTGTATTCGCACTGCAAATCGGTTCTACAGCTTATCACTGTGGAGCCATCGTTTGTCAGATGTGCTACTGCATGGCCCGGATGAGATATTCAGATAAACTTGGGGAAGATAAAAGCAAGCCAAGCTGTATGTCTGCACAGAACACTGAATAAAATGCTAAATACATGCCACTTCTGCAAGCTGGAGATATTATTAGCTGCCAGTAGCACTGCTCTGTTTTGCAGGACAGCTGCAGACAAACAGGTGGCCTTTTTCATTACTGGAATGCTGATATTTTCCCTGCTCCAGAATAAATTAGAAGATCTCTAAAATTAAAAAGAAAAAAAAATTCCCAAATTGCTCTTCTGAGTAGTTTCCAATAGACTCTTAAAAGCCTTTTTTGGTCTCAACATTTGTTCCTAATTCCCTTACTCTTCCATTTTATGCGGTGGTAATTTATCTATATAAAAGCAGTGGATCTTGCCTCATTCATAGGTTCATAGAAATACTGAAATATTCAGTTCAAGTCCACCAGGAAAAAACTACTATAAGAAAGGCTGGAAACTTTTAATAAATATATATATGTATATATACATCTATATATACATACATGTATACATATATATACATATCTACACATAGATATATACGTACGTATATGTATATATGTGATACTATTTTTCTAATATACTTTTCTGTTATGTTTAACTATATACATATGTTTAACAATATATATGTGCACGTGTGCATGTGTGTGTGTGTATTTTACTGTTCATCCAATATGCTTTGCTGCATATATAATAAAACTACATAAAAGATTATTCTCTGTGGAAAACTCCAAATCAGAAAATTTGGAAGGAAATGGATCATAGTTAGCACATATTCACTTAGAAGCTGAGGACAGCTAGTCTCCAGAAGAAGAAGACTGACAGCGCACCAGAACTGAAGGCACTCCCCAGAACAAGGGGAGACAGGGCTGCTTACACCCGAAAGGATTGTGGCACCCACGAAAATTAAACGCTAGTGGGAACAAACCCAGAAAGACATGATCCCTGGTCGCAGGGAGGGGAAGCAGGACTTACCACCCCGCCATCCAGACCGATCCTCGCCTCCCCGGGGCCGGGGGAGCCGCAGCCCCCGGACTCCACCCACGGCAGCGGCGCTTCCCGGCACCCGCCCGGCCCCGCGGGGGGACGGCCCAGGGCAGGAGGCAGCGCTGGGCGCGGGTCGTGTGAGCCGAAAGGCAGGAGACGGTGACCGGTCCAGAGCATAAACACCGCGATGACCGGATTGAATCAGGAGGAGCAGGGCTCACCGGGCGGGCACGGTACTGCCTGGTTCCACAGGTGGAGCCTTGCAGCGCGCCCCTGAGAGGCTGGCAGAGACTGCCTTTGCCAGGGAAGCCCAGCCTTTTTCTGCTTGTTTTTGGGCAGTCAAGAAGGAAAATGTGTGTCTCTTTCAATAACAGCCCTGCTTTCTTGTCAGAAAGGCAAAAAACACCTTTAAAATAGTGTGAAGAAATGGACCAGTTGGTACTGTACTTCAATGCACAAAACACACCAGAAACCCCAAACATGGCTCTAAGTGACTTTCAGGTAATATCTAAGTCTGTCTGAAGATAAAAATCATAGAATCATAAGGTCATCAAGGTTGGAAGAGACCTTCAAGATCATACAGTTGAACCATCCACCCAGCACCGCCCCTGTAACCCCTAAACCATGTCACCCAGTGCCAGATCCAGATGCCTCTTGAACACCTCCAGGGATGTGACTCCACCACAACCATGGGCAGCCTATTCCAATGCCTCATCATCCTACAACGAATTTTTTTCTAATACCCAATCTGGATTTCCTCTCACCTTGAAGTTATGTCCTTTTGTCCTCTCACTGTAGGCACAGCAGAAGAGACCAGCCCCCACCTCACTACAACCTCCTTTCGTGAACTTGTAGAGAGCAATGACGTCCACTCTGAGCCTCCTCTTCTCCATGTTAAACAACCTTAACTCCCTTTGGGTGTCTCAGTACCTGACTCCAAAGATGACTTGGCTGGAAGTGCCAAGGTGCTTAGATCCTGCTGATCTCAACCAGGCTTGTTAGGGCAAAAACTGGCAAGTGCCTAGAGCTAGAAGATAGTGCACAACTTTGATGCTGCTATTGATTGTATAAAAACTTACCATTTTTCAATAATGTGAATGGAAGCTTAGCAAAGGAGAGAACATGAGCAAGCGCAGACTTCAACCCAACAGGCAGAAGCAAACCACGGGAGGGTGGGAGGGGTGCACACAGCATGAGCACAAGGCTGATGCTATGACTTCACTAGTTAAGTAAGTCCTGATATTACCATTTGCTCCATCAGGTCATTATCCCTGAAGGCACAAATAAAACATTTAAACAAATGGGGGATCAGTCAACTTCCATGTCTTTGGGGGAGAGAGCAGATGATGATCAGATGATGTGAACTCCTTCAAATTTGCCAAACCCAAAATACACCCTAAGATGGCCTTGTTTACAGCACTGAAGACAGAATATAGGCAGGCACGGAAAAAAACCCAAAACATTTCCAGCCTGTTCACTGGCTGATGAAATCACAGCCAGATGACAAACAGATGTTTGATTTAACCAGGTCTTGAAGAGGGGATACCTATCTGATACCATATTCTATGGTAACAGCCATGCTATGGCCAAGGAAGAGGATAATATTTCCTTTCCACCCCTTCTCTTCAGCTCAGTCTCTCAGCTTCTTAGTACCAGATGATAGCACTTGGCTTGTGAGGGATTTGGTCTCCATGTTATGACTTCTTCTGTTACCCACCTTTCACTTTTTTTTTTTCTTAATTTTTTTTTTTTGTGTGAATTAAGTTCACAAAGACCAGGGTTAAAAACAAGCTCTCATACAGTGAACTGTAGCCAAACATTCCTAGAAGCCACTGGGAATTCACATTGCAAATCCAGAGCCAGATGGGTAAAACCACAAAACCAGCAAAAACATAAGGTGTGGTTCCTTTTGCTAAGATGGAAAGGACTGATAATTATCTCACTCTGCCTTCTTGGTGGATCTGTGAAGTGGGTCAATACATAAGTTAAGTCAGAGTGGGTTGGGAAAAGAGCTACAAAAGAGACAAGAATGAAAGAAACGTCACAATATCACATCGCCATGTTCGGGGCAACCTGAGCTCCCATCTGTGGCAGCTACTTCTTACCCATCCTCCTGGGAATAGTTGTGCTGTCTGTCTGAAGGAGAGGAAGAAAGGTGCTGAAGACAAATTTGACCTTTGTTTGCACTCACATTATGAGTGCAGGAGTATGACTAACCTAAACACAGATCACAAGGGTTTCAACCCTGAAACCACAGCTAGTGCCACAATGGTTCCCTTGGGACATCCTCTGGGAAACTGGACACTTTCGTTTCTCAGCACACCCCTGCAGCTGTTGTCCCCACAAATGAGCTCTACAGCAAAATATAAAAATGGGCAAGAAATTTAAAACCAAGGAGAACTTGCTATTTCCTAAGTTTGGTTTATTTGTGTGTTATTATCCAGACCCAAAGTGTCACAGAAAGTACAGAGTCTGACTATGACTTTATAAGTACTCAAAAGACAGCCATCCCAAACAAACTGCTTAAAGAAAACAAAAATACACAAACTTTAAATGTAAAGTTTTAAGTCATTAAGAACCACTACACCAGATACTGTAAAAACAAAATTTAGGTAAAGGAGACCACCAAAGAAACTAACCTGAGCATTAAATATCGGAGAGTATTTTTTTTTTGCTAGACATAGTGTTAAAGCTTATCATTCTGCATAAAAAAAGACCAAACTAAAAGAAACCAACCAACCAAACAAAAAAACCCCCAAAACCAAAACCAACCAAAAAAATTTAATTACCTCATGAGCAATATACCCAAAAGATACAGCCCTAGAGCAGTCCAAAGAAACACCGCAAATAGCTTAATCTCCAACACAAGTAAGTCCTTCATGTGTTATGTGTAGTCATCAGTTAAACCAAGCAGTGCTGAATAAACCTGTGTCTTTCCAGACCACTGTCAAGGCAATTGTGTGTTAAGCCATGGGATAACAGATACTTTATAAAAACTATTTCTGCATTCCTGCTAAGAGGGGTACTTTGGTGGTAAAGATGATTACCTGTGCAAAGCAAATGTATCTGCTAAGATTTATTCCATGTTTTCCTCAATTATACTAGCAAGTCTTCAAAATATAATACCTTTTTGTCATATAACCTGCCTTCTTTTCTCTGCCTGCAGAGTCCAAGCTTCATGGGATTCCTTTGATCTAATTTGATATCCCAGGGCACTGATACCCAACACCTGTTTTGTATATTTTGACTTGACTGTAAAGAAAATAACCTTGTTTTCCAGGAAGAGCAGTGTTGACTGTTCAAGGGATCCAGCTCCAGGAAACCGTCAGATTCAACTTGCAAAAAAGGCTTTGGAATGGAGTGGGTCTTGCAGAGAAGAAAATGAAGAAAATTTCTGTGCATCATGAGCCTGTCCACCTGAAAAGGTGTGTCTGATTGTATTATTCATTATCTGACCAGCATCATCTATTATAAACCAGTACAGGCAACACAAAGCATAATCAGGGCATCTGCATGCAGCTTCAGAGATTACTATCTGCAAAAATACTTCTCAACCTGTGATCACTACTGACTGCTTTCATTTTTTCTCTATCACTACATCCAAAGCAGATGGCAAGGACAAAAAAATGAAACAAAAAGAGCAATAGTGAGAATTATACATAATGCTTTTCTGATACATAAGAACCTGATTAATTAGAGACACAAAACTGTTAGAGATATAACCTCAATTCTCAATTTCCCATGTAATTTATCAGCTGTCTTCCCAATCACGCACAGAAACAGATTTCATCGCAATTAGATAATCCCCAAAATACAGAGTTTTAATGAAAATATGTGCATGATGAACATAATCTGAAGTTTTGTGACATCCAGCTGTATTGGACCAGCTGAGCATTCAGGGCCAGAGAACAGCTGAAATTTTCTAAAGTTTATTTTTAAGGTCTGAAACTGTAAAGAAATTGGTACCTATAATTAAAATCAATATTACTTCAAACCCCTAAAACTGAATGTATGACCACCACCTGGCAGACTCATAACACTTTTTCTAATTGCAGTAACTACTCCCTTCTAGCATGACTTTATTTTCTTGCCCCTTTTCTTTTACATGGTATATTCCCTTTTGCTTAGTATATTAAGTAAAGCTATCTTCCAATTAAGACAGAAAATTGTAACTTGTCAATACTTGGACTTCTCTCAGTAGATAGCAATCCACCTCAGAGATCAGGACACTTTGCATCTTGAGCTGTTGAAGGGCCTCTTCATCCCTCTGTCCAAGTACAACTGCTGTAGGTGGGCCTCAAAAGATGCAAGAAAGCTGCTTGTGGGGGCTGGGGGCCTGGCAGTAGCTGTTAAAATCAGACCAAATCTCTATTCCCCAAGGCAAACAGCAAAATAACCGCCAAGGAGAACTCATTCCTGTTCAGTTCATGACCTCTGCAAAAAAAGCAACAAATTCCACTTCTCCTTTCAAACTAAACATCTACTCTTTATTGCCAGGGAATATGTTTTAATAATCTGTGGTGTTCAAGGTTTGATAAACATAAGAAATCTTTTTGCTGCTGTTACACGATACCTGACATATATTATCCCCCCATTCACAGCTTTGCATTTTCATGCCAACATTACATAAAACCAACTGGACATCTTAGATGTATGGGTTGGGGTCTCCTTAAAACACTTCTAAAAGAAGCTGCTCAAGTCCAAAAACCACAATTTTTTTTAAATTGGCTATTTCTACTGAATGAAGTTCCAGCACATTCCCCATGAAAAACCTACCTTGCTGTTTTTACTTCCACTAAAGAAATAAATAGAAAGCTTTCATATTTCAGTGTCTAGAATTACTTTGGTGAGGAAAAGGAAGGGGAAGAAAATGAATAATTTTCAATTTTCTGCAAGTGAATTTTACAGACAAACAAAATATCTGTGCAAAATTATGCTCAGTAGATCAGTGCCCATTCATGACTTTGACCATGTACAGTATAACAGCTTGAATTATTGAATACTCCAATACTATATCCATGTATCTGTTGTTACTTTCCCAGATATGAAAACATACATTTGGTGTCTACATGGCATGGCCATAATTATCAGTAATCTTGACTATCTCCAGCTTTGGTGGGGTTTTTTATGGTAAATATTCATGGCAAGATGAGCTACCCAATAATCTGGCAGTGATTTCTTTTCCATTCCTTTTCAGCCATCAGTAAGCAGTCTCTAGTCGCTATTCAAAACATAGCATGACTATTCCTGAAGCTATTGTAGCTGTAAACCTAGATTGACTACACAGAATAGCTTACTTAAATTACTTAATTGCTACTGTTCACTAAGTCTAGAGCGGTCATGCAAGCATGCATTTGAAGAGCCATTTGGAAATCAGGATTCATGGATTACATCTGGATGCCAGTGTAATTTGCAGTTGTGAAGACTAAGCTTTCAGGATGAATAAAATGTAGTACAATAATATAATGTATTTAAGAAGCAGGATTTCCCTAAATTAGTGGAACAAAATCAATGATTAAAGCAAGAGAGAAAGAATAGAAGACTTCTTTAATATGGTGCATTCCTATTGCAAAGCATTTTCCCAGCTCTTTCCCAATGTCTTTGTTTCGCTTCCTCTGGACAGCAGAATGGAGAATGGGAAATGTGTCTTCTTACAGGACTGATAGCCCTGTTGTTCAGTTTTCTTCAACACATTAGAGGCGTACTACTGCAACACCCTCTCTTCCCTCAGAATAAACAAAGCAACATGGGTAGGAAGATGTGTTCATCACATGGATCACACCAGGTTTTTAGAAACAGGACCTAAACAGCAAAGATGGCAGAAATAGCTTGTATTGTTTGTTGGTGAAGGGAACAGAAAAGGAAAACAAATCAGCTATCACTGATACTTTATTCTTAAAACTTCAGTTAATACCCTACCCTCTGTCCTTGCCAGACCTGAGATAAACTTTTGTTTGTTAGAAGAAAAGAGACAATCATGCTTATAATTCAGCTTACCTGGATAAAACCAGTGGCTCCAGCTCACAATAGTCATAAATAAGGCCAGCAAAATTGTTCATATACCATCAAATAACAAGCTTCCAACTCCTCACTTGCTACTTCTATAAACTGTTTAAATTTAAAGCCACATAAAAAAGTAATAAAAGCTGATGAGACTGTATAAAGGAAAATAGCAAATTTTACATAAATATGATTTTTTTCTTTCCTCAACAAAGGGCCAGGACTCAGAGTTGATCAGAGAGAGGTGTATCTAGACAGCAGAATCAGTAGAGTCTAGCAAGATTATTAGGCCAGGCATCAAAGACCATGAAAGCAGCTGTACTGGTTCCAGCACCAATAAGAAGCTGCGAGCAAATTAACTGATTTAAAGCACTGCAGAGTCCCAGTCCCCATCCAGCTCACTCTCCAAACCACTGCCATAGGCGCAGATTTCTGGAGAATGCAAATGTTACACACGGCTACCCAAAATCAGCTCAAGGCCAGCAGGACTTATTGGCTTTGGCAAGCACTTCTACACTGCCCTTCCTAGTGACTGGGGAATACATTCATCAGACACAAGACTGTCTTGCTTGAATGCACTGACCCAGCTGACGCTCAGCACTGTATTGAAGCCAATCAACCCTTAAGTCTGGAGACTCCACTAGGAGCTACCTGTGGTTTACAAGGTCGAGAGATGTAGACCCATCCAAATACAGGGGCTACAGAGGTATGCAACCACCTTAGGTGATGCAGAAACACTGCCCAAACTGCAACACAGGAGTCCACCCACCCAGGAGGCACCAGATCCTGGTCACACATGTTCTGCATACTCTTTGTGTACATGCCAGCCAGCCCAGAGCTGTACAGGGCCTTCAGCATGCCTGTGACTGCAGAGTCTGTGGAGAGTCAGCGAGCACCTGAGCAGCACCCACTTTCTGGGGCTTTTTGGCTACCTGAACACCCCTAAATGTGCTGTGCTGCACTGCTAAGGCCATTTGGGCCATTTGCCCTCAAATGGGAAAGGCATTGGCATCAAGCTTCTCTCCTGCAAGAGCTGATGTGGCTGTCCTGAGCAAGGGTGAGGGCTGCCAAACTCAAGTAGACTGTTAAGTGAGTTGCCCACACCACAGAGATTATCCAGGGTTCTGCATTCTCTGGCATATCCTAAACTCCACCTTCCATTATCCTGAATAGAGTAGTTGACTGTTTTTCCTCTTATTTACTTCATTCTCAGTCTGGCATTTTTATTTCTCCAACTTGCAAAGTTATAGAAGACAAGAATATTTCCATGCTGCTTTAAAAAGAGAATAAATTATATTGGAAGCTGTGATGGAGAACACTGACCACAATCTTTGAAGTTCTCAGTGTGCAATTTACTTGCATAATAGTTTGTATTAAGGTTTAGGTGCTGGATTTCTAGTATTGCTCATCAAATTTCAGCCAAAACTATCTGCAAGAATTTTTTTGATGCAAGTGTGAGAACACCAAGAACTCTCAGTTCTTCAAAAATATGTAAAGGTCTGGAATTCAAGGAGTTTCAGTTCTCTAGGATCATAATTTAGAAAGTAAATTTTAATCAGGATTGGGTGGCTCAAGAGATTGGGTAATAGTATTTTAAAAAGCTAGTGATTAATCTCTGATCAACCAGAGGGTAAAGACTAAAGAGCATTTAAGGTCTCAAACACTCCTGGGAACTAGCCAACTTACTCTAATACTGTGGGTGCTGACTCTAGGCAGAGTTTGGATTTTCTCACACAGTCCTCATGCTTATGAGTAGTCTCCTCAGAATTTCATCGGATCTATTCCATCATCCTCCCCAAAATTCTGCATTAGTTACACCTTTGAAATGCCAATGGCAGATAGATACTGAGTTTGCTGACAACACTGTGCTGACAAATACCTTGTTCCTCTCTGTCCCTTTTTACTATATCTATGTGTTTTTTCTTAATCACAAACTCCTGAAGGCATCAGATAGAGGTGCCATGTAGAATGACAGGGAAGAGGAGATTCATATCAGAAAGTTGATACTTTGCAGGAAAATGGATTTTGGTCAGTGCTGTGTCATACAAAGATCTGAGATGCACAAAAATGGAGGCCAGGCAGGTCTGAAGATACAGCTCCTGAACTCCCTTCAAACTAATCATAATATTGGATTAAATTTTGCTCTTTGGGTTGTTTCAGATAGAATGAAAGAACAAGGAAAAAACTGTTGCAATATTGCTGAAGATAAAGCATCATCCATTCTAAAATAATTCAGCCAGTACCTTGCTTACTCAAATATCTGCTGGAATGCAGCAGTTGTCCAAGAGGATGTAATTATCTTGCTTCTTCTTTCTCTAAAATTCTAGTCCACTGACATATCAGATTCCACCCAGTCACTATTCAGCAGTGTAAAAATGAAATACAGGCATGTACCCTAAGGGAGAAGATCAATCTAGTCTGACTTCTCAAAACATACAGAGCAAAACAAAACTCAGCCTCCTGTGACAAACTTTATGTCATGTTACTTTTTTACATTAGGCTGTCACTAAACACTGAATTTAGTTACAAATTTTATGTGCTCTTTTGGCCCACAACATTTATTTATGTACTTACTTATCTTTACCTCTTTAGAGGCTTTTTTAAGAGCTCTGACAGCACTCCTTGGGAGGCATTCTGTTTTATTTACCAGTTAGCAACTAGTTTTGCAATGATTGATGCAATTTCTTCATTTGTTCATAATTTATTTTCTGAAATATCAGAAAATGCATTTTTCCAATATACAGTATCAAGCCTGTAGTAGTCGTTATTAATTTTTAAAAATCTGCTTTTATTTTCTTTGAAAAGAGACAAACACTACAGCAGAAACAGTGTATCGGTGTCTGGTGCATGTGACACTCTCAGAACATTTCAAATTTTCCTTTTCATGCAGTTGCTATAGTTTAAGGAGCAACTACTATCTAACCTCCTTAGGGGTAACAGGAGAAACTTAATGAAAGAAAACATCCAGAAATTGTACAAAAATAGAGGGGTTTTTTCTGCTTCTGCAGATGTCAAGTGAAAGTCACATGAAATATTTTTCTAGATCAGAAGTTGAGATATTTCATTAGCTGGTGCTACTGACCTGTGCAGACAGTCTTCTGGCACAATTTTTCACAACTTGTTTACAGTATCACCTTGGTTATCTAGAACTTCGTGTTATCCCCACAAGGGTCAAATTCCTGACATGTATTAATTACACTGAAAATTGCCCTGGATTACTTGAAACCTCAAATAACTGAACCTATTCAGTATCCTCCCTTTTAAATAACAGAGGACGTACTGTATAGTGGTGCTAATGCTTTGTGGCTGATCCCTGTAACTCCAGAAATTAATACATAAATGTTACACTTCTTATCTAGCAGATCTGCCAGCTTTGGTCTGAAAACCAGGCTTGAGAGGCAGAGAGCATTTTTAGCATGGTCCTATTCACTGCTGTGGGCTGCAGGACAGGAGGAGATAGGAAGGACAGGAAGGTTATAACCAAAAAAACATTGACCAGCATTCCTGGTCCATGCACTGCTAGCCAAGGAAATAGACTTGCTTCACAGTTCAGCTCTCTTTAGTTGCCAAAATGACCTTGGATCCCTCCTGTAGTCAGCCAAAGATTGGATGCTGCCTGCACAGTAAGCCTATGTCCCACTGACACCAGCTTTTTATTGTGCTACATCTTCTCGTGCCCATTATCAGCAAGTCAAGCCTGCAGCTTCCCCCTGAAGGCACTCACCAAGCATCTTCACAGGAACCTCTACAGCTTCGTTATATCAGGGCTTGAATACAAAGAAGTCAATTCAATGACTGACAACTTAGGTAATTTAGCCAACAGCAGGTATTAGCTCTAAGATCCCTAATGCTGTTGCTAGGCAGGAGTGGTAAAGTTAGGATTGGTTTTGGAAAAACCAGCAAGCCTCTGTCCAACCAAACTAGAAACAGTATTCAAAGGACAACAGCAACAAGGCAGCTTTCATTAAGAACAGGTATGAGAAATATCCTGGATATTGGTAACACCCATAGGATTTGTTGGCTGTGCAGCCAAGCCACACAGCACCCATCCAACCCAACAGTTATAAATGGCAAGCAGCAAGAGCATCAGCAGCCTGGCTATCAGTTTAAGGCCTGAAATTTGTTGCCCCACAACAGGTGCATGGGTAAGTGTCACAATCTGGCACTCAGTCCAACATGCCTCCCAACACACCAGCACCATTTTGCAACATATTAAGTCAAGTAACATTGCTTTGGCAGTAAAAGAAGACCAAATAATACCAACATTATGATTAGAAAAGAAGAGAGGAAAGCATCATGCTTACCATTGGCCTTATGGGGTATCGCAGGCTTGTTTCTAAATTGTGCATGAGACCTACTACAATTCAAAGCCAATGGTAATGAAATAGCATAACAGAATGGACTGAAAAAAAGCTGAGCTGAGCTCAGTACACACTTGGATGCATGCACACATTTAGCAAGTTCAATACTCTCCCCTCATTGAAAAGCCTGAAAACTACCTTTCACACATCATGCAGTAATAAATCAGTGTGCACTATTGCTCCAAAGAAAAACATACATTCGCCATCTAAGTAATAGTGCTTCCCACATGAAGATGAGGAGGCAGAAACAAACAAATACATGCCAATAGTGAGAACTTTAACAGAAGGACACCACTCCAAAGAGCTGAGGATTGCCTTAGTATTGCAATACTAATTTTCTAGACCATTAGTTATATTGCTTATCCATAAATGAATGCGTAATTCTCCTGCTAATCTGTGGGGCTTTGCACATGATGACACAAAGTTTTTCAGCTTTCAAAAGGTTAATAGTTAATGGTTTTGATGTCCCTCAGTCAGATAGTTCAGCATTTCACTGTATTTTCCATAAGCAATTAACTAAGCTGTTTCCTCTGCAGCATTAATTTTAACAGGTTTACAATAGTATCATCAGACCTCTGGACATTTAAGAGGAAATGCATTACAATTGGGAAGTACCATGCCAAGCAGGAAGCAAGTGGCTTTAATCCAAGAGCAGTGAGGAAGGCAGAGACAAGGAGAATTCAGTGTCAGGTATTTCAGTCTCTATGAACTCTTGACCACAGCACTAAACTACAGGGTTTTATTGGGCTCTTAAAATAAAGAAATCACTTTGCATGGATCTTTAAGACACCAGTTTTCCATTAGTTTGCCTTTTTGCTTGTTTGCTTTAAGTCAGGGAAAAAACTGCAATGTGATCTTTGGAGCAAGACACATTCCATCATCTGCATTCAGCACATAGGCTCCTGCTAGCAGCATGCACATCATTTAAAATAAATCCACTTAAGAGTGCCTGGAAAGATTTTCAGCATAGAAACAGTACGAACAGTTGCTAGCAGACATTAACTGCAATAGATTTCACCAAGTTGATTTGCAGCCAGGGAGGGAATTAGAGACAGCATTCTTCTGCCACCATCTTCAGCCCAAGGGCCAGGGTCACAACAGGCTGTTGCTTGCTCTCTTTTCACAAGAGAAGGTCAAAGAAGCTTAAGCTTCCCTGGACCATTTTGAGATGGCCAATCTGTTGGTCTGACTACACTGAAAACTTTTCCTGCTTGCCACCCAAGGACTTCTCAGGTTAAGAGCTTTTGGAAGATACCCTTTTCACATATTCAGTGGTGCTGTTATCTGGTTATCAACATTGATCTAGCTGTTCCCTGCAGCAGAGGCTATGTGTCACTGAAAAAGACAGTTGGGGATAAGAGATGGTATTTATAGTGCAGACCTACAGACTCCAACCTGTGAGAGGCTTTCCAGAATTAGGGAGTGAGAATACTACTAAGTATAATTTTAAACACAGACAACCTTTAAATGAAGGATTTAATACTGAGACTTTCCTGGGTTCCTGTGTCCTTTGCTTTTGGCCTATACCTTAAGGAGTGCATCTAAGTTTAAACTCAGTAGCTGCAGTTTCAGAACTATTTTAAACTTATAGAATGACACCTCTTTTCCCAACTTGATGAGCCTCTTCCTTCCCTCCTGCCTGTATTTCTGTTCATGTTGTAAGATGAAGGGTATTTTTTAGCCAGGTCAGTTGCTCACTACAGCTAATATGAAGGCCAGTACTGTCATTTGTAGGAATGCCAAATTCAGACTAGCTGAAAGCAACCAGAACGTCTTCCTTGCTAATGACAAAAGCTGATACTTACTTAGCTTCAAGACATGAATAGTTGTAGCTCTGCATATTTTATGTGTGTTGGCCTAAACACTTGCAGTACACTCAGTGCTTCTTTTTATATCCTCATTGCAAACTAATCAATTTTGCAACAGAAGACACACAAAAATTGCAGGTGCCTGAATACAACTGCAACAGTGCCACATTCCCCACAGGACACAGGCAACACATTCACAGACTCAGGGCATCCAACTCCTCCACTGAAAACTCCTGAAGATGGTACATGTCTCCAGAGCATGTGGTATTTTCCCAACTATTAAGAGAAGTCATAAGCTTCAACAGTGAGATTTGTTTTGAAGAGTAGAAATCATTGCTCAGGAGACTCTTTGTTTCAAAGATAGCAGTGCAAGGAAGGCACTGAGCCTTCACTTCATTAAGTGCAAATTTAAGCTACGTGGCAAATGGCATTTGTTGTTAAACTATTATTTTTTTCTGATACTTACAGATACTTAGAGATTACTCTTCTAAAGCTTGCCATTTCTGAAATACTTGCTCGACTCAGTGTCATTAAACCAACGTAACGCAAGACATGGCTGAACTTGCAGAAGGACTCCAGCCTTTGAAAGCAAATCTAACAGTTATTCCAGTGGGCAACCTATATTTTTCATGGTTACAAAATGAGCTCTTCCTGGAAGCCAGCTGTCCTCCCCAAACCAAGGAAAGACCCTTGTCATTTATAGTAAAGGTTAATGCCATGATAAGGGCAAGTTTACGTTTCAGCTGCCTAGCATTATTGTTTCAGCCGTAGCAATGTTTTTCTTTTTGCCACTTTCAAATGTTATCCCTGGAGTCCTTCAGTTTACTAAACTTCCTATACAAAAACGAACAAACAAAAAAGAAAAACCCCAAAACAATCATTACTATATTTTATAAATAATATATTTGAGAAGTCACTAGATAGCCCTAAACAGGTAGACTCTTTGCTTTAAAGCAAACACTTTTTTCTAAAGTATGCTAAGGCTGGGCAAGAAAAGGGTGTCTCCATACAGCAAAAAAAAAAAAAAAATTCAAAAAAGGACATCTTCTGCAGTGACCATCTTCTCTTTGATCCTTCTTTGTCATAGAAAAGGTTCCCCTTTACTCCAAATTTGCATGTTGACATTCTAAATTATTCAGTGAGAATAAAGCTAATTATAAACCTACTGATTAAACCCACAGTTGCTGGGAGAGCATTCTAAAATGAGACTGTGAATGACATAAGGAATGCTTGTGATATTTTTGTAACTGTTATTTATTATTTGTATTAACATACTGTCTAGGAGTCCTGGCCATGGAGCAGGACTCATGGGGTGAGGTGTTAGACAAAAACAGACTAACAGATGATCCTTGCCACAAAGCTCACAAGTATTATTAGCATTGGCCAAACCAAGTCCTGACATTCTTGACAGCAGAGCTCAGCAGGCCGAGGGCACAGCTTAAGCTGACTGTGAAAATGCTGCTCCTTTGAATCCTAACTAGAGGTCTCAACAACATGACAAAGTTTGCATACGTCCACAGCATCTATGGATCACAGTCATCCTTCACATGTGTCTTGCAAATATTTACCCATCTTGGCTGGTGCTGTTCTGACCCAACAAGGAAACTGTTCAGGGCACCCTGGGTACTGAGAGACTTCAATTTATAACAAGGGACAAACTCGGGGACTCTGGCAGAAAGACAGTATCCTTAGCATGATGAGGAGTGGTCCCAGCCAACAAACAGCTTAGCTTATTGAGTGCACTGTAAGCACTCCAGCCAAGGAAGCCTCCAGAAGATGGGACTTCAGGGCTAGCAGTAAGGCTGGTCTGCCAAAGTACTGGCTGAGTTCTGGCTGGGGCCAGTGGTGCAGGAAGCACACAAAACCCCCTGAGGGATCAATAACAGGCAATTTGGAAACAAACAAGGTTCTTCAAGTTTCACCTCCAGCCATCATATATACAACACTGCAGCTGGTAGCTGAGGAAAGAAGTGATCACCCAGGGATGTTAGGGACAACTCATGAGCCATACAGAGGTAGTGAACATGAAGACTACAAGGAGTTGGCTGAACTCACTTCTCTGAGGGTGTATGTTGCAGCTAAATGCAGCTTGGACCATCACAAACAAATAAATAATGTGGGGTCATTTACCTCCCTCTGTTTTGTTTGTTCATTTTTTCTACAGTACATACCTTTTATTAATTTCCTATTATTTCAGCCTCTCTTGCATGCATACATCAGATTATAGTACAACTTGGAAGCCAGGCAACACAGGCTGAACATAAGTGCAGCAGTGGAATATATCTCCAGTACATTTGCTGTCAGATCAATTATTAGTTTCCAGCATCAAATGTTTGAGAGTTTTGGAACCAAACCCAACACAACAGAGTAAGCACAGCCATTTTAATAAATAGAAGACTAAATGAGATGCCAGCATCATATTTTGCATTTGTATTACTAGTTTAAATGGCAGGAGAGCAATGCTTCCTGGACAGCATTTGTATGGTCAATCGGAAGCAATCAAAAACCTTCAATCCAGTTTAAAAAAGAAAAGTAGCTGAATTTCCATATAAACTTTTAGTTTTTATTTGTTTGTGTCTTGTTTCCCTCCAATACTGATTTCTCTGTGCTTCCTGCCAAATTTGAACTGGTGGCTGTTTTCCTCTTCTGAGATGAATTAACTACAGTTTTACTGCAAATTGTACAGACTGTTTACAATGTGGTTAAGAAACACCTGTTACTTTGCTTTTATATTCTTTGTGTAACTTAGAAATGTTTATGAATACAATATACAGCTAAATTCATTAAACAGGAATTTTATAAGGTAATTATGTTCAGCTCTGATGACACCCAAGGCAAGGAAATCTAAATGAAAAATCAATTTGAAGGCAGTCTAGAAAGCTAGGAGAGTAAAAAACCCAAACACAAAGAATACAAGGACATGATACTAACCATTAATTTTTTTTAGGATACTCTTGCTTTAGTGAAGAGATTCATTATATATCACAGTATGTGATGAGCCAAAGCACACAGTGCTGCTCTCAACTACTGGCCAGACCCTAAATATTGCATTCAGATTTCAGAACTGAGAGCAGACACAAGAGATGTAGAGAAACCACTTATTCTTTAGAAAGATCCACAGAAAACATGGCAGAATGGTTCGCACAGTATTTTGCTATGCTGTTGACACTTTTGATTTCCGTCAACATTCACAAAAATGCTTTTGGAATGTGAGTGCCAAGAACTTACTGTTTTTAGATAGTCAGGAAATTTTGCTTCTGTTTACTTCACATGTACCACAACATACACAGCAAGACTTTTTTATGAATACAGTTGTGCTGGGAAATTAATATGTTCAACAGAGAATAGTAGTACAAAACAAGTAAACAGAAATTATCATATATTATGAATCTATATATTACAATAGAAGCAGGCTTTTTCCAGAAAGTACTAGAATTAAAGGGAAAGTGATAAATTTGAAAGAAAAAAACAGGAAGATAATTTTTAAAGAAAAAAAAATAGTAACAAGGAGATATGAATGAAAAGAGTGATAAAAATAATGCACATCTGTTAAAGTTTTGTGTATTTCTCTATCTTTGCTAATTATTTTGACTGTGTGAAACACACTATACTTTATTTGGGTCTTGTAATTTTATTTTGAGGTTCATATCGGAATGAATAAACGAGATCTCATTTGCTGAATTTAATTAATAGTGCAAACTCCTGAAAGCTAACATAATGATGACATTTCTTTGAAATAACATATAAGATAGAAAAATCCCAAACTTAAAATTTGTGCAATATTACAGCATAAGAACAAACTGCCAGCACCAGCACAGATAGCTGTTCTTAATAAGAGTAATAGCAAGCTCTCGGAGAACACTTTGCCAAAAGAAACTTCCTGGGGAAATAATGAGGGAAAAAACCCAACCTCACTTTCAAAGGAACAAGATTTCTTAGGTGGCACAATACGGCTCTGTTCATCTTGGTGCATTAACCATGCAACCAGGTGACTTCTGCTGCTCTATTTTTTCCAGTGCTGTATCATACATATGTCACAAAGTTAAGAACCATAAGCAAACTAAAAACTGCATGCCACTGCAAACAGATTTTTATTCAGTAGTGCTGGAACATGAGCCAAGATCCAAGCTAAAGTTCATCTCTCCATCTTTGTCTTGACTACTTCCTCCTATTATGTGTGAGAATCGTTCACACAGCCTCTGAAGTAAGTGTCTGAGCTCCTGTGGGGATTGTTCAAGGAACTGAAGTAATGCTATAAACTCCCCTAAATCCTGTCAAACAAAAGATAAGGCAGAAACCTTTTCTTTTCTCACAGAGTGACATTATTGAGGGACAGGAAGCAAAAGCTGGAATCTTTTTAAGGAAAAAAGGAAGTCAACATACAGTGGTTAGTATTACAGAGCAAAGCTTATCTATGGCGATGCTGGTAATTTTTATAGAATAGATAATAAGGTATAGAGGTACAAAACTGCAATTAGTAGAAACCTTAAAAATTAGTTGTATTCACTATGAGTGTCATACAAAATGAAATAAACCAACAGCAACTCACTGGAAAAATTGCTGCTTTTGTAAAAGTCGCTTAATTATATTCATTGTACTCTAATACATCTTTAGAACAAAGATGCTCAGTATCAATTTCTCACATGAGAAAATTTCTTCTGGCAACAAGGCTTTTAGTAAAGCCTGTTACTCCTACCTAGGCCTAATATCTTCTTTGAGTGTTTTGTGTATTTGCTTTTTGGTGGGAGCATTAGCTTTCAGGATTAATGAATACTGAACAAGAATGAGAAAACATTTCATCAGATTTAATACTGTAAGTCTGAATACCAGAGAAGTGGTCCTACATTTTCTTTCATTAAAGCAATGTATCATTTCTGCTGTGATAACAGAAGCAGTCGTCACTTCTGGAGATCAAAGCAAATTACAAACAAGCCTGCCCAGCTGAACATATGTTATTCTATATGTAAGGCTGCATACAATCCACATCCTGACTTGCAGCTAGACAAATCATCATCTTTATGTATTTATATGGCCTATGCTAAGTATGGTGGTGTTCAGATCCTCGAGTTCTTACTTTGACACCACAGCACTATAACCAATAAATTTTACTCAAATGACTGATGTTCTCGTATGCAAGATCTGCAAATAAATTATTCCCTCTTAAAATACATGGGCAAGTAATAGTGAGAATTTCAGAGTAACTGCAGATTTGTCTAGTTTTAAATGCCAGGAAAAGTTTGAAGAATCCAGTCTGTCAACACTAAACCAGTTATACATAATACTTACAAAAGTGTTGTGATAAGTCACTCAAACATGAAAGATAGGCAAAATTTTTACACCTGATAATACTTCCAAGTGAACATCTCAGCATGTGTCTGATATGGGCTTCAAGTTCACTGTTATTTTCCTTCAATAAAGGACACTTCCTAATTTTTCCTTACCATGACAAAGAAGAATAGACTATCATCTGGAGAATTAAACTCAAGAAGACATTTTGCAGAGCTATATAATATATAACTCTTTGTGTCTCTAGATGTTAAAGATGAAACAAAAGGCACTTTGAATACTCCACAATTAGTCATAAGTTTTAGCTCCTACTGAAAGAAAATGTACCTACTGTCTCTCCTAGCAAAATAAATACTTATTCTGTCAGCTACAGGAAATAAATTAATTCTGTTACAATAATTAGGTTACACTTTTTAGGCAGAAGCAGTATCGAGGATTTAAAAGCACATATCTCATGCAAGGAAGAAAAGGTAGTGAAGCTTACACAGAAGTAGAAACTTTTACTTGAGGAAATCACACTTATTGGGGTGAAATAACTGGAAAGAAGTAACTATTTAGTATGTCAAGCCAACCAAAACTAAGATAATAAAGAAAAATTGGCAACTCATAAGGGAATGTCTCTCATATGGAGTCAACTACCTAGGAGGTATAACTGCTTCTGGACCAAAGTGTCAATATTTTAATTTTTTTTAGACACATAAGCATGGTACAGGTAAGTGAAAAGAAAAGGATACACCCTGGGCTCAAACACGCCTCTGATGGCTGTACTTTTAAATAATACACCATAAATAAGCATAACAGACTAGTTAGAACACCTGATCATTTAAATTAATGTGCAATCTTTAAAGCAGCCACTTACTCAACACTGTAACCACAAATTGCAACAAAAGTCAGCAGGTATGGAACCAGAACCAGTTGTATGGTTCCATACAACTTCGAAAAGAAGGGGAAATTTCGATAGTTTGTTTTGTTGGGAGAAATCTAATCACAGAACAGTAGATTAAAACATCCATTGGTAATGTTCAAGAACTCAGAAACAGTGAACTTTTAAAATAGACTAACTATTTATTAGGAAAAAATATTTAGAAAAGTAGTTACTAAAGAAAATCAGATGACACAGGTACAGTGGTAATAAAGTCACCTTACAACACAAAAAAATATCTGTATCATTACTTCTTTTTTCATAATGCTTTGAAGATCCATGTCTTGCAAGAGAGCTTTATCTCAAGGACTGAGAAAAATTCACACACATAATGACTTTTTTCTATGTCCTTTCTACTGTAACCACCTCACCATTGGGATTTTACATATGAATAAGGAAAAAAAAACCAATGTAATTCAATATCATCTTCTTAAAAGAGTCATAACAAAAATTGAGTCTTTCCTGGAAGCGAGCCAACAAAAAGAAAACTGCACTACTGGTACTTTTTTCAGCTGTTTATATCAAATATTCCTTTCAAAAAGGACTGCAAAGGAATAAAACTAGATGAGTTTTAGAGGCAAAAGAAAGGCACTTGAGGAAACTAGAGAAAGGGTGATGGAGACCAAAAATGAGATTCTAAAACCAGGCAGTATTCATGCAGAAATATCCTTGTCAATCTGCAAGTTGAAAGACCCAGCCTCAAAGGCTGTAACAACATTATAGAACATCACATTGCATTATAATGTAACAACATTATAGAACTAATTTAACAGCAAATGTAATATGGTTTCTGATACACTGAAACTTTTTAATGCCATTTATACAAAGGAATGTTAACTTCAGCTATCAACAAGTAATATATTCTGAATCTTGTAGAAGTCACAATGTGAACAGTGCTAGAACATAAAGGAACCATGTATATATATGATAAGTCCAAATAGAGGGTGACCACCTTCCACATACTCAAGGACCCTTTTATTCCCAATTACAGCTGAAGGTAAAATCAATACAGCCATATTTCTATGTAGCTAATCCTGTTAGACCCAACAAGCACTCACACCCCCACCTTCTGCCCCAGCAGCGAGCACAGGTCTGTGCCACCACTTGAGGTGACCCCCTGAGCACCCAGCACTCCCCACAGCCCATGAGCTGTCAGCACATCCTCTGTGGTCTTCCTTGCTTGCAACAGAGTATGGCCAAATTTTGCTCTGCCCTTAAAGTCAACATGAAACAGTTCCCCAGATAGTCCCACAATGAATGTTATCTGCAGACTGTGGTATTTTGGGGAAAGGGAAAATGAGACAAAATATACAAGCATAGTTTTCTTCCTTTCCAAAGACTATCTTTTTGTGGTAGTGGCTTCTAAAGCATGCATACCAGTTTTCTAAAGCTAGTGCGACAATTGAGAGGTGATATATAACCAAGAAGATCATCTTCCTCTAAAAATACACCCTGCCACTTGAATACTGCCTGCTTCTGGAAAGAAAAAGGCTGAAAGGTCTTAAGGTGACTACACAGAGCATTCTGATTTCAGACGGACTGTCTGAATTTACTAGGCTAGAGGAGTTCAAATTACAAAAGGAACTGCTAGCTGAATCACATAGTCAATGTCAAGGTACAAAAAGCACCACTAAAATAATATTTGACTCCATTTGATATACTCACCAAACCTGCAATGGGGGTCGGCAGTCTATTGATCTTTTTTACCAATCCTGGCTTTATCGCATTCAGCAACCTGTTATGAGAAAGGAGTATTTTATGAGTGGTAAGTCACAAAATCCAAATTATCAAACACTTTCTCCCAGTACATAAGGATTTCAGCGTGACTGAAAAAAAAAATCTCTTTTTTCTCCCTTCTGAAAGCATACATGGACACCCAAATTCCATCACTGAAAAGAAGAAAGACTAGGATGAATATCCACAGCACAGTAACTCAACAGAATTTATTTTAAATTCTAAATTGATCTAGACTACATCAGTGACCCAGAGAGATTCTGGGTGAATTTTGACACATTAGTCTGCCTTACCTGTGTACAGGCAGATCATGCCTGGAAAGGCCTGAGAGCAGAAACCCAGAAGCGGTCCAAGTCTGGCAGTTTCTGCGTTGCAGGAAAGTGAGGAAGTACCCACCCACTTTATGGGTGGCCTGTCTGTTTTTTTTATCTTACCTTGAAATTAAATGCCATCTCTCCATATATTGTGTTGAATGGAGGGCTCCATAAATCTCAAATGAGAGAAGACAAATAAAAAGGGAATCCATAAACCCTCTGTCTCATGAAAACACCATTAGGCCAGTGATACTACAGTTGAACACTGAACAGTGTCCAAAGATTAGCAACCCCTCAAATCCAAGTTCCTCACCACCCATGAGCATGCTATGAGATGTGCTGACATGGCTCATTGTTAGAATACTCAAAAAAACTATCAAGCCTCTAAAAGTGGGGAATTTTAATTGTAAAATCCTGTTGCAACAAACACTGTGTCTTCACCACCCTCCCCCCAAGAGAAAACAGTAATGTCTTTTATCCAAAGAAAAATTCAACCAGTTCAATCCACTGGGAAGAAAATCATCAGATCAAGATATAGACTTAAAATTCAAGATCTTTGAAGAGAAAAAATGATGTCTGCTTAAATTTAAAACTCTCTGAAAATTAGAATAGCTCTATGGAAGAGAGGAATCTCATTTTGAGCTGACATGATCTCCAAGACCA
Organism: Toxostoma redivivum; assembly: GCA_013397375.1. Classification (NCBI taxonomy): domain Eukaryota; kingdom Metazoa; phylum Chordata; class Aves; order Passeriformes; family Mimidae; genus Toxostoma; species Toxostoma redivivum. The sequence continues at coordinate 75,639 of VXBI01012372.1, read as the reverse complement.
GACTCCTCTGGCAGCATACTGTGGTGGTAAAATTATTCATATTTAATACTTGAGAGGTCTGGCTGAGAATTTTATCAAAACTAAAATAATATTCCTTTCAACTAAAAGCTAACAGTCTGTGATGATTTCCAGTTTCCTACTTCTGAGTTAGGATAACAGGCTGTATGCCATTGCTCGAAGCTCCACCAGGAGCCATCTCTCCATAGTGGCACATTATTTGTTGCTTGATTCCTTAGAGCTGCGGCAGTTTGCAAGCTCATGAAGGCGTTCATTCCTCCTGGAGTGAACATCTGTCTTTATGAACATTGAAATGATCACTTTTCCTCACCTCATTCCTTTTGTGTCTCCCTGAAACAGTGTATAGGTTGGGAAACACTTAGAACAGGGAAGCAGAGTGGGAGATGCTAGTCTCAGTTTTCTATGATCATAGTTAGTAAAGCTTCTGTTCCACTTGTCCTAAATTGTACACATATTATTACATTCTTTAAGTTCCCACATCTCCAACACCATCATGTATTGGGAGTAGCATCAAAACCAATATGAACAACACTTTTGGGAGTTGGGGATATTTTTTTAATATTCTTGAAATTAAAAACTCCACAACTCAAGCTCATACAAACAAAAAATATTCTTCCTCTGCTTAAGGTAGAATCTAACAGTAACATCCTAAAACCAAATCAATTAATACACTTCTATTTACAAAAAAACCACTTTTCTCCATTACATTAAGAGGATGGCAATAAAAGAACTGCCTATCATCTAGAACCATTATTTTATTTCAGAGATGGAAAAGAAAATTACTTATTTTCCCTCCAAAAAATACTATGGTATTTTTTAACCTTACACATCAGCAACTTTGTAAAACCACTATTTTCCATTTAGCTGCTACACCAGGCAATTTAAGATATCTTTTTTTGCCAGAGGACTTCTTTCCAAATACTGTAGCTCTCTTGTGATTTCAATCCTCAGTCTGCCTATTCTGTCTCAGGAAAAAAAGAATATATTAGCTAAAGCATCCCATTTTCTTTATTACTCAAACGTGAATGCGTCAGCACTATAACCAATATTGCAGGTGCAGATTAAAAGTCATAGTCAATAACAGAAGGCAAAATAAAGAGTTCTTATTGGAAACCTCAAATGCCAAAACCCATTCTAAATAAATCTTCAAAATAGCTCGTACAGAATTCCCTGTGAAATACACGAGTAGGATAAATTGAAAGGAAGGTAAGGAGTAGGGAACAAATGACATTTTAGGTCACCATTTGGAGGCTGAAGAGAGAGGAAATGCAAGATGGAAAACCCTGAGGAAGAAATTAAAATTATTATTAAAAAGTTTGTCTCCTGTTGGAAACATTTCTAAGCAGTCTGGCACCAAATCCCCTAGGACTTGCTTGCTGCAGAATATGTCAAAAGGAGGTTTCTTCCAGAAACAGACCAACTGCTTCGGAGTTATTGCCTCATCTAGAGCAACAATCCAGATGCCAAAACATTGAGTGGTTTAAGCTTGCTCTGCTACCAAGCCAGCTGAAAAGTCATGCTGTTTGTGCAGTTTCTCAATGGTCGCCTTCACTCTCACAGTTACTGTCCATCTCCGCTGCTCAAAAATCCACTAACTATACCTGTTCTGACATATGTATACACAAACTAAATTTTCTGTGCCAATTTAGACTTTCATAGAGTGTGTGTCTTGATATGTAAAGTTTTATCAGCCCTGGGAGGTGCCTGTTGAAATACTGGGCAAACAAAACCAATCACTGTTTGCATTGGGGACGTGGCACAAGATCCTTGGCCACAAGGGAAGTACTCTGCAGATGAGAAAAAACACTAAGTCACACCTTCTTCTAGAAGCCTCTGACAACTGCAGCTCCATGTTTTCTTGCCCCACCAACCCTAACCAAAGGACTGTCCTAGGCATCCTCTCCCCAGCAATGTCCTAGCCTAAAGGAGAGAAAACCTGCAGCACGTCTTCCTCTGGTAGCCCCAACTGCATCTGCAGCTCCAGGCTGTGTCCTCTCCCTAGCCCTAATCCAAATCCTTACTTCATTTTAAGTGATCCCAAGAATCTCGCCAAACACCCAAAAGACAATAACCCAAACCAGGACACAACTAAGAATTTTCAGGCTCTATCCACAAAACCTGAGTCTCTACATATACACTTGACTATTCTCAGACCCTTCAAGCTCTCTGTGGGGATTTCTGCCCACCACCCCTAGCATTTATGCACCTTTCCTGAGTCAGAACAATCGTGTGGTCTCAAAGTTCTCTTGTAATTTTCAGTCCAACGTAATCAAGGTTGGAAAAGACCTCAAAGATCACCAAGTCCAACTGTTAACCCAGCACTGCTGGGGATGGTAACTCAATCACTTTCCTGGGCAGCCTGTTCCAATGTCTTAGAACCCTTTCGGTGAGAAAATTTTTTCTAATATCTGATCTAAATCCCCTCTGGTGCAACCAGACACTCATCCTCCCTTTTCCCCTGTGCCAGGGGCTGGCTTGGACTCTCCAGTAGCTATCTGTTAAATGAAGCACAGTAAGACACTGCATAGAAGCTAAAACCATAGACCTGTTTTACTTTATAGAAACAAAAGGGCATGATGGAAGTGGAAAGCTGCTCTAGTCCCATGCATAGGGAGAAGCTAGGTCACTTCCTTCCTCCAATAAAAAACAGTTCTCATAGGTATGGGAAGAATCAACAGCTCTACTTGTGCTGTCCCCAAGGCTTGGCATTCCAGGAGATATCTCCAAAGCTGGACAGACAAGCTGAAATGTGCTAGCCACTAGTGTGACTAACTTATTAGACCTTCCTGGGGTTTTTTATCATGAGTTAAGAATTTGAAAAACTTCTGCCAGGAAGAGAAGGCGTTTCAAGCAACAGTTGATAAAAGATCTAATGAAAAGCACCAATAAACTGCCCATAAAATTCTTGCAAGAAAGCGTCAGTTAAGAAAATATTCAGAGGATGGCTGCCAAAACCCAGTATCTGAAAAGACCTTGATTCTAGGAGGAAATGGAAGAGAAGCATTTTCAGAGAATAAACTTGAGAAATGAAGAAAGATTGAAGTGATGTGTGTTCACAGATCAATCCAGGCTGGAGGGAGAGATATCCAACAGAACTCTTTGCTCAAGTAACAGATCATATTCCTAAAAAGAGGAGCTAACTAATGATCTGATCTGAAAGTAAAAGGGCATTTAATATTTGAGAATTCAGTAAATTCTAGCTACAGTAAACCTTCACAGAGACATTTCTCTCTTCAAATTAAGTTTTACAGACTTACATTCAAACAAGCAGCCTTTCAGCACTTGATAATTATTAGCCTAGACAGCTTCAGTATCCACATATTTTTAACTCATGCTCTAGTGGCAGCTTCAAAATGCCCCCAAATATTTGAAAAGGACAGAAAAATCCACTAATAGTCTTAAAGATGAACAAACCACCTTGAAAGAGTGAACAATGAAAAGTAAAAATATTTTGTTGCAAAAGACATGGCTAAGGAGTTTCAAAATATAAACATGTTCCTGGGGTCACAAAAATATTTTTGGGAAAACATTCTTGAGTGATTGCTAATGATGCCCCTGACATAATTTGTTTAGAATCAGATGAACAAGGTGCTTTTTTAACAAGCAGGACAGAACTGACTTTGTCCTATAAACGGCTCACAGTCCAGTCTAATACATAAAAAGTGAATAAATACCTATGCAAATATGTAGTATCGAGAAAACAATATTCCAAACACAGGACTGCATGAGTCTTGCTCTGCCAAAAACTGAAAGTATGAACAAAATAGAGGCCTTGCAAACAGCTCAAGAAAGGCAACAGGGAAGATTGTAACTAACTTCACAAGCTATTTATACAGAACCTACAATCAAGACTGATGATGCATCTATAAATTTACAATTCATGCACAGTTTTTGCACTGAGTAGCAATGACCATGGATATGCTTTCTAAAACTGCTAAATATGTTTCTTAAACATACACTCTTGAAAAATTTCTCACAGGATTACCTTGCCTTGCATTTGAGCAACACTCCTTTCGAGTGGGTTAGTGTTCCACAGTCTCCTGCCCTGCCAATAACCAAGTATCAGTGAAACTATTTAGTCTGCTGAAAGGCATTTTTTAAAAGCATAAATACAAAGACAGGTCATTCTGTCTATACTCAAGTATGCCACTCACTGGCTATTCCCCTCTTCTCATCATGGGCTTAGCATTAGGGTTAGCATATTACCTTTGGCCCCTCACCTAAACTACATTATTAAATAGCTCTTCATTATGAAACTGCAATAAAAATTACAGATTAAGGACTCTGTATTCTTATAAAACTGTTTCAAATGTCCTCATATGAACCTAAATCTTAATGCTTAATGAGGCTCGGGGCCCATCTCTCAAACCTGGATACATGCCAAATTCATGATGCTGATAATGTTTTGGCTTTACAGCACAGAGCCTGAAAACCACAGGAGAAAATAATTCCTTCTCACCTCAAAGCGTGGGTCACATTCAAAACTTCAAATATGCCTATGAAACTCAAATGCCTTCTTAGCTTCCAAGAATAGGAAAGTCAAGCAAAATACTAATTAAGCATAAGGGCTGGGCATCTACTGACTTCTCCACTGTTCACTACACAGCCAAGTGCTGAAATGAGGCCCATAACACTGACAATTAGAATGGCATATCTGAAAAATCCAATAATCTACAAAGACTATTTGTTTTCCCCTACTAGATGACGTAAGTGACATTAACTTGCAAGAATAACAATTGTAACAGCATATATACAGCAAAAGCTGTTCTTCATACCTCACAGTATCACTGACTCAGAGCACAGAAGTTTTATTATTTCACAGCATTACATTTGTACTGATCTGGCACATAGCCAGCCCTTGCTGAAAACTGCATTCATGCCAGTCCAAAGCTTGGTCAGATGCACTAGAACCAGGATACACATCCAGAGAAACTGCTCTTTGAGAAAATGCAGCTCATTCATCATCAACAACATGAAGAACACAAGCTAAGGGGATTTCTTACTTATGGAAGAAAATAATTCTCATGACAAAATAAATTATAAACTCCATTAAGTAACTCTTGGTTATAATCACTTTCCGTTCGCTCAGAATAGTAGCCACTTTTCACATTTTTGTTAAACGCTATTAAAATAATCTATGTGCATGACTGATTTCTCATCTTTTTTATTTAAAAGTAAAACCTAAAGAAATTCTCATACTTTTTAAGAGCACATATTCCAAGCATGCACAGCAGAAGAGAACTGCCTTTCCTATATATTGTCCTACAGGAGAAAAAGTGTAAAACTTTTTCTTTAGTTCACTGTACGTATGCAATTTTACCAAGATTACTTAAAAACAGTAAAACATCTTTGTATCTCCTCTTTCAAAAACAACAACAAAAAAGTTACAGAATCAAAGAGTCCCAGTTTCAAATAATAAGTGCAGTTTCTGAACATTTTACTAAGTTACATAATGCCATGTGCTAATAGATAAAATAACTGTCTCTAAAAAACAAAGAAGACCTTGGAAAAGTGCTCATAAATTGGTACCCAGAACTGCACAGGAAAGTGACATCCATCTTTAACCACATACAGTTAGTCCTCTTTCACTTTTATATGTGTATGCCATTACTTCTCAAGATATGCAGTTAAATACTTTCATGCTTGAGAAAAATCAGATTTATTATGCCTGCATGTACTGCTATTAATTGATTTTAATACTTATGTAAACCAGACATGCAGCTAAATTATTCCCCTTACAGAACTCAAGGTATTACACACAATCATTACATTGTTGCACTCTACTGCAAAGCCAAATAATTTCTGCTAATATCAAACTAGATTCAGTTTTAGTTCACTGTTAAAGGTCTTTTGCCCAGGATCCATATCCCAATTGTTGTTGTTATTCTTCTTTATGGTCTGGTCCTGTTCCTGACATTAGAATCTCATTACTACTAATACAAACTTTCAGGGTGATTGGATTGCTTGATTCCAGAGAAAGCTTCAGAGAAAATATGATCCCAATTGCATGTCAGAAGTACTTAGAGGTACACTGGATATATATCCTGTTTGGCTAATCATATCAAAACAAGCAATTAACTCAGATTTTTGAAGTCTCACATCCTTACAGAGACCCCTTTAACTACTCAATGCCCAACATGAATAAAGGAATCCTGGAGTAGCAGAACTCAACAAGGGGGGGTGGGCAGCAAGGAGAAGCAAAAAAATTGAAAATACATTTGCAAGGATGTTAGAGCAGTAACAACTTGACTTCCATACCTGCTGTTTCAAAAAATGCAACAGAACCACCCAAACCAGCAGGGCAGACAGAGAGACAGGATATGCATTTTTTGAGCAGTCAACCTTCATTCAGATGCCTGAATCCATAGAATAGGAACAAATAAGCATTGCAACAACCAGATATAATTTATTTCTGATTAATCCTCTAGCTTCTTGTGATATCTGGGTCAAACCTAAACATTAAATCTATGTAACAAGGGAGAAAAAAAAAATTGAACATGTGCTGGAGCAGCAATAGGGGAATTCCAGCGGTATTTGCTGTTACTGGTGTTGTATTCCTGCATCATATAGCTTTCTACCATGACCCCAGGAAGGCACATTTGCCCACCCATGCAGAAACTCTTCAGTCTTTTCATACGAGAATTTAATTCACAAAGCATGAACAGAGCAAGAACTGCCCCTGCCTATATAGCTCTTATATCCCTGCTGAAATCACCATCTGCACTGATGTCAGACAGCTATGCTAAAAAAACATGAACTCATTTCAGACAACAGAAGTCATAGTCACTGGCTTCTCAGCACAGCTGGGTGAACAATTAGAGTCACTACTGTCTAGGCAACTGCACAAATGGGCTTTCAAACAGTCTGAGAAAAGAAAGGGCTTGTGTTGCTCTCATCTGTCGACTTGTTGCTTTATCGCATCCTGCATTGTTAAAATATGCCCCTCAGCCCCTCAGCTGAGTATGTCAAACTATAAAGTTCATACTGGGGCCAGATCAAAATGGCAGCCACAGCACAGACACTACCAGAGGGCAGGTGCAAGGCCTGTGTGTTCCAGTGCTCCTGTGGCAAGCATAGACATCCAGACTGCTCCTCTAGTCAGGATGGTGCTCCTCAACACATTCATCCCAAGAGCTTGAGGTTTTGGCATAGAACAGTTGCATTCATTTCATTTATTAAAATATGTGGATTGTTGCTGGATGTGAATGAATCATTTATAACCAGTGTAGTGATGTCTGCTTTTGTCTGTAGGCTGTCTAGGATGTGGAGATTGGGATCAAGTGGAGGCAGGCCTGGCCTTACTGTGTATAAGGGTCAAACAATCCTGCTACAGACAGAAGCAGAGATTCCCCCTGCATTCTTTTGCACAGATCTGTCTCCTTGGGGAATGGATTCCGGCATGGTAACTTCCCCATTTCCTTCTTCAAAACACCTGCAAAGCCAGAAGGTAACTTGAGATATGTTTGGGACATTCAAGGCATGCTGACTGCGTCCCCACTCCTGAGAGAAGTTTCCAGTCCTCCAGCCATGAGCCCAAGTTCGCTTTCAGTCTTCCTCACAAAATGCAGCAGGCAAGGAAAACCCTGAACCAGTCATGTGGAAATTAAGCACAGCTATTCCAGATTCACATGGACATCACCCACGCAAGTGTCTAGCTACAAGTTCCCAGTTAATGCCACTTGCAGTGAGTACTGTCCTGTGGATAAAAACAGAGGTAAGTTTGCTTTTCCCTAAAACTTCAACAAATCAGATAAAACCTGTCCAAAACAGTGAGTTCTTCCATTTTCAGAAACCAAAATGGCTATAATTTGTTTCTTGTCTTCTGAAGTTATCAGAGATTTATATCAGGTTTTCATCTACTTGTTGAGGTCAGCTGCAATGCAAGCACAACAGACTGGACAGGAGTAAAGAGAAAGTTTGTAGACCACCACATTTTTTTCATTAGGTACCCTGGTAATTTTCCAGTCACAAATAAGTCACAAAAAACCTGTCTAGGAAGACAATATTGCTTGTGGCAGCTTTACAGTGCTTCTTCACTGAGCAACAGATAAAAAACTAACTATCAGTGCTTCACTTGCCAGAGTATGTTTTGAAGATACTCTAAAAGTTCTCAGTGTTAGACCCAAAAATTTCTCTTGAGTTCTCTATTTTACAGTGGACTTGGAACCAGTGAGGACTACACTTCTACTGCTGATGCTATCAAGAAATGAAATTTGAAGGCCGATTTGGTGGCTTTCTTATTAATGCTCTGTAGTCTAATAGAGTTTTACCAACTAGTTACAGCTTGCTAACCAAGAGCAGGATGCAATACAAACTTCATGGCTTTTAAGATTTGAGGCTGAGGAGACAGATTATTTTCAGGCTGATTTGCACTGATCCACAAGTGATAAATGAGGACAAGCAATTTTCCCAATATCACAGAACAGTTACATAGTATAACCACATTGACCTGGTTATTACTGGAGCTCACAATCTTCTAAGAAATACATATTTAGTAGTCTCATTAGCAAAACATTAGTTAGTTAAGCCTTCCATCTTAAAGATTTACGGCATTTAAATCAGACTACCTCTGCTTACTTGCTTGCAGATGAGATTACAATCTAATCTTGAAATACACAGCCCTTGCTTTTCATGCAACACAATTCAACCTTAACATTTAAAGAACACTGTGAAGTGATTCAGCACACAGCACTTCCCTTCAGCACACAGAGGAGAGAGATTTTGTGTGAGGCAGCCCTTAAATACAAAGAGGGTATGCTCCTTATGAGTTACACGATTTTTGATCAACAATAACAACTACTTCCCTCCTCCCAAAGCCACTCCTCAGCAAAGACACGCAACTACAATCAAAATAGATCACATCATTTCCTTTCTATTTTTTTCACCTTTATAAGTTAAAGTTCAAGCTGTCTGATTAATGACACCAGTGAAACATGTAACAGTATTTACACAAGTAGGTTTCAGATCTATGGTAAGCTACCTAGAGCTGAGTTACAGGATATTAGCTCAACTCTACTGCTGAAAACAGCTTCCAAGTTCCAGTACCTGGAATAGTACAAAACTTTACCAATAGCTGCAATTGTCCAGCTCCAAATCCGAAGAGATCTCCTTTATAAGTATGGATTCAGTTCTGCACAAGCTTCATCATTCTGGTGTGCAAAGACAGCTTTTATCAACTTCAGTGACAATCCTGCATATCCAGGGAAATTGGTCCATGCATGCAATTCAGATCAGCTGATTCTCCCAAATGCCTGACAACCTGATTTTCAAAGGACTAAGGGCATTAGGGCACATTTCCAAATTGCTCTTAGAAGCACCAGCTTTCTCACCAGCTTTGGTATGTAAACCTATAACAAGGTTTTGGGACTCTTCCTAAAAACTAGGCATTAGAAGTACAGAGAGAAACGTGCAAAAGCTAACTTGTGTCTGTCATCCAAAAATTACAAAACACGTCATTGAAACACACCTTTGGGCAAAATATAGAGGATGCCTAACCTTTACAGAAACTATTAAAGCAGCTGTATATTGATGGTATTCAGATGGCTAACTCCTGACAGCACTCAGACTTGGAGGTGGTTCAAAACGCCTCATTGTAGCAGAGACGTCCACAGGCAGGTGTGGAACATGGTTTGCCAATCTGTGGTTAACTGCGATAAATAAAAGGAAACCAAAAAACAAACGTAATTTATTTTTTTTTCACATAACTCAGCTAAGGAGCTGGGGTGGAGTGAGAAAAGCACTTCGTAAAGCCTGTTTTTTTAGGCCACATTTCAACCCTCACCATAACAATAGCTTTGGCACTGAAATGATAGTGCAGTGAAATACCTCTGTGCACAATGTCAAAACTCTCAAAAGGAAATCAACAATGGACATACCAGCTAAGGTTGTGTTCTACTTTAGTCAAGATTGTATTCAAGGCTCAAAACTGTAAGCATTACTTACTCACACAGAAGAATGCCATTTTCTAATCCGGAACGAAAATCTTTCTCACCAAAACTTCTGCCTGTCACTTGCTGCAAAAGAGTAGAAGGAAACAAAAGAGTGCCATCTATTAGAAAGTGAGCTTTACAAGTGCAACTCATAATATTCAGTTAGAGCATCTACTGTGTAAAGAACATTTGAGGTTTACAGGCCTTGCAAAGGACTAAGTCATGTCCATTTCTCCTTCCCATTTCATCAAGCTATTTAATATATAGGGCAAAGTATTTGCTCCAGCCAGTGCAATTGCAGATTATAAAGGGACAGTTTTCTAGCAGTAAAAACCAAAAATGACAAAACAAAAACTACAATGTAATCTTCAAAATATTTTAGAAGTTCTATTTTGTAGTGCTTTGAAATTTAAAACTATTGCATTTAGCAAACTATGTGTTTTTATTGCTTTTTTTGCACCGCATTAAACATTTTGTACTGGCCTTGAGCTTTAGTCCTTAACTTACCATCTTTATAGAATAAGCAAAGACAATAATAAGTAAAGACAATTGAAAGCACTGGCATGAGTTGTAGCCCTTCAGACACATGCCTCAATACTCATGGTCATATTAAAAGATACCTCATCAGCAATTCAACCGTGAATGTTAAGAGAATACAAACTCAGTGGAAGCTAAGGGTCCCCCCAGGTACACTCAGACCAGGAGGTACGCTTTGCCTCACAAGTTCTTAAGCCAGTCTTGCTGCTTAGGCATGGACCATCTAGAAACCTTCCAGGAATCCCAATCTTGCCTGAGGGTGCTGGATGCTACAAGCATGACTGAACCCTCATTCATGACTCACTACTATATTGACAATGTCTTGCCATTCATCCTCCTATCATTCTCAACAGATGATATGTTCAGTTAAAAGTAAAAAATACTTTTTATTATCATAACAAAAGATATAAAAATAGTTATTATGTTTAGAAAGCACTGAACAGAAACAATACAAAGAAAAAAAAAAGTTTTAATTGTCCTATAGGAGGTCTTCTCTTTAGTTAGGCAAAACATTTACCGGATGCTTTTAGAGTTCTCATTGGCTTACATCCAGTCTTTCAGCAAGACCCTTTCTCTATGTGTTGCTTCCACCATAGAGAATGGTGAGCTGGGGACACATCTGTCATCTGTTTTCTCCTTGCTATTATATTCAGATATAAGACCCTTCCCCTCCTAGTTTCCTGTCTTAAAGACAGCAATTTATAAAAACTGACAAGTTTGGCACTGTCCCACAGGATTAGCAAATGCATCAGTTTCAGAAATGCTGGTTATAGCTGTGCAGTCTTGGACAGAGAGCAACACTTTTTAAATTGAAATGCAAATGCAAAGCCTAAAATCTAATCCTTCCCTAAATTATATACATACTGTTTTGTTCAACGTGAAAGAAGTTCTTCTACACTCTGAAAAATATATCATAAGGACATCTGTGGAGAATCATATCTTATGCAAATATATAAAGTAGAACAACACACTGTGTTGCACTCATATCTCTGAAGAAACCACAGATAATTTGTGGTAAATGACCTTTAACCATTTAAACTATATCTAGCCATAGTAAATCTTCTCCAATCTTGATCTGCTGGGACACGGGGAAATCATGACAATAAACCATTAGCATTTAGGATGAATTACAGGTGGAGCATATCAAAACTGAATTTTGTTTCATCCACAAGATATAGGACAGAAAGGAGTAGGAAGAGCTACTTCATAGCAGTCTGACTCCAAGTTATTTTTTTCATCTATGAAAAAATTAAAGAAAAATTATAGTTATCCTATTTTACTCCTCAACACCATGTCCCAGACATGGAGCCTTCTTATGCCTTTGTTGAAGACCCTCATTTACCAGGGAGCAGTACTGAAACTGTTACCACAATTCAGGTAGGAATCTACCTGCCAAAAGCTGTCACGAGTATTGCTGTTATTACTGATGATGTAGGAAGGTTTCATACATAACTTCTGTCTGCACAAATAAAATCACGAAATACAGATGCACAGCTGGTACATTAATTCATCCAGTGAGAGGTACAACACACACTGACAGGAGGTGAGGAAAGACAGGAAGGTCCAGGAACAGTGCATGTCTGTGTGAAAAGGAACTGGAAGTAAATGAGGCGTGGCAAGGTTTATGCCTGTTCTAGATGATGAAGCTGCAGAGGGAAAACATTAATCACCTACAAGTCTCCTGATTTAGTCAATTAAAATGTAAAAACAGTTCAATGGAGAAAGGCTAGAAACTAAAAATAAGCACAAAGATGACATTATAAATGGCAAAGATAAACTCAAAATGGACTGAGAGAAGCAAGAAGGTGGACCCACCTTCTCCAGAGGAAACGATAGCTCAGTTGCTTGGTGTACACACACACATACATCTCCCTCTCTGCAGGGGCCACTTTGGGCCATACCCTCATGAACAACTAGTGCTGGCCCACAGGCCAACCTGGTGCACATTGCTGAGATAACCTCTGCTCAGCACACCCAGAGCAGGAGGAGACAAAAGGACATCAAGCAAAAGAATTGGCGCTCTCGTATTTGCACACAAAGAATCTCTCAGCAAAATGCATATTTACCCAAACTCCAGCAAAAATTAAAGTTCTTACTGTTCTTACCAGCTTATCTTCCATCTCAGGAAATAAAAGCCTCCAGTTTCCTGGATGAAACTCTGAAAACACTGACACACAAGGATTAAAGGACAGCATTTGCAGTGCTTCTACTGAGCTTCACTGGAAAAAAGGAAATTGTTCACCTGCAACTAAGTACAGAAAACTGCAAAATGGAAGAACAAATCTTTAGCCCGTCAGCTTTCACAGTACAGAGAACTGGTGTTCAGAACTGAATCTGCACAAAACCAGTCATGAACATAGGCAAGACACTCTCTATCCTGGACTGCTGTCTTCAGGAAAGAAAAAAAGTACAGTAACACGAAAACCCAAGATGTTAACTGAGAGAACTTTTGAGAACTGGCCTTTCTTTGCACGGCCTGGTTTCCAGACTGCCACATCTTACATGCTTTGGAGACACAACTCCATTTTCCACCTTGCACTCTTCCCACCTCACTGGTACTGACCAGCACACTTAGGCAGTGCAGGAAGAAGCAGGATGGATGGAAGAGTCCTCTATCCACTCTGCAATGGCAGCATACTGTAATTCTTGCAGTGCCGGGGTGCCAAAGTTAGAATAAAGTACCTTAAAGAAAGAACACAAACTGTATCTTTGCTAATGATTAGCAGAATAGCCTCCCACTTCTTTAATAAGTTCAGCAAAGCTGAGTGGAAAAAAAGTTCTATTTCCCTGTCATGCTGGAAATTAAAAATAGAGAACAGAAGCAAAACAGTATCATTTATTACTGTGTGCTTCATTTATGTGAGGAAGTGTTGTTTTTATTCATCATCTGGATGATATTTTCTTCTCTGTAAAAAGCTACAAGTGTTGCAACCATGGCAATTATTTGAGTGCTGGGTGCATTTCTCAGTTTCCCTGTCACTTAACAACAGAAAATGAACCTAAAATGAGTAAAAGAAGTTTTTAATGGCAACAGCTTTAATGCATATATGCATACCAAGTAACACTTGGTATATATTGTATTTTTTCTGATTAACTCTTTTGTTCTTCGCTGTTTCACATGCTATGAAATATATATCATCAAGGATGGCTGTCTTCCAGCCACTAACCATTGCCATATTGTAGAATTTTATTTTCTCAAAGCTTCAGTTTATATTGTTTTCCTTGCATTTTATATTGCTGCTGGTGCTTCCTGAGATGGAGCTTGCAAAACCTCTCATGTCAAAACAGCTTGGGGGCATGAAAAAGAAAAGGTGACAAATTAGTGAACAGATGCTGGCCCCAGGTGAAATTTATCTAGGCCAACAAGATATAAGTAGTTGAACAAACAGTTGGTCATCAGGGATAACACACAGAAAACACTTAGTTTCATTTTCTATAGGCACATCTGAAAATGCCATGTTATGCAGTGAAAAAGATTAGAGACACAGAAAAAAGAGGTCTTTGTCTCTCATTACACATTTCTGAGAGCTTATGAAGCATGACAGTAAAGAGAGGAAGATTTTCAAAGAGTTTCATAAGCTGTTCATTTCTTTTTATGTGAGTATGTTGTTCTGTTTTGTGCAACCATTATTCTCCTCTAAATTATTTTTTTTCTTAAAGTAAAAAATCAGGCCCTGCTACTTAAGTAGGAAGATATAAAAGTAAGGCTTAAACTGTAGTAATCAGGTATGTATATAGAAAGCATTGGATTGTACAAATAACAGGGAACACAAACCACCAAAACAAGCATGATAGCTATTAGGACATCCTAAGATTTGGCTCCTCTAGAGTAATGAATTCCTACTTCCCTGTTTCTGAGTTATAATCTGAGCTAATAACGTGAATATGCAAGTTAAATTCCATTTTCATATAGCATAGGCAAAAGATTTTTGTACTAAACAACCCTGATCAGTTAAAGCCAGCTTCACCTTTGCAGCCCAGAATTCCACCACATTGCTGTGACAGTGCATTGGAGCCTGGAGACCCTTCATTGACTCCTGCTTTGGCCACCTATTGATCATGCAATGTCTCTGTCTGCAAAAGTGGACACAGCACATCATCTAGGTGTGAGTTCCCTCTCTCTTACCACACAGAGGCATTTAAATTGCTAAAAATCATAGCAACATATACCAGTCCCAAACAGCTTTTTTACAAATACGAGGAAGCTAGTTGATTTAGTACTGAGAAACTTAAAGATTGCATGTATGGAGTCTTCCAGGGACAACAACCACTGGTCTAATATACCTGTCTTCCAAGAAAGCTGAATGATGACAAACACTCTGCTCAAAGCCTTCCATGACTTTACAGGATTGAGGTAATTTGTCACTGAAATCAGTAAAAGTAATAAAAAAGTAAAAAGTAAAAGTAGTGTGTAATTCTACTCTCAGGGAGAAAAAACCCGCAAGAGCTCAGAAAGACTTATGTGGCCAGCAATGAATCACCTGAAATTCTGTGATACAGACTTGAAAATATGAAGAATATATGGGAGAATGACAGGAGATTTCACACTTGGGGAACAAAATTAATCTGAAAAGAAAGCTTAACATTATTTTTAGGTCTTCCACTTCCTGGTCACTTAAGTTTAACTGCAATTTGCAAAGTTAACTGCCTGTGCTGAAGTCTTTTTTGTTCTTTTCCTCTGATTGTTCACCCTCTTATTATTCTTTAATGAGACAAAAAGCTGACTCGCTGTTTTTATACTTCATATACATTTCACTTTTTCTAGCAGCAATAGAATAAAATAGCATATTCTCCCCTATTTGCTTTAAATTCCCTTCTGCCCTACTGCTAATCAAGTCAGCTGAGAGTTTGGTGTCAACATATAGCATGGAAAGACCATATCCACTGATACAAACACACTCCTCTTTGGTGGGCCCAATTCTAAAGGAATTATATTCCTCACTAAAGGAGTAATTTATTTACAAAGGGATGCTAGTAACTGCTTTTTGTTTTCCATGAAGGGAGCAACAACTAAAAAAACCACAACAGTGGGGGTTTGTTCTGATCCTTTGCATAGGTTAATGAGGACATGATACTATGAATGGACACCTATATTTAACATGTAGACTAAACCGGCTCATAGTACATTGTTTAGGAGACATGACAAAAGAAATACTGAAAGAGTAGTACATACCACCACCACCAGTTTTACCCTACCTAAGGCTTTAAATCTAAGTCTGGGAAGATTTTGCCCTTGCTAAATCCTGCCCACCACCAGAGCTTTCCACACTGAAATTCTGTACTGCTAACAGTAGTATTAAACATGCAGGGTTGCTCTACATTAGCTTGGATTTATGATCTTGCAGAGCCGTGCGCATTTCTGCCAGGACATCTGGTAGTATAATCCTGTTTGGCTGGCAAGCTGCTAAGGAGTGTTAAAATTTAATGACAGAGTAAAATCAGCTTCCTTTTCATCTCCCCTCCCTAATGCTGTTTGTATACATTTCCAGGTACATTGCCAGATATTGCAGCCTTCCCTATGGGGTGGGGTGGGGCGGAAAACATTTCAGTCAACGTTGAACATTTTGTGAAGAAAGAGAGCAAAGAGCAGGAAGGGAACTTAAAAGTGACTTCTGTCAGATTTCTCTTGGCTGCAGCACATGCCCCGAAAGCTTCACCTACCATCAGGTCATTTGTTACATCCAATTTGTATTTGACAGTCAGTAGATTGGCATTGTGTTATTTTATGGGCAACCAGACTCTTATCTCCGGTGTTATCAAAATTATGTAACAGACAACAGACATGACAGACCACCCTAGGGTGTTTTTAATCAGTTGTTCAATTTAGGCTCCTTTTTATTGCTGCTAAAAAAAAAAAAAATTAATCTCTTATTTCCTATCCTGTGGTACCCATCATCCCTTTCTTAGTTTTAAGAATTAAAGGAAGGGATAATTGTAGGGTTTTGCCACAGATTTATCAGTAAAGTGAGTGGAGAGAAGGAAGATGAAGCACTATTTCAAGAAAATAACTTGTATTTGATAGAAGGTACATCTTACCAAAACGATACATTCTTTAGCTGTTTGCTCTTTTCTGTAAAAACAAGACTCCATGCAGATGGTCAGAGGAGCAGAGATCAGAGGAACACGAATGATGTGAGGTCAACAGGTACAAGCATGCACCTCCTCAGTCCAAGGCCCTCATTTAATCTAGTCCTGTCTGTCTGGAGAGTCTGGCCTGACTTTCTACACTGCCTGGAGAAAGCTCCCTGTTCAGCTGTCCCTTTAACTACTGCATAACCTGTCCCGCTTCAGGGTGAACCAGTACACAATGGCAGTTCCTGCACCTTTGAAGGGAAGAGGAGCAGATGACTAGCAAATACTATCATGAACATTCTTTCCCAAGGTCTTACTTTCTTACCCAACCAGGCTAAATAACCAGTCTGCTCACTGACAAATGAAAGGCTAATTAAAGTTATCATGAATTTACTTTTTGTGTGATTCCCTGGGGATTTCCATGGACAGACAAGCATTCACAATGCCTTATAGTGTACCTCTTCAGTTACATACAGAAAGAAAAGTGTATACAGGGAACTCGTCTCAAAAGCAGAAACTGTTGATTCAGCTCTTATTTTTTTCCTTAACTAATCCTTCTTGAAGTTGGAATCAGTACTGATGGAGGAAGATTACTCAAGCTCTGGCTACTGAACACAGAGCAGCTGTCCCACCAATACCTATTTGCCTCACATTTTATCACCAAGTCAAAGATGTTTTTTAGCACAGGACAGGAGAAATTTTTTCCTTTGTCTCAGGTTGATTACATTAGCAACTGTCCAGCAGCACAGGAAATTTGGTTTCTGGCCATCTCTAAAAGAGGAAAGAATTAAAACAGGCATTTTTTTATCTTTTGACTCCTTTTTCAAGGTCTGGTAACCCATATTCTTGAAAAACTCTTCCTCTGAGATTTATGCTATGCTCTGTCATCTATGCGTTAAAACTGAAGCATCTATCAATAAAACCCTCTATTTTCTCTCCTCCAGCTTTAGAAAGTTTACACAGTCCTGAATCAGAAGTGTTTGAAGCTCTGTCAGTTACAGCTGCAGATGCAGAGCTAAACACAACACAGGCAGCAGACTCCATTGAACTCAACATCATGTCTCACCCTCATAGCAATGAAGAGATCAACAGCTCTGTAGGAGATGATAGGATCACTGCAGTATCTAGATTTGCTAATCCCCACTTTACACTGCTTTAACCTATTTTACATTAATTGCTGCATTTATATTTTACAAGACCACTGCACTACTTCTTGGACAAGCAGTTTTTGACACCAATGTGTTGCTTTCTGCCAGGAATGTGCATCTTGGCAGACAACTTAAAAACTGTACACATTTAAAGCTGTACAGAGACAGGAATACAAACATATGAGATGCTCCAAGTTAGAGAGGCCCAGCACTAGAAGCACTTCAGCTTGTCATTAACCACTGTCAGAGGGACTACCAAAGCTCAGTACTATTACTGAGATTTTGCAATGAAAAACGTCTGGTAGGAGACACCAGCTTTCCTTTTTGAAGAAATTAAGTGTTCACTTGAGCAAAACATTATTAAATTTAACCATCCATTTAAAGATGACACTCAGTGTCTTAGGTCTCAGTGAAGCCTCTGAAATGCCAATGATGAGCATCAGTAGGCACCAGTCTACCTTGAAGCTTTTAAATTTAATACCGTCAAGTTGTTTCAAGGCAAGTCCACATGTAAAGTGTCCCATTTACAGTCTGTGCAATTTAAATATATATATATATATATATACAAAAATATAGCTCAGCAAGGCATTTAAGACTTGATTTTCCAGACAATAAGCCTGGAAGCCTAGAGCAAGCAAAGCAGGAAACTCCATAGGAAATAGAGACATGTCATACAAACACTGCTGAAAGGCGAAATTCTATCTACTATCAATACAGCTCTGCAAAACTTTGCTCCTTTCAAATAATAGGAAAAGAGGTAAACCACAGCTCTTTTGAGAACAATATCTGAGCTTCTTGGATGCTTCTGTACTATGGGTCCTCCCTTGGCATATTCTCCAGCAGGAACAGGGCTGCATGCCATGGTTTTGCAGTCACTTGCACATAAACCACAGAATTACTAGCAGGTAGTTCTAAACAGGAAAAACAGCACATTTCAAAAATCACAGATTGAAGAAAAATTATCCACTTTCCTGCAGAAAGGAGGCTAACCTTAATTCAGTCATAAACTTTTGAGACCTTTATTAATAACTCTTGGAAAGTAGATCTACTTTGTCCCTGCTTCTGTAGGGACAGAGTTAAGGAAAAGCATTCCCATTCTGAATGCTTTTCCAGCTAAGCCAATTTTTAAACATTTGGCTACCAAGTATGGTAGACTCACAAGACTAGACTCACAAGAATTTAGGAGGGCACACAGTCAGGACAGCTGATCCCAATTGACCCAAGGATATCCCATACCCTATGGCTCATGCTCAGCAACAGAACCAGAGGGAAGGCTGGTAGGGAAGCTGCTGCTGGGGTACTGTCTGGGCATTGGCAGGCTGTTGGTGAGAAATTGTCTTCTATTGCAACACTTGCCTTTCTTGGGTTTTATTTACCACTCTTTGTTATTTTCCTATTCATTACAATGTAGGATTATTTTATTTCAATTATTAAGTTTTTCTTATCTCAGCCCATGAGTTTTCTCTCTTTTACCTTTCCAGTTCGCTTCCCCTCATTTTCCTGGAGGGGAGGAGTGAGTGAGCAGCTGTGTGGTGCTTAGTTGCCAGCTAGTATTAAAACACAACACAGTCACAAAAGGAATGCTGCCGTAAGCGAATAAAACCACCAGAAACTAAATAGGAAGGTGTGGTGAAACAGAACAACTATTTCTCTCTAAATTATGATGACATTACAAGAAGTAGAAAACCCACTGCAGCCTCTACTGGAATAAAATGGTTTTCTGTTCTCCCCAGCTCTTCTCCATGGCTCCTTTGACCCAGATCTTGAAGGATGGGCAATAACCCTGCAAAAGGGAATAGTGACTGCCATTAATATTCCAGACAAGAAAAGCACTGCAGAATATCTAGAATCAATTGATGTCTTAGAGCACATGGACATGAGATGTTGGTAGATTTGATTGCCTATAAATAGAAAAGGAAGTACTTCTGTAAGATTTCAAACCACAGCTTACTCTTGAAAAGACAGTTCCAAGAGCCATCAGCATCTTAAGCAGAAGAACCTCTATTTATTTCTCTGTCCTCCTCCTCCTTCTCCCAAAAATTATAATTTTCTCCAATTAAAGAATGTTTAGACCTATCTTTCAACAGATTGCTCCCACAGGAGCTAGGGATCTTGCAGTGCATTACGAGTACTAGATTGAAAGCCATTTTTATGTCTTCTGATTTAGCTGGAATAGAACAGTTACAAATAACAGTAACAGTAACCAGTAAGAGTTTTCTGCTAAATGGAGTTCATAAATCAATACAGTTGTCCCCTGCAATGATAAACATGCCATTCACAGACCACAAGCATCAAATCAAGACCTATTTACTAGGTTACCCCTGAGACAAAACCCAGTAATGTTACACAGAGTAAGTTGTTGCTCTTTTCTCCCCTGTTGCTGCAGATATAGGGAGCCTTTGTTGGGTGGACACAGAAGCAGAGGGAGAAAGGGAGGAGGATTGATGATGCATACAACAATAATAAGCACTGCTCTTTTCTATTACTAGAGCACCTGTTGCCTCCATCAGTTCAGGCTCATCCATTATGCAGCACACCAGCCCTGACAGTTCCAGAAGCACCAGCTCTGAAGACAGGACAGACCTGACCAGGAAGCAAGACACAGAACGAGCACCTCTCATTGTCAGATCAATGAACGGGTGCTCATTCTCTGCCATGTTTATTGTTGCATGAAACAAATACTAGGAACAATTAGTTTAAGCATCTTGTTCAAATATAGTCAGGGCAATAAAAGAAGTTTGCCTCCTATAAAATTTAACAATTTAGTCTTGTAGAAAATATATTCCTGAAGAGGAAAAAAAAACCCTGACAATTATTTTAACTACTGTTACTTTTATTTTTACTCACAGTGGAAATCATGTAAGTTCTAAAATGGATTGAAAGGAATGTAATTATTTCACCATAATGCTTTAATAGTAGAATAGAAGACTATTAAAAATATGCTTAACATTTCCAATCTAAACAATAAGAACTGCAAGTTTCAAAACATTTGCTACATTTCTACAATTCCAAGAAATCTTTTCAGTTGGCCACTTCCCTGACAGAATCAGACCTGTCCCAAGGACATTTTCATTCTTTCTTACCAATCCAGAGTACCCCACTCATGTCAAGAAGGCAACTCAAATGCCACATTAAACATGAAGCACTGGCAGGAATCAACATTGAAAAGCATATTTAAATATCATCAGAGTTGGATTGCAAAGCACTTTTAAGAATTAGTTAATTTACAGTTTTCAGATGTCAAAATAAGAGGAAAAGGTATGATTGACTGAAGTCCTTTATCAGCACATTGGTTTTCCATGTACCTCCTGACACCCAATGTACACTCAGCAACCTCCTTCTAAGTTGAAATTTAAAAATCCATACTTGAAACTCGCCATTAATTAATGGTACAACTATATAAAAAAGGGAAATATTTTCTTTCAGTTACTTTCCTAAATAGGTTGTTTTCAAATTTCACATATTATTCAGATAGATTAAATTAAAGGCAAATAAATACCATCAACTTTCGCTGTTCCTTTTTAAAAGCATATAGTACTGACAACGTTATGTAGCACTCATCAGTAATATTGTACAGGCAACTATGGACGAATATGGCTGTCATACAAATTGGAAAATTAACCAGAACTGTCAGAACAAGAATACCTGCCTAATCTACAAGCAAAATTATACACAAAGAAAGGGGGAAAAAAAATCAAACAAACCCTACAATTTATTTAAATAAACCAGATATTCTGTGTATCAGCCACAACACTCTTTTGAGAAGGCATTCACTTACAGGAATTGTATTTCTCTCCTGTTGTTTTTTAATGTGACAATGTATCTGCATGACAGCAGGAGCTTTGTTGTTGAGTTCACACGCTCAAACAGTTTTTCAATCCTCTCTGTCTGCAAGTGCACCAAAGCCATATTAAAACCTGAGATAACCCCTGTGATGTTTTAAAAGGGAAAGCTCAGGAAGAACCCAAAGCTTCTTTCTCTAGCTAAAATTAAGTGTCTCTTGCAATCAGCTGACTTTATTAGGTGTAATTTCTAAACCTCTCGTGCTAAATATTGCCCAGCTTAGGCTGGAAGAAGCAGTCACCTACAGCAAGCTACCAAGAACAGCTGCTTGATAACAACCTGTCATGTGGAATTAAGGGCAAGTGTTAAGACTTCCCATGAGAGGGGGAAAAAGAAAAGGAAAAACACAGAAAAGAAACTGATGTAGGTTTATTGGCTATGAAAGCATCGTTGACACCCTCCTGAAATTTGAACAGCTTTACCTTAACAGTCAATCCAGTTTCTGAATATTTGCTTATTTTTCACTCCATGACTAGGGGCTCAGCAGAATATGAAAAGGTTTATATGGAGTTGGAGAGGCTGCTGGAAACTCAGTGTTATTTTGCCAAGACTGATCTGGTGAGACATTTGCAACCACGGCATGATTTAACTATGCCGGTTAATCTGTCTTAAAGCTAATTTGTCTTCTGGTATCAAGCCCACTACTGCTGGTTTTGTACATGAGGAGAGGCACCAGGTATCTGAGTATGAGCTGTCTCATTTCAGCCAAAACAGGAATATCAGCACCCTCTCCAACCATCTGTTTTTATCATACCCTGCAAAGTTGGCCAAACAATTTTAAGTCCAGTACTTTTGTAGTTTTTCGTACTCTGCACTACGACTCCACATTTTAAAAAACTGTTAGAAAATTTCTCCCAATTAGCTTGAAATCATACTTGTTTATACTTGTCATTCTCTACCTTTGAAAACACCACTGATTTTTACCATTTAGCAATAAAACAAGATATTTTTACATTAAAAGAAAGAAAGTTATTTTTCCTGCTGCCTCAGTACTTGGTGAATGACAAAGGCAAGGGAGCAGAAGGAAGAGTGCTAGATGCCTTAATTGTATATATTGAATCCCATAAATTTTTTGCATTTCACTTTCAGATGAAGTCTGATGAGTTTCTCTGGTTTCTTAAAGTTTTGACTTAGGCAAAAATAAGAGAAGACACATGAGGATAAAAATAAAGTTGCAGACAGAAAGTACTTTATGCATTAGGAGCTACACATAAGTCTGTTTGATGCAATTTAACTCCTACAGAAAAGCACAGCTGCTGTCTCCAAGAGTTAGAAATCCCATGTTCATACAAACTCTAGCAACATAAGAAGAGGCCTCACATAATTTATTTGAGTGATTTCATTTTTATCTTGATGAGCTGATACCACATAATACAAAGGCATTCGCATTAGTACAAAATTATCAAGTTAAATAAACTATGTCTCAAGAGCTACTTGTCTCTTACTGCCTGTCTGAAGAATCATTATATAATGGAACAAAATCGGATGACTACTAATATGAAAAAAACCAGATTTGACATCAGAAAAAATAACACTATTTTTGTATATTTTGCATCCAAACCACAAACCAGCAAGTATTCGAATTTTTTCCAAGACTAATAAAAGTTAAATTATTTTGTGGTCTTCAGTTACTGGGTTAAAACCAGATATGCTGCTTTAAAACTTTGTCTTTACATAGCAGGGTTTACAATTTAAACCAGACAGCAAATGCAAATGAACACTGAGACATTTGAAACTGGGTTTTGAACACTGTTCAGCACCCCTCTACCTAGGTCTGAACTGTCTCTTGAACCATATCACAAAAGCACACTCTCTCCATGATTCAGTTATGCCATTTTGTCCCACTCCCTCTCCAGCTTAACTCCATCCAACAAGACCCATTTTGCCACAAGTGAAGAACAAGTGAAGCAGGATTCTCTAGAGAAAAGCATCAGATTAAATGATCTTGTTTTTTCTCTGTTTAGTGGCTTTCTTTTGTGCTTCGGATAGCAGGGGAAGATGGAATGGCCCTATAAAATCAAACAGGCAAATTAAATAACAAATATACTCTCCCTTGCTGCATCATCAACAGACAGTGATGTCTTTTGCAGACTTTGTATGTAGAAGTAGGCCATTACGTCAAGATGCAAAAACCTGCATGTTGTGTCTTCTTTAACATTTTGCAAGATAACCTCTGCAAAGCTGAGCAGAGGTGCTTACTAAGATAAAAGGCAAGGTCCAGACTTGTCCAGGGAAGGTCAGACTCATATGATCACACAGCACCCTTTACTCTTATGATTTATTCTTATGAAATAAACTCCATGTGGATAATGAGAAAAAATCCCAGTAAAGAGAAAGACCAGAAATCCAAACTGAAGGATTTAGATGAGCTGTCACAACACTGTGTGGAGGAGATAAAACCAAAACTGAAAATACAAAGCTTGTTTCAATCTATTCCTAATGCTAACTCATGATCCCTTTACCAGCTTTACCATGACCCTCTTCAAACAGCTCTGGTTTGCTCTGCCATGCCAGCACCATTTTTCTTGCTATTACAGTCACAGTAATGCATTTCTCTCTAGTTTATCCAGTTTTCTATGCTAAGAATAGAAAATAAGTATTTCCATTCAGCAGAGAAAACTAATGTGTAGATAAATATCCCTTGAACTTCCATTCTGGTTTCTCGTTAATTTTGAGTTAGGTATGTGGTATTTGATCCAAGGTAATAACAACTATCCCAACTTCTATTAAGATTAGCAAATACTAAGCCCTTCAATTCTCAACAGGGAGCTAACTGTGCCTTGACCAGTTCAACTACTAGAAGACCATTTCTGTATCAGTGTTAGAGAAGGTGCTACCTCTGCAGCTAATAATTCCCACACAGGGCAAGAAGGTTGAGACTTGCTGCTTCTTTCAAATGCCCTAAAATAAACAAACTCCTTTGTTCCTTCCCCTTGTAGTAACAGAAGTGACCAGATGGGAAAAATCAAACAAAGGTTTTCCTGATTATATCCGTTTTATTATAAACAGCTGTTTTTCTCCAAGTCATTGTTAGATCTTACACAATTTCTTGATGGTCTTATGCACAAAAGTCTACCAACAATCATTTTTATATCTATGTATATAAAAGGCTTTTAAGTCTTCATATTGTTGATTTGCATTTATTCATCAGCTAAATACAACTAACAATTTAGCAGACAAGATGATCTCTACAGCTAACACATTTTACAGGTTTTATCAGTTTGCAAATTCACAGAGCAGCCTCCCAGGGACCAACACTTACATGTCTCACAATCAAAACAAACAACATCTGCAGCTCTCAGAAGATCGTTAGTAAACAAAACAAGGTGTGTGCTGACTGCAGCATTAGGATAAACAAATACCACGAAAATATTTTTTCCCATACTTTAGAAGGCAGAATTATTTCCAGATTCTCAGGAGCAAAACACAACCTGAATCTCTGCTTAAAGTCACCTTAATGCTAGGAGATCAGCCCCTAAAAAACGACTCTGAACCAGTATCTTTCAGAATATAAAAAAACAGCAATTTGACATAATCACTAAAAAAGATGTTAATAAAGCTGTTTGCAATTAGCTTGGAAAAAAGAAACATCAGCAATAAACCTGCCAGATCTTAGGCTGACTGCAACCCCAGAGAGTAGGAGAGAGCTGAGAAATATTGGCAGAGCCTCCCAGCATAAAGCCTGAGGGTGTGAGAAAGGAGAGGAAGTGGAAAGCGAAAGGGTGATGGTTTCCCAGCGCCTTCCAAGATTTTTGTCTGCAGAGTATCTGTACGGGTTAGCAAAGGCCCGAGGTTATGCTGCTGACAAGCAAACTGTGTGTGGCTCGTGTCCATGTGTGCCATGTGAGTGACTAAACAGGCCCTGATGCACCGTGCCGGGCAGCTGACTTGAATCACAAACTTCAGCCTCACCAGTATCACTGGTTGCCACATCTAAGCTGTGCTAAGTAAATTACAAACATTTAAATCTATTTTTATATTCACTAAATCTTTAAAAACCAAGTAGCAAATTTAAAAAGTCAGAAGAACTTAACTGGTTTTGAACAATGAACATAACCTATACTGAAGATTTTTGAAGGAAGCTGCAAAATAAAAACAAACTTAAATTTTAAAAATGTGTTTGGAAACATTTCAGCTGCTTTCCTTTCTAGTATTTCACATGTAACTATTTGTGGTTTAGCTAGGAATTTTTTAATATTCATTTGATTCAATGAACAGATGCCAAAGCTTCATCTCAAAATTCTCTGTAAGAGTTTAATTTATTTTTGAAAAGGAGGTAATAGGTTTTAAAAATCTAACTCTTCTTCAGAAAAAAAGCCCAGAAACAAAACTCAGCCAAAGGTCAGGCTTATTAAACACATATATCTGTGAAATTCAGATCAAAACATTGCTTCCTGCAATTAAAACATTTGCCACATTTCCCACTGGGCTCAAGATTCAGTCCCTTTGCTATTGAGACAGAGAACAAAAATTAACTATTTTCTAAAACTAATAGTTTATAAACATCCAGCTGCGCAACTTCTGAGCTACACAGAGCCACACCAAATATACGCGTGTCCTGGAGGGGTCATCCTCCTTGTAACTCATATGACCAAGGGATGAGATAAAAACTGTTATCTGATCCAAAAATCAGGAAATGTAATTCCCTGTTACACTCTTAAGCCCAAACCCACATTCCAGCAGCTCCCTCAACCACTGCTGGGCCAGCCCAGCACCATCCAGAGCACTGCTGGAGACTTTCCTGAGCCCCGTCACACCAGCTCCCCTGTCCCCATCAGCTCCTGCCAGTGCTTCCCTTCCCAATGCCACCACCAAATCCTGAAAGGAACTTTGCAGCCTCTCCCAGCCTAACTGTGAAGTCGTTAAGGAATCCTAGAGAAGAGTGGAACTCAGCAGGAGGAGGGCCCAAAGCAAGTTCCCTGGGAGTTATGATGCCTAAGACACAGGTGTCCAGGTCCAGTTTGCATCTCAGCCACGAGTTGCTTGGTTAGACAAATATCTCAACATACTTATTGCATTTTACAAACCCAGCTTCTTGGCCAGGATTTTCAATCTCTCTTTGCATGGGGACATCTTTTTGTTGTTTTTGAAAAATATTCTATTTGAGGTTAGCTATGTAATCAGCATATTGTTTAACAAAACAACACACCTCTCACCAGCTTTTAAAGTCTAATTCTTTTTCTGGACCAGTCTCTCATGTAGTACAGTTACTTTACACATATCAGGCTACCCAACTTGCAGGTATAAGCACTTACATATTAGAGATGGAAGCACTCCTGCAAAACAAAACAAAACAAAACTGTTCAAATCTGTCAGGCTAAGCAGGACACACGAGTAAAGGAATGTAGGAACCTTAGACTAGTAGTTCTGTAAAAACAAATGCTAAATCTCCTCAAATGTGTTATTAATTAAAAATAAGTCACTTCTGAAAATTGAGTATTTATTTGGAAGTTCCCTAAAACTACAGAAACAAACAGAAAGCTTTCTCTACAGTTAAAAGTTAAAATTTCTTTCCCTACAAAGAATACAGTGATCATTTTGTTTTAAGAAATCAATTTATTATTCAAAACAAACTACTTTCAGTTCCTGAGGCTTTTATTAGTTGTTCAGCTAAAAAACCCCACAAAATACATTTCATGTACCAATTTGCATTTGCCATTTCAGTTACTCTCTCTGGAGATGAGCTTTTCTCTACTTCTCAAGCCAGAGATGCCAGTAACAAGCTTTTTTCCCTCAGATTATTTTTCCTCTCTCCTCTCAGAACAATTCTCACCTTCTTCAGTCCTTCAGAAAACAATACAGAATTCAATTCAGTAGATTCTTAGATCAAGTCACAGCTGATTACAGCATCTTATTTATCCTAGTGTGTCTGATTACAGAGAATATTCTGGTTAAACCGCTACATAAAATGCAGTAAGCTGGAACCAAGAGATGTTATGGAAATCTGTACATTATCTTTTGAAGTAAATGCTGTTCCAAGGAGTAAAAAAGAACATTAATATAAGTGTTTCCTCCTACACTATCATGGCAATATCGCTTTATCATGTGTAATTCCCAGATGGCCACTTTTGTAATTTAGAGTCTCTACTGGAAAAAATCCCTCATGTTTGGAAAGGCCCTTAGAGGCCAAATAATTTCCCTCTCAAAGTTGAACCAAACATCTCAAATTCAAAATATTTGAAGTTTATTTAAAATCAAATTACATAATATTCAAATATTTTTACACTAACCATTGCCAAGAACACCCCTCTACTTCCCTTAGTAAATCCAAAGAAAATCACTCCAAAAATAATAATTCAAGATATTAATAAATAAGTTAAGCAACTTTTTCTGTAATTCTGCTCTAAGCTTCTGTACTCTCAAGAAACTAGGTCAGACATATCTTTACACTTTGTTATATTAACCTAAAACCCCCACCCAAGCAGTTACACTGATACAGAATAGCCTGAAATCACTTTACACTGTCTTTGCAGGAGACCACAGGAGGATGCATAGCAAGCACAGACCACTGAAAACCACGATTCCTTGCTTGTTCAATGACATGGAAACCAATAACCAGCCACTTTCTGTATCAGCATTAGATATGGATTTATCACTGACTCTATTAAGAATTGGCTTCTACTTGAAAATCTCACACTGAACTAAATGAGCATTTTTTATAAAAAATTACCTTATGCAATAAATAATTTAGTCCATTATATGTGTGAATTAAAAACTAGCATTCATCTAAACCAAGTGTTACATGCAAAGACAGCTATCAGCAAAATGCCAAGGCCACTAAGCCACAGGATCAAACTCATACATTTTAACCATAGCATGGAAAAATACCTCCAAAACTCCTTGAGCTTTGAAACGCTACAAATGAATAGATGGTACAGCAGAATATATCATCTATGGAAGTCCATTTGCATAACAGGACTTAACGGTTAAAAAAAACCCAGAAAACGTAACACCAACTAACCACCCAACTCCAACAACCAAAAAACCCCCAAACAGTATGCTATGAAAATTTAGGTGGTCCAGAAGATTAGCACACCTCTGAATTTCCTCGTGGTACTTGAAAATCATGCTGCCATCACTAGCAAAGAGGCCACATGCCTAATGCTGCCTTTGCAGCACCGCGGTTCTGGCCTGTTGGGCCAGTTACCAACAGCAAAACAGCAGAGGGCCCGAAATGTGAGCACCACAGACACCCCAGGACTGTTCACAACTTACTGATGGCCAGCTGCTGGTCAATGAAGAAAAGCAACCTTAAGAGCCTGGAAGAGAGTGCTTTAAGCTGACAGCAAGACAAGGAACAGTAAAAGGCACTTGATCCAGCCTAGGAAAGGAACACCATCCACATCACAGGTACATGGGCCTGGGTCTGTAGGCAAAAGGCCAAGAGCCATCTCCAGGCCCCACATCTAATGAAAGGACAGCATCTCCAGGGCAAGTGGGCGATGGACATGACGGAGTTGTCATGGGAGTGTTGGAGCTGTGTGGCAGTTCCTGCTTTCCCAGCAGCAGCAAGGAGCTGTCTCTGTACCTGTGTGCTCAGAGAGGCTCCCCCAGCCCCGCTCCTCCAGCCAGCCCTGCCACCCCAAGGGCACGGGACCGGCTCGCAGCCATCCAGAAACACACACAGGAGTGTGTGTTCCTCAAAACTCTGGGCTGGAGTTAACTGGAGTTTAACACCTACTTCTTCAGGAATGGCATCTAAAATGGTCCTTATGAAAGCAGATTTTAAAAACTGAGGTACATACAAGTTGCTGTCTCTTTCTGCCCATTCCTTGTACACCTTTAGAAGTTGAATTTAATTACTCTGTGTTTCCAACTGGAGTAATAAAAACCTTGTGCTGTGAACTCCTGTGGTAAGGGAGAACAGTTATTACAGTTGAATATACTTTGCCAGTTTAATTGAAAAGACAAACAAAAATAGGAAAAAAAAAAAAAAAGCCAAGTTGCTCTTTTTGCATCTCATGCAATTCTTATTTCTAGCTCAATTTCTTTGATGACCAATGAATTCTGCAAAAAGTTCTGGTGGCTACTTTACCCTTCTATTCAAGCCCATAACTTGCAATTTACTGAAGCAATTATAATTAGCTTTGGGAGATATGAAGCATTAACCATGTATATCTGAATGACTTGCTATTTGTCCCAGGGAAAGAACAGTAACAGAGCAGAATTGCTTCATGCAGTACCAATGAAAATGAAAGAATAACTGTTTAGCAGTCAAATACATCAGAGATCCATGTTTTTCATTTGACAACCTTGGTCCAAATTAGATTATTAAAAAAACCCAACAAACAAACCTATGAACTTTTCCCTTTTACTTACCCTTCAGAAAAACATTTGCTAAAGCATTCTGTTTATTCCATGTCAGACAAAATCCAAGCACATAAAGACAAATACCCACATTTTCATTTCCTACATTCATGAAAATCTTATTTTATTCATCCCAAATAGATAACTAATTCCTCTGCCTTAAAGATAAAATAATTTATATTAATTCAATTGTCCTCAGTCCTATTCTCTCCATCTTAAACAATGTGCTTAATTTTTTTTTCTCACCAATATTGTTTCACTTAGTTATGATACCCTAAATATTACCTGAAGCCAAACCAGCATTTACTTCACTTCCATTCATATAGTGCTAGCTTTCCCAAATTCATGAAGGTGGCTGTCTGATAAAATAGACAAAGCTCCTTAACAGAGACCCACCAAGCATTCAGATGTAGACCATGGAAGTCACAGGGAAATTTCCAATGCCAAGCCAAAAAGAAATATCTTTTCACCCTCTTGACAAACTATCAAGTTAGATTGCATATTTTGCAAACAATTTTACACATTTAGTATGTCATCAGCATGCTTTTGTCCTGTTACTTGAGGTGCAGTATAAAAGATTTCTAAATTTCAAATTGTCCAGCAGTATCTCAGCTTGGCTAGGCACATCACAGATTCTTCAAACTGCTTTATATAGAAGGCAATGTTGTAAAATTTATAATGGCACCTTCAATCTACTTTTCACACTACAGAGTAACACTAAAAGGATTAGAGGATTTTACTAGGATGCAGAGATGTTTACCTAGGAATCAGCAGCAGCTGTATAAAAAGACTAAAGCTGTGCTGTGTGTCTTGTGTGTGTTTTCATCCTTCTGAGCCTCCTTTATTTATGAAATTAATATCCCCTAATAGTAACTTACTAGTGAATGCAAGCTGCTCTTGACAACATGAGAAAGGCTAGTCTTAATCTTGAGAATCTGTGGTACTCCACGCTAAGTGGATGCCCTTTTAATAATTACTAACTCTTCCCTTCACCAAACAGACTGGGGGTGGAGAGAGGAATGTGTTGCTCTTTCTTCTACATTCAGGCAGTTCTGCTGGAGGAATACTGAAGAAACACTACCCTTCTCATCAAGCTCTCAGTCACATCATTCTCTCAGGCAGAGTCAGTTGTCTACACCTGCTTTAGCTTGCAAAGTAAATACTAAACATACCTCAGGTAAGGATGTAATCTAAAATTACTAGTCTCTGTAAAATCATGGAATTGATTCTGAGTATTATTAGCTTCATTTTGTATCACATGTTTACACTACCACTCTGTTGATGCATGTAAAGGACAAGGTGTACTTCCTGTATAAAATCTGTCATTTGGAATGTAACATCAACTACTTCATTCCATTTTCTCCAATTAGCAATGTTACTCCCCATCCAATTAAAAGAACAGGATATGTTTAGTTTATGGACCATTCTAGTGCACCAAACAAAAATTTTTTTGTTATCAGTGAGAAGATTTACAAGAAAGCATTGAGCATAATACTTTGCATTATGTGTGAAATTCAAGATCATTAACCTCTTAAGAAGCAAGTCTTCCACACAGCTTCCCTGGACAGAGCTTCAGACAGGTCTTTCATATCCACACTAAAAGTAAATTGGATCATCATCTCAGGAAGCAGCCTGCCTACTAGGGAAACAAGTTGTCAAACACATATGAACATCAGCCTATTAATAGACAAAAAAACAGGTGCAAGGCAATAAATCCTGTTCTTTACAATTTATGCTGATTACAAGTAAATATAAAAGACAAAGACAATTTCACCTCGTAACAATTCAAAAGTCAGTTCACTGGCTGTTGAAAAGTCTTGCTGTTTGAAGAGTCAGGAAATGAAGGGGTTGGTATCCACAAGCAATATAAACTGAAAAGCAAATGCCCTTGAAATATAATTTCTGAAGAAATGAAAATTATATTTGAAATTGGACATGGGTGTGTAATCAATTTTTTACATATACATGAAGTCTTTAACAGCAGTATATTTTCAATTATATTTCAGTTATGGCCTATTTCTGGTTTCCCATTACAACTTGTGTTAATAATTCTCCAGTGAGCCTGGGGCCGAAACACCACCTCTTCCTACATGGAATACATTACACTGTAATAATTATACATACACTCATGAGTTCTGGTTTGTACTCTTTTTTTTTTTTTTTTCATTCTGCATCAAAAGATTCCCAAGACAGGATAACTGCTAGCTCACTCAGAGAAATTGTTTCCATTCTAAACTCATTCAACCTCATGTTCTTGAGACTGCTGAGCTGCATGATTATTAAACAATGAGAAGCATTTGGAATCAGGTGAGTTTTAAGTCAAAGGACAACACTAACACAGGAATAGGCACAGTTGTAGATGCAGTTACTGATATATGTTTTAAATATATGTTGAGTTTTTCATCCTCTCTAGTATTGCATAATGAGGTCTCTTCATAAAAACTGTCCTATGACAGCAGCCAAGATTTTGTCCACATCCATATACAGCAAGTTTCCTCTCATGACTACTGTAGACCCACAAATTTGTGCAGTGCTCTTCTGTGTGCCTATGCAAACTCTGAATTGCAACACGCTGGTTTTTGTTAGTAGTATCTCAAGTCTGAAATTCAGAAGTGAATGAAGATACAATTGTGCTTTAGGTTATGAAGCACAATCAACCCCACTGCAGAGGAACGTCTAACAGGTTAAATAAGCTAAGAATAGGACCAATACAAGGCAAGTAGTTATTCTTCTTCTATCTGAAATCACATAACTGCTCAGGGGTACTGAAATATAACAAAAAAGACAAGGATGAAAACTCAAAACAATAAATTAACAAAGCTGTTTTCAGCAACACGTTTAGATACTATGCAATAATCCTGGAGTGAATACACACACCAAATAGAGATTAGTACTGACCAGCTGCCCTAGATCTATGCAACTTATATATTGAAAGAGAAAAAGACTGCTGGAAAAAGAGAGTCTATGATTATGTAGGTAAAGATCACAATTTATGCTGCATCGTAGAAGTAAGACCAGAGAGGCAGACTAAATATTAACCCCAGCTTTTGAGAGCTTACCTTCAAACTCTACTTTTTTTACTACTGCAACACAAGTTATGTAGAAATATTAAATATAAATTTAAAGATCTCTTAAGAATGTAACACCCATATTAGAATGTCCATTAGAAGTTAATATTCGTAGTTTTTTTTGAACCACAGCAGAATTTGCACACAGAAATCTGAAGTATTCAATAACCCTAAAACTGCAAGAAATTCAATAAGCCCTAAAACCTGCAAGCTAAATTAGGCAAATTATTAATTCTTTGTAGCTCCTTTGAGAGCAGCTCCTACATACAAACACATAGCCTCCCAAATTATTTATCTATGAAGTGCTTGTAATTCTAAGAAAAAAACGTCCAAAATAAACACGCATTTCCGAGAGCTGCTCTGAAATGCTGAGTGGACAGCCCATGTCTAGAACAGGTAGTTTAGATATTTAGAAAAGTAAATATGAGCTACCAAAGAAATCCTCAATTCTACAGCAGTTTTGCTTCATGAAGGACAGAAGTGTTACTTGAAAGATGATATGCAAACACAGGCTGGATTGCCAGATCTTAGATATCTATGTCTCTTAGAATAGGTGGTTCAGACAAATTCTGCTACAGGCAGCTCTAAACGTTGATTTTAGGCTTTAGGTAAAAGAAATGGTGTGCACAAATAGTGAACCTCAAATGCTTTACTAGTGACAAGAAACAAAGCTGTGCTTCAGGCAAATGGCAGTAGAACAGCTGACGAAGTACACACCTTCAATGCATTTTATGCCCCATTTTGTAACAAACAAAAATCAGTATATGACATCACTGTGGATCAGTTGTATATGAAATCACTAACTGATCAGTTGTGGATCAGTTTACTCATAAAAGTGTGAAATCACTTTTATGTTTTATCAAAATAGGTTACTGCAGGCACCATGTTCCCTCTGATCTCACACGTTTTGGTGCTTATTCACAGTAGAGAGGAGTGGAGAATCACAACCTCTAGAAAATTTTTACATGAAGACGATTGCATAGACAAAAAAGGTCCTGACCAAGCAGGCCAATGTAGTTGGACAATCAAAAGTCTGTTGCAAAGCTCCACAATCCAGCTCACACAAGGACTCTTGGCCACATCTCTCAGATTCTGAAGCTGACAGACTGAATGCTGTGCTCTGAAGACTGCTAAGAAAATCTTGCATCTTTCACTAGTTCGTTCTTTTGCACTCGTCATCATCCAACACGTGCAGCAGCTGGATAAACAGAGAAAGATTTCTTTTGATTTGCAATGAAAACCATTACTGGCCATCACAGCTCACCTGATATGGAACCAATAATAGTTTTAAATGTCAGACATCAAAGGAGTCTAAGCACAGAATCCAGCCTGAGTTCTGGCATTTATGCCTCTTAAGACATATATTCAACAGAGAAATACTTCCCACTTTCGCACATGTAAGGTTTCTCATACCTGTGTTGCAGTCCTGACTAAAACAGGATCCAAAAACAATACTAGCCCTAAACAAAGATTTAGGGAAGGGTTTTTTGGTTTGTTTGGGTTTCTCCATGAGGAAGCAATTATCCTGTTTAAAAGGAATGCATTCTCTTCCCATTTCCTTTTTTTCTGGGGTTTTATTGCATACCTAATGGACAACTATGGGCACTTGACATCTTCAGCCACCTCGTTCTCAATTAAAGGCTTAAAGGCTGCTTGTGGACAGAAGCCAGAGAAATCATATTCTGGTCTTTATGGTCTTTCTTATCATCCCTTTCTGCCTCACAAAATAGGTGTCCCTAACAGAACCAAGGTGTGGAAAGTAGCTGTGAACCTATACAAGCCCAGATAATGATAACTACATAAAGTAAATGACAGAAGTGAGTCAGGATGGCTTTCTGTATAGCATGGCACAAACAATCAGATGTATTATGTACATCTTCCTCTACTTTTAAACAAAAAAAAAATTAAAATCATACCAAATAACCAAAATTAGCTCAGTAAAACACAATAGATCCTGTCACTTTGTATTAGGACTAAAATGCAGTGTAAGGCCACTGCAAAGCAAAGGGCTGTGGACACCTGCAAGATGTACAGTGAAGCAGAAAGCAAAATTCAAAGCTCCAGAATGGCTCATTTAAAGGAATCTGGGTGACTGCCAACAGTAGTAAGGGAAGAAGAGCAAGCATGAGATCTCAGATGAAACAGTGTTAAGCGTAGTTGTATGTGGCTCAATGGATACTGATGTATCAGCCTGGAGTCTGCAAACCTCCTAACAGAAAGCATTTATAGCCATAAATCCAGGCAGATGCCTACAGAAAGATACAAAGAATAGAAGGACCACCATTGGTCACAATATGTATCTGCTGAAGAACACCACTAGTAAATGGCCACCAACTGAACTTAATAGTTACCAAGAAGTCTGTTTTCCACCTATTCAGCAGACTTCAGTCAATTGGTTTCCAATTTGTCTTAAAGAACACAATGGGAGACAGCAACAAAAATCAAGGAACAGAGCATTCACTGCACTGCTCTCAGTCACTGAGCCAGTTATCTCACCACATAAGGCAAGAGAGTTATTCAGCCAAAATTTACCTGTGAAAATTCAAGCTGACTATTTCTAATCACCTCCTCATTCTTCATATAGCCTCAAACAGCTTCCAAGATAATCTGTTTCTGCCATAATCTTCTGACAGACGTTTAGGCTAGTCCTCCTGTGTCACTCTCCTTCACATCAGCATCTTACGGGATCACTCCTACCAGTTTCCTGAGCAAGCTGAAGTCTGCTCTCCTGAAGTCCTGTTGGTTCCATTATTATCTTTCTTTTCACTGACAATTTTAAATGTCATCATTTCACAGCTGCAGCTGCCAAATCTGTCATCAACCCAAAATCTATTCTTAATTATTCAGGAGTAGTGGGTCTGACAGAACAGCTCGCCTAGTCAGCTTGTCCAGCACCAGTGTCAAAAGACAAAAAACAATCACCAGAGATATGGGATGCAGCTTCCAGCCAAGAGTTTAATCATATAGAAATCCATATTTTTTTGCATAAGATCTGGTGAGATGACAGTCAGAAAGCACAGCACATTGTCTTTGCTCTTCTCTCATGGTGCACAGAGGAACCAGCTTTATGGAATAGAGGATTCCACACAGAATATTTCCCAGACACAACTTCCAGCATGACTTCCATGAGGGTCCAATATAATTTTAGCAACCATCTGAATTCTTTGGAGGCTGAAAACCTTAATTTAAGTGGATCAGGAACATGCACTTACATCAGCCTAGCTTTTCAGTATTCTTAAGAAAATAGAAAGAGAAGAAATGAAAGAGGCAGTCATGGAATTTGACAACATAGTCTTTGTCCTTTTGAGAATCTCAATCTCTGGCACACACAGAACTTTCAGAAGGATTTGACCGTCACAGAGGGAAACAGGGTCCAGATGTCCACTACTCAAATAACAAAGCCAGTGTAGAGTTGTTGGGGAGGCAGAGTGAAAGAAATCTGGTATATTTATGTTCAGTTTGAGTATTAAAATATGATTGTCTAATGAGAAAGCTGAATAAATATCTGGATTTTGACAACAGAAAGATGACTGAAAAACTGGAGGCTGCAAAAAAATACACTATATCTAGACTAATGTTGAAGTACTTTTCTATTTAAGGTCAGGTGTAGATCAAGCAAGGATAAAATATAGAGGTAATCTTCCATGACCATAAGAAGACCTTCCATAAGAAGGTCTTCATCAGGAATCCTTTCCTCGGGCTATTCAAGAGGCCAAGTTCTGAAATCACTTAGTAGGCCATCTCCTCTGCTTGGATGGACATTCATACTACCACAGGTCACATAATCATGTTTAAAGATTCTGCAGAAAGCTGCAACATTTTACATAGCTGATTTAGGCCTTTGTGGACAACATGTCAGCTTCTTAGGGCTTCTGCTCCCTGCAAAGCTGTCTTATCATTAGCTAGGAGCAGACTGTCAGGAGACATGCACACTCCTTTTCCAAAGTGGCTTCATGTCTGCTCTTTTGATAGTCTACAGTACAGACCATTCAGCTGAAGAGAGAGGTTTGCCAATATTACTTTTCAATCAATACCTTTCCCAATTAAATGCTGGTAGCCCTAGCCATACTTTGAGCATACTTTCCAAAACAAGAGGGTTGTATGAGCGTCAAAGGTGAGAAATGAAACTTCATACCATACTCAGTATGAAACATCATATGAAAACACTAAACCATCCAGTTTGAAGGAGTAGACCCAATAGACCCAATAGAGACATGCACAACTCCAAGAGGACTTCTCGAGCAGCTATGCACAGAAATACTCTTTAGCATTTCCCAAGATACTTTCCTGCTACTAGAAGTCATTCCACACTTAAGATCCAAGCTGGAAATTCAAAGAAGACTGCACAGATATCAGCAACAATTACTAAGAATTCCAAGAATGCATAATCTTTACTGACACCTGGCAAAATAGTTGTTAATGCTAAGACCTAGAAATCTTTGCCAAAGAGGCTTAAAAATAAATAAATAAGGAACTTCAGTCATCTGACGTACATTTGCAAAATTGCTGCGGAATTAACAGAGTTGTCCTTGTGTTCTGTCCTCACAATGTGTTCTATAGCATTGTAAGAGTTTTATCAGGCCCACAGAATCACTAGTTTGAGTGCAGCTCTGGAAAAGAAGTATAAGAAGGAAAAGCACTGAATGAACAGAGGGAAAACTGGAAAGCTTAATGATAATGTCCAATAATTCAGCTACATTGTAGCAGAGTGCTGCATCAACATAATTATGAGCAGAGCTGGCAATATTTTTCATACACACACCTTACCTGACCCCCAGCATGTGATAACAGTTCTACATGCCCTTTGTCTTTGCTCTGTGGAACAAATAACACTTTCCTTAAGGACAGAGTAAGTTTGCAATTTATATTCCCCCTTCCTATACTGCACATATTTGGTCATTAAAGTCATAGATGATAAGGTCTATCTATAATCATGAGAACACAATTCTATTCAAAAGATATGCAATATCCCTCATATGTTTTTCCTCAATAGCATCCCTTCACAATGAGGGGAAAAACATGGGCTTACTTCTACCCAGTGACTGTCCTTCATCCCTTATCTCACACAATCACCTCAATCATGCAGAATTAGCAAACAGTTTTTGAAACTTTCCAGATCCATTTACAAGCATAAATATTCTTAATAAATAGTTACAAATGTGTGGCCATAAAACTCACAGAGAATATGGTGAAGGGATTGAAACAAAGGCATCAAAACAAGTTGAAAGGCTACCAAATATAAAGGAACTTGAGAAAAAGTTTTCTTTCATGCAAAAACAGGGAGGACTTTTGCAACTGCTGTTATCACTAACTACTGAAAGATAAATAACATATTTAATGGTATTTTATCGCAAAAATTACATTCTATCTGCTCAACTTCATCTGAATTTGTCCTGTAGTATTAAACCAGTTGTATGTTTGAGTCAAAGTAAGTGTTCACAAACCTGAGAAAGAGAGCCAGTTCTATTTAAACTACACAATTCCCCTATTGTGGAAAACAGACTAGGACTTGAGATTTTTTAAATAATAAACAAAAATGTTGCAGTTTCCTTTATTAGGAAATAGAATAGAATTTTCTGAGACCATCTTTTCAGCTTAGTTATAACCGTAACATTTTCCTGGCTTATATATAGGCATTCTGATGTCTACACAGCCAGCTGCCTGTTTATTTTCATTTAGTTAAAACTAACCAAAATATCTTGAGGTTGTTACATCACCAAAATGCATACATGGCACACGAGAAGGCTTCATGTATATGCATTAGGATGACAAGAAAATTAAAATAATTAATAGTTTAAAATTTCATGCGATATCATTCAGAAATGAAAAATCTAAATCTTCTAGTTTCTAAGTCATCGGTACAGGGGACAAAAATAAAAGACCAAAGCTCAAACACAGTTTTAATGCAGCACCTGAGACCTATCTGAGCTCTACCTACTAAATTATGTAAACTATATAGAGAAAATGTTGTTAAATGTTTTGATGGCTACTTAGCAATACAAAAAATGTATCTGTGTCATAGACCCAGCAACTTCTATAAAATGGCAGAAGCAAGCTATGCCAACATCTGCCCAACTTCAAACAGCCTAAACTCAAACCAAAGGAAAGTCAAAATAGAATATATTTATTTTGATTTAGTAGGACAAGACTAAAATATCCACTTTACAGTGAAACACAGTTCCTTATTTTTACCCCCTGTGAAAATGTAAGGTGATTCCAAAAAGCCCCAAAAACAAAAGTGCTGTCAATTAGGTCTTTGCTCCCTGTCATTTCTGCTCCCGCTATGCCCAAGACCTGTCTTTCACAACATTATGCACGCAGCCTGATGGTTTCCATAAAACTGACCTCTTCAAAAAGTTTTTCCAGGAAATGTATTTGGCATGCTAGTGATAATTTCCTTTTCTTGACAAGCACTCCCTGCCCAACAAAAACTCGTGTTTGGCACACAACTCCGGAGAACACCTGTGCTTTTTTGCTCCCTTCAGCAGATCCAACACTACAATCAGTCTCACTGATCCTGCTACCCAATATGTACTCAGAGGATAAAACAGCTGTTCCATGATTTTCTTCCATGTTATTTTGGGTAAAATACACCCGAGAATCAGCAAGTGTGCATTGCAGATGAAAAAATTCAATAAAAGGTTTCTAATGAATCTCCAATATCCCTATTGCCCCAAAAATGGGATGTTCTACTGAATTTAAAACAAGTACGAGGCATGTCTGCTGTCTCAACCTTAAAAATAGATTTATGTTTCAGGGTATTATTTTACTGTTGTTTTCCCCCATTTAAATGGTTTGTTCCAATGCTGTTCCCCCGTTTGTTGTAATGTCAGT
This sequence comes from Toxostoma redivivum, assembly GCA_013397375.1. NCBI lineage: Eukaryota > Metazoa > Chordata > Aves > Passeriformes > Mimidae > Toxostoma > Toxostoma redivivum. The sequence continues at coordinate 35,883 of VXBI01012372.1, read as the reverse complement.
TGTTTAAGTTCCCGCCCTATCCCTATCAATCTGCCCTTGTCCCATCCCATTTTCCCAGATGGTTCCCTATCAGTCTCCCTAATCCCCGCACCTGGCAATGTCAATCCTTCCCAACCCCCCCAGTCTTCTAGAAGTTTCTATGTAGTTACCTTTTCTTTGAGTCGTGATTTGTTGTTACATGTGGCTCCCCCACATGTTCTCCCTCATTGGTTGGTTGTGTATTCATCCCCCCCTTGTGTTCCTCCCCTAGAGTGCCTTGACTGGTGGATCTGTTGTACCTTCCCTCAGGACCTCCCTTGTATTTAGTTGTTGCACTGCTTTGATTTTGCCTGTTGTTGGATCCTCTCCTTGCTGCCTCCTTGCCCTGGACCCTATAATAAACCCTTTCCTTGGACCAACATAAGGACTCTCTCTCGTCCTTTGCCTCTCCTGGCCATGGACACTACCAGAAGGGCCCCACAGCCCTGGCTGTATCTCCGGGACAGCTGTGTCCTGGGAACAACCCACTCCTGGTGCTGGTACCTGCTGCGGGAGCTAGCCGGGTGGGCCGGAGGGACAGGTGGTGGGCGCAGGTGGGCCACGTCACATTTAGGATGAACAAACCATACGTTTCAAAAGACATCTGACTCCAAAACACAGGATTCAAGTGTGGACAAAGGCTTGCCTCCATCATGATGCAAACACAATGAGCAAGCTGCAGAGAAAAGAGGTTTGCCTCAGTGATGTTGTAACCTTTACAAAATTAACTAGGGCAACAAAATGAAAATTTGACCAAGACTTCCTGATGCCCATAAAACAGTCTCAGTTCATGCTAGCTCAAAGCTGAGAGACTTGAAGACATACTACACACCAAGACACATGTGAACTGAGACTTTCATAAAGTTTTTCGTTGTTTATACAGTTGGTAACCATTTACTGCTAAAGGCAATACGCAGTAAAGGGTTTTTTGTTGAGGTTTTCCTTTTTATTTTTTTAATGAGTTGATACCACATGTTTTCTCAGACAAAAGAAAAAAAAAATCTTTAAAAGCCAAAGCAGCCAGATTCATTTTGGAACGAAGCTTGCAAAACCCGATGAACCACATCTGCAGAGTAACTGCAGCAATGATATAAAGTGATTCTCACTCGTTCATAGTTCTGTGTACTAATCTAAAAGTTCATCTCTTTGTTTTAACACAGCACTGTCTCTGAAAAAGGCCCTTCCTGCCTTGGATACCATCTAATTAGTTTACTCCATACCCTACTAAAACTGGTTAAACATTTCCACTGCATCCACCAAACCAGAGCCTACATCCCATGAGATTCTCTGCTGACACCTCTACAAAATTTAGTAACTCATATGAAACTGGGGTGGGCAAATGAGTCACAAATAACCTGTAACTCTTTGCAGCAAATTTCACTGGCTTGGAAAATTAAATATCTTGGACTAAAGCAGTTCCACAATGACTTCAAGGACTTGCACAAAAGTGCAACTGACTCCATCTCACAGCTCTGAGCAGTTAAACTGTCTCATTTCAATTCCACAAGCTGGCTCTAGCTCTAAGCATTCCACATTTTAAGAAGTGTTGGGGTTTTTTAACACAAGTCTGCAATAGGAAGCCACACATATGCAGAAAGTGAACTCTGAAAGCAAGTCTCAGACTTGACCACAGACTACTCTGAACCAAAACATGGAAGTTTGACAGGAAAGCACAGTCTATCCCTACAAAAGAAGGGCTTCAGTACCAAAGAAATCTCTTGGGAAATCCAAGAAGCCCGTTTTGTCTCTAACTTCATCTGTTCATTGTAGGGGGGAAAAATTCCATCTGTGCATAGAAAGTTCTCAAATCCAGCACTACAGACTGCATGCTGTTAAATTAGTGCATTCATTAGTAGTGTTTTGGAAATGTGCCTACACATTGTGTGGGGAGGAGGAAGGATCTTTCATTTTTTTAAAAAATAGAGAGAGACAGAGAAAAATTGCCCCAAGCTGGTGTAATGCTAACCCACCAAAAATTATCATAGAACTTGCCCTTACGAGCTTTTATACTAAACAGATTATCTCAGGCATCAGAGTTACTGGTAGCACAGTTACAACTTGATCATATGGGGTACATCTCCTAAAAAAAAAGAGTATGTATTATACATCTTCAGCATATTGTTGACTTTGCTTTCCTTTGAGGTCTTTATTTAGCCTGGCACAAGTATGGACAGCTGTCCCTGCACACAGCCATGGATACATCACAAAGAATAAAGCTAGCTAGCTTTTACTTTTTCGAAAGCAACATGAGAAAGCCCCTTTCTCAGCACTGCCATAGGTACCTGACCCGAGCTGCCTTTCCTACTGCATTTCACCTACGGTCAAAAACTTCTACTTTTTACACTTACTATTTGAGTATGATCATCTGGCATAAGAAGTCACTTCCCCACTTTTATCCATACTTATGAACAATTACTGGTTACTTTCTTATGCAGCCATTTAAAGTAATTAGAGAGCTTGGGTTTTGCCACTCTGGGAGTTGCATCCTCTTGGTGTTGACTATACTAGCTGTGTTTTGATACTTGGCAAGAAAGGTGATTCCTATCAACTAACTTTGCCACCTAACTTTTTTCCATCAGGAGCTCAACCTAGGGAGCCCAACTCCACTGACTTACAGGGTCCTAAGAAAACTAATAACTTCATTTTCTTGATGCACTGTATAACTTAAGGCATCAAATATTACTTAACTTTAATTCTTTTCTCCCCATCTTTAAGACCTGACACTATTGATGTCCATATTTCTATATGCATAAATATGCTCAAGATCTAGTTTTATGTTATTTGTATTTCAGCCTCTGCCTATCCCATAACTTTAAAACTCCTACCTGCATGTCTTCCATCTGTGGGTCCAAGTTTAAAGAAGATGAAGATAATCAGCAAAGTACTACTCAAGCCTGAATCTGCAAGCACTAAAGCACATGAGCAGTTTTCCACATGGAGATAGACGTCCTCTGAGTGCAGCAGAACTACTTGGGTGTGTAAAGTTTCTTATGTACTTAAGCACTTTAGGATTTGTCCTCAGTTTTTAAAGGAAGTTTTCTGCCAAAATGGCAATGAGTTCCACAACAATCAGCAGTTCTTTGGAGATTTCCTCTTCTTGTTCTAAATCTTACAAGAACAGCTGTTCTGGAGAAAACTTGGCCATATCTGAATGTCCAGACAGGCTCCAAAACCACAGGTACAGGCTCCAAGCCAGGGATGCATATGTTAAGTCTTTCTGAAATTCAATGAGATTCTGGTTTTCTCCTTTCTCCAAGTACAAAGCCACCCACTACAGAAGGCACAGTGATCAGCAATAAAGCTTCAGCATGTATTTGCTGCTCACATGGTACAGCCAACACTATTAATGAGATTTAGAGTTGCGACAGTTTAGCAAGATTTTTGCACTATTCTCACTACTGACTTGTCCTGTTGTATTAAGCTTAGTGTTCTAGTACTGCAGGCCAGTAGGGAAACAAGAAAACCAGACCATGCATTGTGTGGGCAGGGTCCTCGTGGGCAGAGAGCTACCTTGCTATATCAGTAGAAAAGGCATTTGTTCAAAGCATGATTACAGTATTCCACACACTGTAATCAGCAAACACTGACTGGAGCAGCCCCAAGAGCAATTCCAACTGAAGGTTTTGTTCTTTGTAAGCTTTACTAGTTAGCACTAGACATGAAGCAGACACTCCATTGACATTAAGGTAATTCATAAGACCTATACAGCTTTCTCAGTTAAAAAAGTTGGCTCTAAAAAAAAAAAAGACAAGTTCTCACCTACATTGTGGTACCATTTTTCAGCATACCTGTCTTTGATCTCCTCCAACAGAAAGTTTGCAGTTAGTGAAACTTTTAAGCCAGACTTTTTTCCTGCCATCTACCACTGAGTGCAAATATGGATGGAGCTCTTTAAATCTTCCTTCATTAATTTCTATTAATTTGACAGAAAGCATAATAATTTGTTCATATTACCCTATTAATATGTTGTAAGACTTGAAACCACATATTTAGTTGCTTATTTGAGTCTTGTACCACAAACCTTCTCTAGAAGTCATGAGAAATGTATGTACATAGTCACGATCTAGGAAATGGAAAAGGTGAAACAATTTTAGATACTTAAGTTTACATTATGATATTATTGGCTCTATGGCTAAATTTTTCCTTTAACCAGTTTTTGCTCAGTCAACTCAAGACCAAATTTGCATTGGAGGGTGATCTTTATAGTCTTATTATTTTACAAGACCTCTCAACCATGTTCATAATACTAAACATCATCAACTATGTTTTATTAATGGCTAAAAGAATATTCTCTTTTAAGCAATAAGATTCAAGTCCAACAAACAGAAGATATCAAAATGGCTTAGTTTGAAATAACCATTAAAAATCAACCTTGAAAAACTGTTTATTCAAAACTTGAAACCGTCAGGATTGGAGAATGGCAGGAAAAAACCTCAAATTGATCAGAAAAATAAATTAAAAATACTCTCTAAGTTGCATTCCAACAGCTAGATAATTCACTCCTACACACAAACCATTTTGAACTCCCAGGTAGCACCAAACTCCAATACTACAACAGTGCTGTCTTCACAACATGAGAAGCAATTCTTAGAGTTACACAGTTTGTAAGGTGCAGGTGGAGAACATAAAGTGGTCTCTAATGCTCAAACATCCACTTTAAATTCCTTGTCTGTTGCTGCTTGTTGGAGGACTTCAGTAATCTCTAAGGGAACAACTTCAGTAAGGATCCAAAAAACTCAAATAAAATATATGATAGTTTTTCATGCTCTTATTTGTACCTTATCTACCTTAAGGTGTAAATTGAACGGTATTATAAGATTATTAAAAGTCAATAGAAAACATGTTCTCAACTCTCTAGAGCTAATGGGTTAAAACAAAAGCTCAGGATTCATGGATTACCAAAGAAGCAGTAGATAAATGCATTTACTGACACCTCTATCCCTTGATAGCTCCCAGTCAATGGTGACTGGCAATGGACAGCAGTTTTGTGCTATATATGGCTGGATACCTAATTGCAGTGAGTTTCTCCTGGCATCTGATAACTGAGACCTAGCAAGGAGACCCTACATGGGATGACTAATTAAATTAAAAGATGTCCAAATAGCCAAACCATTTGTCTTGGCAATTACCCACAGCAAAGTCCCAAGCTGATTTTCAATCAATATTTTCATGGCTTGCAGTTTTCTTCCTCTGTTTCACATTAGAGGCACTGATAATGGCAAAGAGCATAAGCCACACAGCATGAGAGTAGCACAGGTACTGGAGGTGGAAAGCAGGGCAAAACCTACTTTCTTTCTAAAGGATACAGGTTCTTCAGGAGATATGGGTGTGTATTTCTAACAAAGTCTTCACCATAAAACTGACATGGACTTGAGAACTTGTGAAGAGCTGCAGGAGCAGGTTAGAAAGGAAATGTCTTTAAAGTCAAGAAAGAAGCTTGGTTTTCCTCTCTTTGCTGGACCAGAGAGATCAGTTTGCTATCCCAACACAGCCCCCAATAATTTCATCAATAGGAAGAGCATTACATAAAGGATGAATCTGATAGAAATAAATGATACAGAAGATTATGTCATCTTTATGCTTTACTTCTAGGGAGGCTGATTTTGTTTCCATACAGAGCTCCAATCACTCCACTCTTTCAGAGTGTTAGTTCCAAGTATTTCTCTGCTTTAGTCTTCCATTTCAGAAACAAAACAATGCAACACACAAAAACTTAGGCATTGGTCTCATTCTAGACCACAATTAAATGCTGTGGAGACGCAATGCTAACAGGATGAAAATCAGTCAGCATCTTTCATAATTTTGGAGGGAAAACAAAAAATGCAGACAGAATTGCACTGCAGTTTTTTAAGAGATGCAAAATTTAAAAAATATGTTCATTCTAGCATTCCCAAAGGTCATCCTGATATGTCTTTTGTTTAAATGCAAGTAATATTGGAGAAGGAGAGAGCAGAAAGGAAAGTGGTCATACCATATTCATATATCCACCAGTGGCAACACTCCCAAACCTGCCATATAGATTTATTGCATCATCTGTGGCTCAGTCAAGATTCATTAGCTCCATATGACCATATGTGAGTATGGGAGAGTGTGCGTGTGCATATTCACACATCTGCTTTCAATTGCTACACTGAGGAAATCCTACACAGTAGACACATGAAATGTCTTTACAACCTGTACCAAAGTGTGAAAGAGACAGAAAGAATGTAAGAGAGGGAGAATTTTTTTTCTCCCAAAAGGAGGACTGAGCTGCAAAAATGAGTCACTACATACCAAGATTTTTTCACATTTCTACTAAAGTGTCAGTAAAATTTTGGTTTTGGGACTGAAAGCAATATGTTAGGATGAGGTATACAAAACATAGGTGGGGTTTTTTGTGGGAATTAGTGACTACTATCATACCAGCTTCTTGAAAAACAACTCAAGGGAAGCTCAGTTCTGTTAACCAAGTCTTCAGTGAAGACTAGTGTGACATGTGATGCTATGTTCAATTGCAATAAGCAAGAAGATTCTGTTTTCTGTATTCAGCTGATTATAATAAGCAAACAGAAGGTGTAAGGGAGTGGGAGAAGCCAAATACATAGCTCAGAATCTTAAGACCTAGAAAATGCTCCAAAGGACTCTGCACTCTCTCTTCACTGGGTCTTGTGCCATGTAATGGGAAAACTCAAGTTCTAGTGTCAGGTACCCAAGGACCTAATGAAGACAGTAGTTCCCAGCTTCAATACACCTGCCAGGGCTCTCTGCTCTGCATGAAGCTCCATCAGAGCTACTAAGTCATTCTGATTCAAAGAATTGTTAAATGAACAAGGCCAAAACAGTGCCTACAAATGTTCTTTCATGCCAGACTGCAAAAGAAATAACTACTTTGATCACAAACAAACTGCAAGTCAGAAACAGTCTTTAACTTCAGTCCCAGCCTTTGTGGAAAGAACATCCTACCTACAATTCTTAAAAAGAGTTTGGGTAGATAAACTGAAAGACAACCACTTCCATCTCTCTATGTCATATCAAAGGGAGGGCTTCTCCTTAGATGTAAGTCTCCACACAATGTAATTTTATAGTTAGTAAAAGGTCAGAGAGCTGTTCTAGCTCTTTGTACATTTAACAAACCATTGCATTTCTGCCCCAGTTCTGGCTTTGAAGCAACACACATAGGTCTGAAGAAGAATAAAGCACATGCAGGTGGCATTTTACTTAATTTTGTTGGACAAAAATAAGTTTTAAACAAGTTTTAAAGGACAAAGAAGAGTCTAAAAAATAGTAGCATGTATCTATGGTTATCCATGGGTCTCTGCTGGTTGTTTCTTATATTAGCTGTCTATTTAGCATTGACAAATCTTTTCAAATTTGCAGTTCTTTTTGGAGAGCTTCTATGCTAACTCAGTTTGAGGATTAACATCATAAATTACTTGGGAGGGAATTTTTAAATGAAACCAAGCAAGAAACAGTAGACATTTTCAAAGCTGCTAGAATTCTACAGAACAGTATTCATACAAACATCTCTGCAGTCATTTGCTGTTGTGAAATAGCTTTAATTATTAAAATTTTCCTGGCAGAGCAACACTCCTCCTCTAGATGTTTTCTTGTCTCATGTAAGTCTTTTAGGACAGTAACTACAACAACTATAAATAATCAGTGAATATTAAATTCTAGAACTCAGGTGATTATTCCAGTTATTTGTCACTGTGTTTTCTTTTGCATCTTTCCAAACACTTTTCAGTGTCATGCAGAGATATATTTTCATACAGAGCACTTAAAATACTGAAAAAGAAACATAGTAAAGCTTCTGAAAACTGACTACTTCGTAATATCCTCGTTACACACTGTTAGTAGTTTCAGACAGAGATAATGCCATCAGAAAAATGTTATCCTGGTAATAAGAAGGTGTCACATTTTTCCATATCACAGTGTTTTGTTTAGCACCATTAAAAATGTATGTGATCTTTATTTCCATTTATTCTTTGAAGATGCTAATCAATATTCCAAACAGGGAAGAGAAGAAAAAAAATCTATACATTTGTATGTATCTACTGTATTACAGATAGTTTAGAACTGTGCAAATAAGAGTAATTTTTATAGTAAGGAAAAGGAAATGGGCAATTTTAACCAACCACTTGAAAAGTTTTCCCACAAAAAAACTCTACAGGGAAGTAATTTTGCTCAACTACTCTAAATGGGATATTCTTGTCCAGGTCCTCTATCATAACACCATTCAACACAAAACAAAAGCTACCTTTCCAATCCTGATATTTGTCAACCACAACACAGGCCAAAATTACACTTTTATCAGCAGTGCCATTTTTCCTGTTCAGTGTAATTTCCTGTCTCTCCCCTAAACCTGGGACCCTTCCTGCCAACATGTACTCTTGACCTGTGGAGCTGAAGAAAGCTAATTTACCAGCATAAATTTGCTGATGGCATTTCATAGCAGCCATTAAAAGATAGAGTTTCCAAATTCTTTTTCAGAGGATTTAAATTATTGTGTTACAGCTAATCAGAAATGCTGGTAAGATACTGATGAGACAGGATTTATGGAAAGTCAAACATCAGCACTACTCCAAATTTAAAAATTTGCTTTAATTTATAGTCAGAGGCCAAACATAAGCCTACCATTTATTGTTTGGCTGCTCCTTCCCCAGCAGGAGATTGCACAGTGCACTGTAAAAGACCATTCATGGTAGGGCCATGAAGAGCAGCAGAGATTTTTAAAAAAATTTTTTAAAACTAAAAAGGAAGAGATCCATGAGATATTGCATGAACTATTTGCAGAACATCCATTCTCAAACTTCTCCTTGTTCCTGACAGGGCAGATGTGTCTGAAGGGGTGTAGCCTCAGTCAGGCTCTTAACACTGCCCAAAGTGTATCCTTTCAATAAATACCTATGTGACTCCTTTTGCTCTGTCTAGTCTCTATTCCAGGTCAGCCTTTCCAGGCAATAATAGTTACTTTCCAATGAATTTCCAATGTCTCCTTCCCTTTGAGTCTAGTGACTGCTGCAAAATTTGGAATATGTAAAATTTTCTTGGGAAAAGTTGTTCTTCGATGTTAGATATTTGTGTGCTTTCGGGTCTGGAAGGAAGATTTTACCCTTGAAACAGAGAGCAGGTAACAAGCAACTCTAAGTGATGCATGGGTGTTAGAAAAACAAATTACTTGTTGGTAGAATTGCCTTATTAAGGTTAAAGGCTTGTTTCAGTGATTTCAGACCTGGGCAGAGGTTAACAAAGCTTGGGAAGGAGGATGCCCACAGATGACGGACATAAAGAATTCACAGGTCACAAGGATATTTGGCAGAACTCCCAAGATAAGGAAGAAACTAATAAAGCCAACTCAGCAACTGTGCTAACATCAGCTCTGACTAGGTAAAAGATAATTCTGGCAGGGAGAGATTGTCACCACAGGCTTGTGACCACCAACCCAAGAAACTCACTGACTCAAAAGAAGAGAAAGACTGAGCATGAGGACTAAATATATATGGGGACTAAATAATATGAGAAGTGCCAATGAACACTAATTCCTTTGTTTCCTAAAATGTATAAAGAATAAAAAGTTTAATAAAAAGTTGGTGTGCTTGATTTGTGGAATACCCAGGCTTGCACAACTCTGAAAGAAATAACCAATGTCTCTCTCAGGTGTGTAATTATTGACTTGTTACACACCAGGTAACAAATCTGTTTCTTGTGGACAATACTTTGAAAAGCCACTCAAAGTCTTCGGTTGTGTTAGCACACACCTGCTTCTCAAATCAACCACCTCTACCTGCTGCTGGCTTACTGCAATGTCTTTGGTCACTGTAATACAGAACAGAAGTCACCATGATCCATGTGAGACAGCTGGCAATGCCAGGACTTTGGGGTGCTACAGGTGAGCTGGGTCACCTGCTCAACACTCATCTGCACAGTGGGATTCAATGCCAAGGGCAAGGTTGCTAGATAGAATCTGTTCAATTAATATACAGCAACCTTCAGCTGTAACATATGAGTAAATTCAGCAGCAACAGTGCTGTCGCAAAGCCCATCCAACTGTCATTAATTATGCAAATGCATTAAGGTTATGGTTTGAAAAAATACAGTGAAATTTAGTTGCTAGGAATACACTTTAATTAATGAGCCATGATAAGCTGAGTGGGAAAACTGCACTTTTGAAATTAGTCTATTATCAATTTCTAAATTTGTAAATCAGTGGCAGCCCTTGTGTAAGACAGCTGGCACCTGTATTTCCTACAGATTTAAGTTAGAAGTACTCTTCCAATAAACTGCTAATACTGAACAGTCAAGAAAAAAATAAAAGAATTCTTTGGTCATTAAATCTGTGAACAAGAGCTTTTATTTCCCCCTTTAAGTAAGAAGAGTTAGAGAGTAAAAGAATCATGGCATCAGCCACAGAGAAAAACTGCATTGCAATGAAAACCTTCAACATCCCACAAGAAAGCAAGCCAGGCGAATGCAGGAAGGTTTAAGTAACTGCAGCTTAAGAGTGCTTTTTCACATCACAGACTCAATACAAATGCTCACTAAGGATGCCACTTAGGTCTCAAAACCTGATTTACAGCCAGACTTTTTGAATTTCTGAACGATTTGATTTTTTTTTTTGTAATAAAGACTTTAGAATCATAATTCTGCAAATAGGAGACTTTTACTATCTCCGTCTTTCAGTACAGTATGTGCATGATTTTGTTGTTTTTAGGAACTGGCAGAATATTAAACCACTAGATAGATCTACAGGAGTAGTGAGGGGGTTGAAAAACAGAGAGAAAACTTGTGGGGTGTAGCTTTCCATAGATCAAATGGTATCAAATATATCATTGTGCAGCCATTTGTTCCCAGTTTCTATTGCATGCCACAGGCTACAAGCAACATGATAGCAGTTTCTAAATTTGTCCAAAAAGAAGAAGCAATTTGGACTTGTTGCAAAAGCTTAAGGATAGAGGACAGAAAAAAAAAGCTCCAAACAATAGAGCTGAGACCTGAACTGATTTGAAGACCTCTCTGGTAAAAGATAAACAATACCCTTTGCTACCAGATTAATTCCACAACCAGTTGAGACAGCTCAGCCCAGCAGCTGTAAGCAATGTCACAAGAGCACACCACTGGACTTGGCAAAAGGCAGGACTACCTCAGCTGCCTTCCCTGGCACTGACAAAGTAGTTTAGTGAACATATATATATTTGCCAACAAGCAACAGAGATTTGAGATACTCTTATTTTACCCACAGAAATTCAAAGACAAGAAAAGTTGGGGTTTTTTCAGTAAATTTAGGCAAACTGCTACAGGAACACTACCCTATCCTTCTTCTTTGCCGTTCAGTGATGAAATTGAGCCACACATATCAACTGCATATAAGAATGCCTAGAAATGCCAAGAATTTCATAACTGCCCCTGAAAGGAGAGGAAATGAATGCAGAAGAAGGGGGGGGGGGGGGAAAGAAGGCCACAC